>CM054152.1:28948421-28965921 GCA_028751875.1 Rapana venosa | reverse complement strand
CCCTAAAGGCAATACATGTGTTGTGTTAAATGCTAGATGCTATGGCTGTTCAACACAGAAAAAACACAAATTTCCCTTTTTTTATTTTTGGTCATCTAAAGGCACAAGCATGTGGTTTATGAAATAGGTATAGTTTGCATACATAACAGCATTGTCCAAGTTAAACATAACTACATTGACATCTGACCTGACTGACAATTATTCTCATTATTTTGACATATGAAAAAAACCCCAACCCTGGTACACATACAATAAATATAACATTAAAAGGAAAAGAGGATCCCCCCCTTTTGTTTTTACACAAACAAATCAGATCTGTATAGGGGTTAAGAGGATTTGAAGCTGACTAAAATAAAAGTTTCTCAGAGAACAGAATAAATGACCCGCATCAGAGATATGACAGAAAAAATAATTACATCAATAATGACAGAGATAGTTACCACGCTTACAATAATCACCATACATAACGTTCATGCATACAGTGGCAGTGAGACTGGAACCTCAAGACATAAAAATGGACGGACTGCATGACATAAAACAATTCCACAAGTTAACTGACATTCTTTCATGTTGAGGTTCTGCTAGGTTGTTCACAGCCAGTTCAAATCAAACACACAAACCCATTTCACTAGATCGGATAACAGGTAAAACAAGATTTATATCAGTTACAGCTTATCTTCAGTATGTTATTTTCCAGCACAATGGTAGTCAACATGAAACACTTTTCACCTCCAGTGGGTTAAAGAGTAAGTAAAGTGGGTTAGAGAGTAAGCGGATAGTTCCATTCAGTCTATTTCAGAAACCGCACAGGCAACAGAGTGGGGTGTAAGTGTGGCAACAATCCACTGGTCAAGTGTGACAGGGGCTGTTTGCAGGCAACCGTCACTATCTATGACATGTTCACACACTGACACTGGCTTCTTTAGTTTGGGGTGTGCTCCATTCAGTCCTCTATTCTAACACTGACAGCCAGCCACTGACACACCCCGGCAATAACCTGACATGAAGCATGACCAGAGTCTTTGTCACAGCAACCAGACAGGCCTCTGTATCAGTCCGTTCGATCACTTCACTGACATGTACATTACAGGTGATACATCAGCGCTGTACTCTCATCTGTCCTTGCCACAACAGTTACTGACTACAACTCTGGGCATTCCCTCCTGTTCCCTCACACTCCTCCTCTAACAATTACATGTTAAAGCCATAGTTGCTCAAGTTCAGTCTGACTGGCTGAGGCTCAGCCAATGGTGTGGGCTGTTGCATCATCAGTTGATGCCCGGCACCCCAACAGACACCCCGAATTGTCGTGCCAGTGTTCGCAGTTTGTCCTCCAGCAACGTGCAGCGCTCCACCGTCTGCTTGTAGTTGTACTTCAGGTCCTCGATCTCCTCAAAGAAGTCTGGCCCAAAGCTCTCCAGCTCCTTCTTCAGCTGAAACACACACACATACAGAGACAATGTTTTGTACTGCTGGAGATAAGATATAGATTTCAAAGTGGTGATGCAGTTCCTTCACCCTCTATCTATGCTATAGTCTAGTAGACCATTGGAGCACCTCTGAAGATTTTTCATTTCCAGTCAGCTCTAAGTAATAAGATATAACATCACCACCACCACAACCACTAAAACATTTTCATGATTTTTTTTCTTCCCCTGTTGACCTGACAAGGTCCCCCATATCATGTGAGAAAAAGTACCCTGCTTTTAGTAAATAGGAAAACAATCCAAAACCTGAATGGTGTATTACTGATGTCTAACACAAAATATGAATGCATACACTTTTGTACATCAGCATTGTCATTATCAGTCTCTGGACCAAGATGGTCATCAGTGGGGACATGAAGGACATGTTGATGAACAGTTTTCTCCAGGCTGGTCTGTCTTCAGCTTTTTGCAACAACATGCACAAAACCAATAATCCAATGCAAGCATCTACATCTGTCTCTTGCTTGTCCTGAGAGGGCTGACTTGTAACACTGTCAAGGAGGTGTGAGCATTCTTCACGGTCCTTCTGCATTCCACTCTCTGTTTGTACACATTGCAACCAGCCGCTTCATTTAACTTTCTCCCTATCATCTTAGTTGCATGTAGTCATGTAGTAGGGCATGTGGTATAATATTGCACTGCCATCACAGTGTACTATGTTATTTTGCACGTGTTTGTGTGTGTGCTTCATGTGCAGACTGAAAAAAAGGGTGATGCAGCACTTGTGGTGATTTGCTCTCCTATGGGAGAGTGGCTTGGATCTCATGCAGATAAATGTGCCATGAATGTAAAGGGTATATATTACAAAACAATACAATACATTACACACACTATGACACACCCCAATACAAAGCAAGACCGTACAGTACAGTGCAATACAACAAAGTACAAGACAGTACAGTAAGGTACACTACACTACACTACACTACAGTACACTACGCTACACTACACTACACTACACTACACTACACACACACACTACACTCCACTACACCACACCACACCAACACTAACTACACTACACTACACCACACCACACCACACTACACCACACCACACCACACCACACACACCACACCACACCACACCACACCACACTAACACTAACACTACACTAACACAACACTACACCACACCACACAACACCACACCATACACACTCCACACTCACTAACTACACACACACCACACCACTACACACACTCCACTCCACACCTCACCACTCCACTCCACTACACTACAACACACCATCCCCCAAGACTTCCAGCTCTGCAGCCAGTGAGCACTCACCCTGTCCACCTCCAGCTTCAGTTTCTGGTTGTCCAGAGCCAGGGACTTCACCTCCAGCCTTGCCTCCACATTCTCCTTGGCCATGTCCTCGTACTTCCTCGCCTTCATCAGGATGTCGGCGCTCACCTGTCACAGCCCAGGTGGGAACAATACTCTTATGTACCTTACTGCCTTCTTCATAAACTCTGTGATGCAGTATGCCACAGCAGAGCGGAGTGCCACACCACCTCTGTCACTAAGTCATTTTATGTCTCAGTACAGTGCCACATCATCTACATCACTATGCCACATCATCTACATCACTATGCCACATCAACTACATCACTATGCCACATCATCTACATCACTATGCCACATCATCTACATCACTATGTCACATCATGTCATTGTACAGTGCTTCATCCTATTCATCACTATGTCACATCATCTACATCACTATGTCACATCATCTACATCACTATGTCACATCATCTACATCACTACGTCACATCATGTTGTTGTACAGTGCTTCATCCTATTCATCACTATGTCACATCATCTACATCACTATGTCACATCATCTACATCACTATGTCACATCATCTACATCACTATGTCACATCATGTTGTTGTACAGTGCTTCATCCTATTCATCACTATGTCACATCATCTACATCACTATGTCACATCATGTCATTGCACAGTGCTTCATCCTATTCATCACTATGTCACATCATCTACATCACTATGTCACATCATCTACATCACTATGTCACATCATGTTGTTGTACAGTGCTTCATCCTATTCATCACTATGTCACATCATCTACATCACTATGTCACATCATCTACATCACTATGTCACATCATCTACATCACTATGTCACATCATGTCATTGCACAGTGCTTCATCCTATTCATCACTATGCCACATCATCTACATCACTATGTCACATCATCTACATCACTATGTCACATCATGTCATTGTACAGTGCTTCATCCTATTCATCCCTATGCCACATCATCTACATCACTATGTCACATCATCTACATCACTATGTCACATCATCTACATCACTATGTCACATCATGTCATTGCACAGTGCTTCATCCTATTCATCACTATGCCACATCATCTACATCACTAAGTCACATCCTCTACATCACTATGTCACATCATGTCATTGCACAGTGCTTCATCCTATTCATTACTATGTCACATCATGTCATTGTACAGTGCTTCATCCTATTCATCACTATGTCACATCATCTACATCACTATGTCACATCATCTACATCACTATGTCACATCATCTACATCACTATGTCACATCATGTCATTGTACAGGGCTTCATCCTATTCATCACTATGGCACATCATCTACATCACTATGTCACATCATCTACATCACTATGTCACATCATGTCATTGTACAGGGCTTCATCATCTACATCACTATGTCACATCATCTACATCACTATGTCACATCATCTACATCACTATGTCACATCATGTCATTGCATAGTGCTTCATCCTATTCATCACTATGTCACATCATCTACATCACTATGTCACATCATCTACATCACTATGTCACATCATGTCATTGCACAGTGCTTCATCCTATTCATCATTGTCACATCATCTAAATCACTATGTCACATCATGTCATAGTTCAGTGCTTCATCCTATTCATCACTATGCCACATCATCTACATCACTATGTCACATCATCTACATCACTATGTCACATCATGTCATAGTTCAGTGCTTCATTATTGTGAAGCTTTGAGTGTGTGGTGTGAAATAGTCTTCCTGAAGTAGATTGGCACGTGTGTGTGCGTGCGTGTGTGCATGTGTGCATGAGTGTGTGTATGGATGTGCATGCCTGTGTACATGTGTGTGATATGTACAGAGACAGACACAATGGAAGCCAAAGATATAACAAAAAACCCACACAGAATCAGTCATAACTAACTGCCTACACTGATGATATCTTTGCACATCAGATGATCTAGTGCATGACTCCAGAAGAAATCTGAGGGCAGTGACATGCCAGTGTTACAGGAGCCATTTCATAGCAAACACTATGGGCCAAAAGATTAAAAAACCCACACGGGAATCACTCATAATAACATGATACATGACAGACTTTCTTCAATCCAATGGTCTAGTGGCAGTGATTTCCGCAGATCTGGGTGCATAAGGGTAGACAGCAGTCAAGGTCTTCCAAGGAGCGCCAGTTTCTTAGCAATACCTCACACTTAAGAGCCATATCCATGTCAGCGTTTCTGGTTACAGAGAGATACCACAGCCTACAGTCTAAATCTATTCACAATATATTTATCTATAGCAGGAGTTGTAAAGCACTGTCTAACTTCAATGCATTTCCATAAAAATTTGTTTCTGAATACGGCAGCATTGGTAATTAAGAGTGCGGATTTTTACAATCTCCTGGGATGAACTTCTAAGTTTGTCACATGTCCAGTGTTAAATGCCTACTTTCCGAAAAGCAACATGTTTAAGTGTGCGCCAGATGTTCTGTCATGCTTTCGCAGGGGCTACGAAACATCACAAGACCACTACATCCCTGAAGTTGGAATGTGACAACCTTCATGGTGGGCAAAACCAGTCACATACGCAAAATCTCACCATTGGTGTGCCTTCGTAGCCAAGGAAAAAAACAAACAAAAACCCCACAATTACCTGTTCTCCTCCAAAGGCCTGTTGCTGAGCCAGTCGTAGATCGTTGGCCAGTTCCTTCTTCTCGTTCTCCAGACGTTCTATCTGAAGCCTGTAGACAACACAGTCACAATGGGCCTCCTTTCTTACGCTTCTCTCATATTACCAAGAAAATATACATGATTTAGCTCTAAACATAGTTCAGGAGCAATTTTTTCTAACAAAAAAATGTTCCTTAGTCTTTAAATGACTCTTTGGCTTAATCTTTCATAACCCTCCCTTAAACTTCTTTTATGACCCTTCCCCCCCCCCCCCCTTCCCCTCCAAAAACTGCACATCAGTTTTGCTCCAAATGTCTTGAGGTATGGTAACAAAAAAAGAAGCATTTTTCTTGTGTTCCTATTTTTGTTCTCATTCCGAGTCCTTCCGTCCCTGCTCAAGACCCAAAGAACTGTCAGATTTTCAAGCTCTATGTAAACACTCAAGCCTGGTCAACAACAACAAAAATCACACACAAACAACAAAGTCTGTTACATCACCTCTTCACACATACTGTGACTTGTAAATGTTCACTGACATTTCATGCTCATTTTGGCAGGGCTGTACAGTGAGAAGACTGTTCTGAAATGCTTTTGACCTGACAAGCAGTATGGATAATACTATGGGCTATTATCGTGCTAATATCACCAGCACATTCAACTATTCCCTTAAACTGTTTGATTCAAACTGTTTGAAAAAAAAAGATGACAAATAAAAAATAACCAAAACAGTAACAGACTCTGCTTGTATTTTTGTTACATAAAGAGCCAGAGCATTGCTGTATTTCCTGTCTATGTAAGCACACAGTCCTGAAGATCATATCAACGTTTTCATTACATAAACTGCCTGAGTACTGCTGTAGTTCTGTTTATACGAGCACACTTATCCTAAAGTGACAGAGTAGAAAGAAAAAAAGTGACAATGCAGCACAGCACAGCACGGAGGTCCCAGTCTTACCTGGCCTGTTGGTATTCTCTCATGATGTTGGAGTCTGTCATCTGGCTGCCTGCTGGGAACCTCTCCAGTATTGCCAACTGTGTACACACACACACACACACACACACACACACACACACGCATTCACACACACACCAGTTTAACACACACACACGCACACACACATACACAGTTACACACTGTAGTTAGATAATACTGATCAAGTTGTTTTTTGTTCCTAGATAGATGGCTTAATGAAAATAAGCAAATGCATTGCTTATTCAATGTACCATCTGGAAATAAAAGTTTGACTTGACTTGACACACACACGCATGCACAGAGTCAACATGATACATTTTGTTTTGTCAGTGTTCTGAAATTAGGTATATTCATGTCATGAACAGCCTGTTTCCACTTCTACTATTCAAACCACAGATTGTACAATTCAAAGATAGCTGAATACTTTTCTCTCTTTATTATGTACAATTCAAAGATAGCTGAATACTTTTCTCTCTTTGCAGTAAACTAATTAAAACATACTTCCTTTTTTATTACTACTTAAAATGTACTTATTTTGCAATATTCACAGAATTTGAAAAGAAATTAATGCCAGAACTCAAAACAAGCTAAAGCCACTGGTTCAAACAGACACCAGAAAATAGTCTCAAACAGACACGAAAAACAACAGGCTCAGACAAACACTGAAGCCACAGGCTCAGACACACACTAAAACCACAGGTTCAGACAAACACTTAAACCACAGGCTCAGACAAACACTAAAACCACAGGTTCAGACAAACACTAAAACCACAGGCTCAGACAAACACTAAAACCACAGGTTCAGACAGTGAAACAACAGGCTCAGATAGATACTGAAACAAAAGGCTCAGACAGATACTAAAAACCACAGGGTCAGACCGACACTAAAACCACAGGCTCAGACAGGCACTAAAGTCACAGACAAAGACACAGGCTACAGCCACAGACAGGCACTAAAGTTACAGACAGACAAAGACACAGGCTACAGCCACAGACAGGCACTAAAGTTACAGACAATGACACAATCATGCTACAGACACAGACAGGCACTAAAGTTACAGACAATGACACAATCATGCTACAGCCACAGGCTCAGACAGACACAGAACAGTGGGCTGACCTTCTGCTCCAGTTGGTCTTTCTCCTGCAGCAGACCCTGCTCCCTCTCTGCAGCATCCCGTAACAAGATCTTCATGTCCGACATCTGTTTGGTCTGCACACACAGCACAAAGACACACACACCTTGCCCTCAGGTCTACAAAAAGGATGGATGACTTTAGTGTGAGCATCAGTCATCATCTAAGTGTATGGTACCAAATTGCAGTTAATCATTTTGTTAAGTTGCTTCAGCATAGACAGATATATCTAATACATTTTTTTGTTTTCAAAATATGGAGAAAAAATAAAGGGGAAATATGAAAGAACACAGGAGTTTGTGACTGATTCATTTCCTTACAATTCTCTTACACTCAATAGATTAAGATTACCCGCCCCCCTTCCTTATTTTGATATTCTTATGAAGCTTCAGAAACCAACTTAAGATTACTTTTATACTTGAGGCCATATATTTTTTCTATTTTTTCCTCCATTTGATACTGAGGTTTATTTAATTTATTTTTTATTTTATTCTTTTATATCGAGGATTACGGAATAAGCACTTATTGCTTTATTACATCCAGCCCCTGTGTGTATGCAGTTTTGTAAATTCTGTACGACTACCAACACAAACACAAAAACATCATCTGCATGTTTTCTGGAAGTCTGATTCTATGTGCTGAAGAAGCCACAAGTCTGACCAGCCTCCTATCGAAGAAATGTTCTTCCTCTTGAGGTTCTGTCATGGATGGGATTTTAACATGTGTACAAGATGTTCTGCCTGTGTTTTCACACAGGATCTTGGTTTACAGTCTTGTCCAAAGAACTTTTAGGGGAATGGAGTCAGCACCGATGTTAACTCTGAGGGGACCTTCCACCTGGAACAGACACTGCAGTGGAGACCTGAACTCACGGCCTCAGTCACTGCCAGATCAGGAGACTGGTGTCCTACCTGCACGGCCATCCCCATTATCTGACCACACGTCAAAGGTAACGAACTCTACAATCCACTCAGAGCCATACAAAGCACACAAACAACATCCCTGATGTGACCACTTCTAGTCTCTCTCTCTGATCCTGACAATGACTTCATCATTGATGAGAACGATCAAAAAATTCTGCAGGAAAGAAAGTGTTTCCCTCAGAGATGGGAACAACAGAAACCCACACTGCGCACACACAAACAGATCTACGTCCTCCTTCAGCAGCCAGCGCTTCCCTCCTTCCCCTTTCACACGCCCACATCAGCAAGTTGCGGTTTTGTTAAATTTCACGTACCACTAGGGTTGTTTTGTTTTTTTAAAACTTGAAATAAAATCAGGAGGCCTGACCTTCTTGTCACAGTCCTCCTCCAGCCCCTTGATCCTCTCCTCGTACATGCGTGTCTGGACGGCAGACTTCCAGCCCTGCTGGTCGTTGGCGATGGAGGAGGAGGACGGCTTCTTGGCTGCTTCGATCTGCAGCTTGGTCTTGGTGTCCATCAGCTCTCGGTCGTTCTGCTCGCCGCGCAGCTCCAGGTTACGCACCTGGATGCGCAGCTTCTCGTTGTTCTCCTGCTCCTGTGGTCACAAGGCAAGGTGGGTTTGCATGAAGGAATGGTGTTTTTTTACAGGTGTGTGTGTGTGCTTTTAGTGTATACAGTATCTTTTTCTTTATTTTACATGTAGTTGAATGTACACTTAAAACCCTATGACCATCAATTTTTTAAATTTATGAAAAATTTAAAATTTTTTTATACCACTTTAAGTCATGAGTTTTCTCTGCGTGATATTTGGGCTGCTCTCCCCGGGGAGAGCACGTCACCACAAGAGCAGCGCAATATAGTTTGCCAGGAAATTGCGAACTGAGAAGTATATGACATCATACCAATTTAAGGACAGCACAAATTATATTGTTGCATGATACTCACTTTTTTTTTATTTTCTAAGAAAGCTGCACAAATGAAAGATACTTTGAACTGGCAATAGTGAGATTTTTGCATAGGAGACTGTTTTTCTTCTTTGCCCCCACCATTTAGGTAGCCGCATTCCGACTTTGGGGAGGGTGTCTGAACTCGACACCTGTGAGCATGCATTTTTGTATGGGCTGATTTTGTTCTATAAGCCTTTGGAGGATGGCAAGGCTTGAAGAGTAGCAAGTTATTATAACCCAACAGAATATGATGCTGTCTGAAAACTGATGTGTATGTGTGCATGTTTGTATTGTGCTGTTGTGGTGTGTGCATTACTCTTACACTCTGTAATGAATGTAATTCATAAACTATTCGTGTAACATCTTGTAAAACCTTTACAAAACATGCTTAAGCCTTATGCATGTTCATTTTGGTTTTTGTCATTATGCAGCTTGCAGTCCAAATATGGCTTACATATCGATAAAAAAAAAAAATTGTTTCTCCAATTTTGGCATAGTGGATTATAGAGTAGAGTGTGTCTTTACAATCCAGAAAACCCAGTAAGCACTGCTGACCTTGGCCAGGTCTTTGCGCATCTGCTCATAGTCGTTCATCATCTTGGCTGTGCCTTTCTGCTGGGAGGTGTAGCGCTCGCTCAGGGTGGCCCCCATGTGCTGTCGCAGCTCCTCCAGCTGACTCTGAATAACAGACCAGCAACAGGACATGAACATGTCGTCAAGTGACACAGATATATACAGACTGTGACCATCTCTTATGATACAGAAATAGTCTGTAGTGACACAGATATATACAGACTGTGACCATCTCTTATGATACAGAAACAGTCTGTGGTGACACAGATATATACAGACTGTGACCATCTCTTATGATACAGAAACAGTCTGTGGTGACACAGATATAAACAGACTGTGACCATCTCCTATAATACAGAAACAGTCTGTGACACAGATATATACAGACTGTGACCATCTCTTATGATACAGAAACAGTCTGTGACACAGATATAAACAGACTGTGACCATCTCTTATGATACAGAAACATAAACAGACTGTGACCATCTCCTATAATACAGAAACAGTCTGTGACACAGATATAAACAGACTGTGACCATCTCTTATGATACAGAAACAGTCTGTGACACAGATATAGACTGTGACCATCTCTTATGATACAGAAACAGTCTGTGACACAGATATATACAGACTGTGACCATCTCTTATGACACAGAAACAGTCTGTGACACAGATATAAACAGACTGTGACCATCTCCTATGATACAGAAACAGTCTGTGACACAGATATAAACAGACTGTGACCATCTCTTATGATACAGAAACAGTCTGTGACACAGATATAAACAGACTGTGACCATCTCCTATGATACAGAAACAGTCTGTGACACAGATATATACAGACTGTGACCATCTCTTATGACACAGAAACAGTCTGTGACACAGATATAAACAGACTGTGACCATCTCCTATGATACAGAAACAGTCTGTGACACAGATATAAACAGACTGTGACCATCTCTTATGATACAGAAACAGTCTGTGACACAGTTATAAACAGACTGTGACCATCTCCTATGATACAGAAACAGTCTGTGACATTGATGAAGCAATGTTGTTCACACCCAGAGCGAACCTGACAATGTGGGTAAAGTCAAAAGTAAAAGCAGAGTGAGTGTGTCAGAGCTTGGGGATAGTAACACTGACTACAATACTCAAAAGACTGTTATTTTTAAAATCTGAAAACACAGGCATAAAACCAAAGATCACTTATAGTGATATTATGAGATGCCTTAGGCAGTTTGATGGCAATGGTCATAAGAAAAAGGATGATATCGGTTAGGAGGTAACATAAACATCAGTCGCTGGCAAAACACACACAAATACACACACACACTCTACACGCTCACCCACCTACACACAACCCCTCCCCCCACACACACACACACACCCCCCCCCCCCCCCCCCCCCCCCCCCCACTCCCCCCCCCCCCCCTCACTCCCCCCCCCCCCCCCCCCCCCCCCACCCCCACCTTCAGACCGTCGTTCTCTCTCTTGACCAGAGCCATCTGTTCAGAGGTGACCACGCCTGGAGCTTTCTTCAGCTTCTCGTTCTCCTGCTGCACGCGTTCCACCACTTTCTTCAGCAAGGCGATCGTCTTCTCCAGCTCCCGAGTGCTCTTGCCACTCTCCCCCAGCTGTAACACGAGTCACCACGCTCACGCCATTACATGCAGAACAAAAAAAAGAAAAAGCCAAACATATTCATAGCATTACATGCAGAACAACCCCCTCCTCCCCCCCAAAAAATAACAAAAACAAAACAACCACAAATATAACATAATAATAATAATAATATATGGAATTTATAAAGCGCTGAATCTTGTAAAAAACAAACAAATCGAAGCGCTTGCACTCAATCATTTACAGGCATGCAACTCTCCTTAAACATAATGAACAACAGATTTCAAATCCATGCACGCGCACGTACGCACGCACACGCACACACACGGAACAACACTTAGAAGGTGAAAGATGCTGTTGAAAATTAGGGACAGATATGTGGGGGGAAAGTCTCAGGTAGGAAATAAGTGTGTTTTGAGGCTGGATTTGAAGGTATCAAGTGAAGGCTTTTGGCGAAGTGAAAGAGGGAGGTCATTCCAGGTGGATGGACCAGAAACAGAGAAGGAGCGACGGCCAACAGTGGTTTGTTTGAATCTGGGTGTTCGAAAGCACAGAGTATCTGCGGCTGAACAAAGGTAACGGGATGGAGTGTACAGGTGAAGACAGTTACAGAGATAAGAGGGTGCAGATTTGTGGAGACATTTGAAACAGAGGGTATTGATTTTATACTCCAGTCTTTGTGAGACAGGCAACCACTGAAGAGATCGCAGAAGAGGAGTGATGTGTTCAGATTTTTTCTTTCTTAGGACCAGTTGAGCTGCAGAGTTTTGTATGCGTTGAAGAGAGTGGATAGATGATGCTGGTAGGCCAGCCAAAAGAGAATTACAGTAGTCTAAACGTGAAAGAATGAGAGATGTGACAAGCTGGAAAGTTGCATCAGTGGACAGATACTTGCGAATCGCGCTTATGCGCCATAATTGGTAGTAGCAAGACTGGCAGGTCTGGGTGATGAATTTTTTCATAGAGAGTGTGTTGTAGAGAACTACTCCTAAATACTTCACAGAGTTGGACAAAGGAACTGACGTACTGCCAAATTCTATTGAAGTTTTTGCGATAGAGGAAAGTTTATGTTGGGTCCCTATGAGCATGGCTTCGGTTTTATCGGCATTAAGTTGTAACTTGTTCTGAGTCATCCAGTTTTGAATGTCTTGAAGGCAGTAGGACATATTTGTCAGGAGGGAAGGAGGAGAACAACAACAACAATTTCTTACCAGCTGAAATATTGTCTAGAGAAAAAACGAATGGAAAAGAAACTCAAGCATCAACAAAATTTAGATTATATGACAAGTTGAAATCCAGCATTAGACTTAAGTTTGGTGTGTGTGTGTGTGTGTGTGTGTGTGTGTGTGTGTGTGTGTGTCTGTGTGTGCATGCATGTGAATGGGGGGAGGGGGAAGGGGAGGCATCACTGACCCTTCGGATGCTGGAGGCGGCAGATCTGGCAGAGTCCCCTGACAGCTGAGCGTTCTCCTGTTTCAGCGCTTCCACATATTTCTGCAGGTCTGAGATCCTCTCCTGCAACACGGTCCCCATCCATTACTTTTGATCACTTAACGTTAAGCCGACTGGATTTGTTCTGCTTGATGCAGGAAAGACAGGAGAGGAGTGAGTGAAGCTGAATCAGATTGACTTGAGAGGTTACATTTTAGGCTAAGAAATTAACAATGAAGGTTTACATGCTTACTGTCCCTATCAACATACAAACATATGCATGAGCACGCACACATACACATAGAGATATCATCACACACACAGACACATAGAGGTATCCTCTTTCTCTCACACACACATACAGATATTAGCACATACACAGAGGCACATACACATATTTGTGCAACACACACACACATACAGATATTAGCACATACACAGAGACACATATTTGTGCAAACACACACACACAGATATTAGCACATACACAGAGACATATTTGTGCAAACACACACACATACACACGAGATATTAGCACATACACAGAGACACATACACATATTGGCATGTGCAACACACACGCACACACACACACATACGGATAGCAGCACATACACACAGACACATACACATATTGGCATGAGCAACACACACGCAAACACACACACACACATACACACACATGTGCACAGTACTTGTTCTTTTTGTGCTGGAGACTATGTATTCTACATAATTATTTTTTTTGGGGGGGGGGGGGGGGGGGGGGGGGGGTTGTTTTTCTGTTCCTCAGCTGGAGCCCCAAGGTTCCCCAATGGCGAGACTTTGTGTGTGTCATCGTTTTCGTCCACCACTGAGGTAGCTGTGCCTCCACTTCAAGAATGGCATCAAAACACCATACCAGTGACGATGCGTTTTTGACAGTTTGTCATCCCTTCCTACTAGCACTCAATGGCCTACTCTTCTGAAAGGTGGAACGGGTTTACACGCAGGATCTCAGTTTATAGTCTCATCCAAAAGACTTGTGGTGGAGTGGAGTAGAGTCAGTACTGATACTAACTCAAGGGGAAAAAAAATCCCCTTGATCAGGTACCTAAGTGGTAGTCTCTCTATTAAAAAAAAAATTTGGAAAAATTCTTTTATATCGAGTATAATGGAATAAGCACTTGTGTGCTTTTTTACATCCAGTCTCCGTGTGTATACAGCTTTGTACATTTTGTCATCTGTTCCCACCGGCACACAATGGCCTACTCTTACGAAAAGCGGAACAGGACTTAACGTGTGCGCAAGATGTTCTGCGTGCGTTCGCACACGGGGCCTCGGTTTATAGTCTCATCCGAAGGACTTTTGGGGAAGAGTGGAGTCTGCACTACTGATGTTAACCCCAGGGGAAAATATCCCCTTGAAATGCAATCGAACCTGGGTCGTCAGATTGCGAGCGCAATGTTCTAACCACTAGGCTATCCCCGTCCCCCATCCCTATACCATCCCATCTCTCAGATCACGAGCTCGACACTCTAACCGCTAAGTTATGCCACCCCTCAATGAAATACTGTGCGTGGTCTTCTGGCTCCCTGGAAGGCCAGGTGTGATGGTCAAAGTGAAGTGCCCACACACACACACAGACACAGCAGCTGCAGGGATACCTTCATCCTGGGCACGTCTTTGCGAGCGGCTTCAGCGTCGAAGCGAAGTTCCATGTTTTCTTCCGACAGGCGCAGCACCTCTTTCTGCATCTCCTGGTTCTTCTCAAACAGCCGCTGGTACTCCCTCACCTCCACACCCCCTTCCTGTCCGCACACAGCACATGAACATGCATGACATGCATACACATGTGCTTATGAATGGTTTGAAAGTATATGAATGTGAACAAACATACTTGCATACACACAAGACATATATGTAGGAAGGGTATGAATGCATACACACATATAAAGACTCATAGACACACATGCTCTCTCTCTCTCTCTCTCTCTCTCTCTCTCTCTCTCTCACACCCACACACACACACCACACACACACACAACACACACACACACACACACAACACACCACAACACACACACCTCTCTCTCTCTCTCTCTTCACATGTGTATGAATGAAACTGCTTTCACATTCATAAACACACACAGGGTATCACACACACACCTGTTTTGATAAAGACATAAGCTTAAGAACAGAGACACCTACAGCATACTCTTACAAATAGCATGTACATAATCACACATACCAAAATCTGCTCAAGAAAATAACCGTGTTTCTTGATGTACGTCCTTAAACTTGCACCATCCTGCATGATATTTTGTTAGTTTTGAACTTCACTCCTCATGAGATGCAATTTCATCTGCGTTTGTTGTTGTATAGCACTGGGTAAAGATCGTTAGAAGCCACTTCATGGAACAGGTATCAGGATGAGGATAAGACCTTGATGGTAATATCTGTAGTCTATGCCAATGTCTTGCTGTCTTAATCCAGTTTGGTATGTTGATAGGTGTTTTTAACATATGATACAATTAAAATGATGACATTTTCTGTTTTTCCATTATTATTGCTTTTGTCTTAATGCCTCTCTTGACATTTACCGATACTGTCGTATAACACTGTATTCTATTTATGTGCAGGAGTAAAATAGTCAATGTTTAAGACCTATGATTACCGTTTATTCAAATGATGATATGCTAGTGTCCTTTGTGACTATGGTTCTATCTAATGGAATTATTCTTTCTGAGATAACTAAAGTGTTGATTGCTTGCTTGCTTGCTTGCTTGACTTATTGATTGACTGACTGATTGACTGATTGACAGACAGCATGATTCAGTGTGCCCACAGCCATGCCTTTCCCATACCTTAGGTCTCTGGGCCAGCGCTCGCTCCAGCTGCTCGACCTGTTCCCGCAGATGGGTGTTGCGCATCTGCACCTCTTTGAAGGCTGCGTCCTGACTCATCAGGGACTGCTTCTTCAGCTCACGGATCTGGGAAAGAACAGAAAATAATAATAATGATAATAATAATAATAATAATAATGTGTATGGTATTTACATAGTGCTGAATCTTGTAAAGCAAACAAATCGAAGCGCCTTGGCATTTTACCTCAGTCTCTGTCCTTCATCAGCATGACTATCAAATAAATGGAAAAATCATCTTTTCTAATGGAAAAACAATTTCTGATGTATCTAATGGAAAAGCATGCACTGGTAAATGATATCATCTAAATGAACAAAAAACAACTTTGTATATTGACAAATCACAACAGTGTCATAAAATCTCAGGAATTGAAATCAACACTTTTTTCAATCTTGAGAATAAAGACTACATTTTTAAAATATAACTAATGCTTTTTGCTTACACTAAGTTTTAAAAAAAAATAACAACAAGAAAACGAACACACTGACACAAGTGTATGTATTAAAGCAAACACACTATTTACAATAACTCACCGGAAAAAAAAGAATACCATAGAAAGATAAATAAGCAAGCAAAGACCAACAATCAGTGGATATTGTTACCTCCCCCCCCCCCCCCCCCCCCCCCCCCCCCCTCTTGCCCCCAAAACTGTATTCATGGACACCACCCACAGAAAAAGGCCTGCCCCTACAGACGCACTCACCTCCTCCTGCAGCCGGTAGTTGATCTGTCTGAGGTCCTCCTTGTCGTGATCCAGGCCCCGGGCAGGGGGCGCTGCACTCAGCGTCGACACAGTCGCCTTCTGCAGGCCTTTGCTGCGAGTTTCCAAGGCATCTTTCTCACGGCTTGTCCTAGAGCAACATACATCCACCAGCCATTTGAATGACGACAGGTAATGATGAACACTGGCCCTAGAGCAAGATCACGGCTTGTCCTGGTGCAACAAACATCCACCAGCCATATGAATGACTACAGGTAATGATGAACACAGGCCCTAGAGCAAGATCACGGCTTGTCCTGGTGCAACACACATTCACCAGCCATTTGAATGACGACAACAGATAATGATGAACACAGGCCCTAGAGCAAGATCACGGCTTGTCCTAGTGCAACAAACATCCACCAGCCATTTGAATGACTACAGGTAAATGATGAACACAGGCCCTAGAGCAAGATCACGGCTTGTCCTGGTGCAACAAACATCCACCAGTCATATGAATGACTACAGGTAATGATGAACACAGGCCCTAGAGGTACATGTGAAAGAGATGGTGGTGGTTGATTTAACAGAGGGGTTTGTTTCACCCACAACTGATGTAGACATCCAATGTCACAGGATTCACATACACTACCAGAAATGGAGCATTAACTCTTTTGCTGCAGACATGTTTTGCTATGGTGTATGCTGGCAAGTACAAAAGTGAGCATTGTATATCAACATACACTGTACATCAACATAATATATACATTTTTTAAAGAATTTATTGCTATATATACTTTCTAATGTGTTT
>CM054152.1:28865921-28943421 GCA_028751875.1 Rapana venosa | reverse complement strand
ACATCTTGCACGCATAATAAAAACCCGTTCCGCTTTTCGGAACAGTAGGCCGTTGTGTGCCAGTGGGAGTGTATGACAAAAGTTTACGTAACTGCATACACATGGGGAACAGGATGTAAAAAAAAGCACGTGAGCGCTTATTCCTTTATCTTCAAAATGAAAGAATAAATAAATGAAAATAAATGAATATTCTAAACATACAAAAAAAAGCAGTCTCATACGCAAAATCTCACCACTGGTGAACTTCACAGCTCTAGCAAAGGAATGACTTCCCCCCCACCCCACCCCGACCACCCCACTTCCCCCATACAAATACCTACATTTTATTCCATCAAAAACACAAGAAATTCATATGGGATACAAGCATCCCTAAAAATCAGTCAAAATGTAAACATTTATAATAAAAAAAACACCACAAACCTGTATCACAATCTCAGAAACACCGTTTCCT
The DNA here is from genome assembly GCA_028751875.1 of Rapana venosa. Classification (NCBI taxonomy): domain Eukaryota; kingdom Metazoa; phylum Mollusca; class Gastropoda; order Neogastropoda; family Muricidae; genus Rapana; species Rapana venosa. The sequence goes on along the minus strand of CM054152.1, from coordinate 28,942,970 downwards.
AAAGTTATGAACAAGACACAACTGAACATTAGAAAAAACATTTAAGTATCAGATACTGATGACTTCACTTAAGTGAAACACGGGCAAACGGTGGAGCAAATGAAACTAAAAACCTTTAAGCCATCACACATTAAAATGAATACATTCCAGAAAAAGTGGGCGGGTTATTAAGAATTGCACAAGACATGCTGAAAACATTGGCATATTTCTGGTCAAATTGCGACATTTTCTCCATCTGCAATAATGATATGATAAAATGATGAAATAATATAATTTGGGCATCAGCAAAACTTTGAACGGTCCAACATGACACGAAAATTCACAGAAATGTACGGCATGTCGCTTAAGCAGGAACAATGACATGACCCTCTTTTTGTCTTACACCTAGTTAGCAACTTGTCAACTTCTTTGTACTTTTATCTTTCATATTATGTTAGGGTATTGTTGTTGTTGACTTCAATTTTACGTCTGTTCACTTTTAGTGATATTAGATGGAATGTTAAGGTATATGCCAACACGGATTGAAAAAAAAAAAGTAATACAAAACTTCCAATTTTTTTCTCCTTTAATATCTACAAATCATGACACTATGAGCAAAGAATGAATGACCCTGACCTTGGCCTTGTCCTCTTTCTGTTCGTAAGGTTTCTCCGCTGTGAGTCGTTTCTTCAGTTCATCCTCCAGGTACCGGTTCCTTCGCCGCATGTCCTCCAACTCCTGCATGCGCTCAAAGTCTCCCGTTTTCTGACAACAGCAACAACAACAACAACGCCAACATTAAACCACACACACACTTCTTCTTCTTCCTTTTTTGTCATGTTTCTCCCAGGGGAGGTTTGACATTGATGAGCCTTCTCCATCTCTCTCTGTTTTGAGCTTCCTCCTTATTTATGCCCTTTCTCTTAAGATCATCGGCAATACAGGCACACACACACACACACACACACACACACACACACACACACACACACACACACACACACACACACACAGAGGCACAGACACAGACACACACACAGACACACACACACACAGACAGACACAGACACACACACACAGACACACACACACACACACACACTTTCCCTTTCTTTCTGCAGACACTACACTGCAACTTTAGAATATATTGTTAGATGGAGAGTGATGGTGCTGGAGTTACGAGGTTGTGGGTACAAATGTTTTTTTGAACATTCCGTCATTTTTACCTGTACCACCTCACTTTTGTAATAAGGATACTTTGTACACCTGCCATGTTCACTGAGAAGCAGATCCTTTATTAGTAACAGTTTCTTATACTTAAAGTATCACTAATGTATAAATATCTATCTATTACTTATACTTATATATTAGTATTCCCACCTTCTGGAAATTCTGAGCTAGGAGACAATCAAGCTAATGACTGTATAAATATATATCTATTAGTTATACTTATATACAGTATCCCCACCTGGGAATTCTGAACTAGGAATTCCCTCTTTTCTATCCCTCTCTTTGTTTCTGCCTTGTTCCTTTTCTTCCTGTCACCTCCCTGTCTATTTTCTGCCTTTTTGGTTACCTTTTTTTCTTCTAGAAAACTTAAAAAAATAACAATTCTCTCCCAAGCCGAAGTCCGATTCATTGGGCCTGATCATGATAACAATAATGACAACAATAATAAAGAAGAAGAACAAAAACAACAATAATACAGACACTACTCCGTCACTAGACAATTATTTTGTCTAGCACCTATCTAAAACTTCAAAGCGCTTTACAGTGGGTAAAAGGAAATCAGCTTTGACTGTGGAAGAAACGACAGAGGGTGGTGTGATGACGGAGAGAGACAGAGAGAGAGAGAGGGGCACTAACCTGTGACTTCTGGCTGTTGAAACGCTCCACCTTCTTCTCCAGCTCGTCCACCTCCGTCTCCAGCTTGGTCTTGCTGTTACGCAGCTTGTTGTTGGCGCGGTCCTTACGCCCTGTCAACGCATGGAACCTTAGTGTCACAGGTATGGAACCTTAGTGTCACAGGCATCAACGCTGTTTCTGATATCACTGGTTGCTTGAACGGCAGCTATGCACACTTTTAAGTATGCATGAATGAATGCGTGTATGCATGAAGTGCATGTACATGTGCATATGCAAACATATGTATGCATGCGCGCACACACACGTGCATAAGCATGCACAAGCGTGCACCTGCACATACATCAACACCCCATCAATAATGCACATACATCAACACCCCATCAATAATCATGTGCATGTGAGTGAACTTGTGCACATTGATGAGTGCACACACACACACACACACAATTAAACTTCCTTCGGATGAGACTATAAACTGAGGTCCCACGTGTGAAATCTTGCACACACGTTAAATCCTGTTCCGCTTTTCGTAAGAGTAGGCCATTGTGTGCTGGTGGGAACAGATGACAGAATTTACAAAATCACATACACACAGGGACTGGATGTAAAAAAGCACATAAGTGCTTATTCTATTATCCTCGATATAAAAGAATAAAAATTTTAAAAAACAAAAAACTCGTACACATGCAAATTATGTACACACACTCACATGCAACGCTCCCACTCCCCTCCCCACACTCCCCCTTCGACACATGCACCTTCCACCCCCCCCCCCCCCCCCCCCCCCCCCCCCCCCCCCCAAACCCCACACACAACACAGAGCGTGGTGACAACACACTGACCCAGTTCCTCCTTCACGTCTTCCAGCTCAGTCTGCAGCAGTCCCTCAGACTCTTTGCGTTTCTTCAGTTCTCGCTTGGTGCGCTCCAGCTGAGACTGCACGTCCTCCAGCTGCTCCTGTTGCCACACACCACACACACATCACACTTCTCTCCACACAACGCACCCTTCCTTTTTGTTTGGGGGGGGGGGGGGGGGGGGGGGCGCAGGTGAACATTAGCTTAGTGGTTACAGCCTCAAACTCTTGATTTAGCAGGCAACAGGAGACAAGGATTCCAGTCTCTACTGATGTGTCTTTATGATTTTTCCCCCTCTGAAACTAACAATGGTTGTCACTCCTTTCCTGTAACACAGCTGTCAGTTTCCCCACTTTCAGCTACTCTCAGCTGCTGTCCATTCCATCCCAGCCAAACTGGGGCTAGCTGGTGCTAACTACAGCAGGAACTGACCACACTTAAGACTTGGTAAGAGGAAGGGGTGTGCTAAATTTAGCACTCTTGACTGAGTGATGTTGGATTTGTGCGCTGTGATACAAATCTTCCCTACAATGAAGCAAGGTCTTCTTGAGAGAATATGATTAAGCTCTTGTTTGGCACACGTTCCAAACCCATCTCTTTTTCAAAGGAAAGTGGGCCAGCAATGGCTGATGGCATGGATGAAATGAACAAGCAATCTATGCTCAGGAAAGAGATGACCTCTGCCAGGTCTGTTCATCTATCAAAGATACACCACCTCAAAGTTTCCATGCTGTGCCCCAGTGACTTCTTCAAGGAGGTCTGTTGTGGGGCGGGGGGATGATCCCTCAAGCAGTTAAAAGAGAAGTAAAATCAAATCAAAGGGATTTTTTCAATACTGTGATCAATATTGGTTTTCTAGCAGACAAGTGATGAGAGTTGTGTGTGTGTGTGTGTGTGTGTGTGTGTGTGTGTGCGGTGTGTGTGTATGTATGTGTGTGACAGCATATGTATATGACAGCTGTGTGTGTGTGTGTGAGAGAGTCTGTATGTGTGTGAGAGAGTCTGTATGTGTGTGTGCATGTGTGCGTGTGTGTGCATGCATGTAAATACTGACACAGATGTCCTTGGTATGGGCGTCAATCAGGCGTTGGATTGTGTGTGTGTGTGTGTGTGTGTGTGTTGTGATAGCTGTGTGTGTGTTTGTGTTGTGTGTGTATGACAGCTGTGTGTGTGTCTGTGTGTATGACAGCTGTGTGTGTGTCTGTGTGTGTGTGTATGTGCGTGTGTGTATGACAGCTGTGTGTGTGTGTGTGTGTTATGTGTGTATGTGTGTATGACAGCTCTGTGTGTGTGTATGTGTGTGTGTGTATGATAGCTCTGTGTGTGAGTGTGTGTGTTGTTGCATGCGTGTGTATGTGTGTATGTGAGTGTGTATTTATGACAATTCAATGTGTGTGTATGTATGTATACTGACAGAGATGTCCTTGGTGTGGGCGTCAATCAGGCGCTGGATGTTGCGTTCCTGGTGGGCCTCCTCTGCCTGAGCCATGACGCTGTTCTGAGCCTGGGCCACCATGTCTGCCCGCAGGTCTGTCAGAGCCTTGCTCAGTGCCTGACACACACATGCACACACGCACGCACACACACACATGCACACGCACACACACAGAGATTAGAACAGATGACAAAATTTACAAAACCAAATACACATGGGGGGACTGGATGTAAAAAAGGCACATGAGTGCTTATTCCATTATCCTCGAAAGAAAAGAATAAAAATACAGGCATGGATTTAGGCAGGCAACGATACATAATTATACAGGTGGGCACACACATGCACACATATATGCAAGCACGCATTCATGTTTTCACACATAAATGCACATACATCAGCATACCCATATCCAATCATGCACGCACACACACACACACACACTGACACACACACAGAAAATTTCTCTGTCAAAAATGTGTACCAACAGACAGGCAGGAATACTCCTCCTTCACCTGTCTATGATGCCATACTCCACACAGTAACTCATAATAGAACCATAGTAATGCTCTTTACAAACAAAGGGGCAGTGGCCCCAATTTCATGCAGAGAAAAATTTGTTGCAGCTAAAATGTTATATAACGATATACAATTCTCACTGAGACGGTGGTATCTGTGTCAGCTTAATGGAGGCCACACACTGCCACTACCTTTGAAACTGGCTGACTCACTTTCTTCTTCTTCTTCCTTTTTTGTCATGTTTCTCCCAGGGGAGGTTTGACAATGATGAGCCTTCTCCATCTCTCTCTGTTTTGAGCTTCCTCCTTATTTATGCCCCTTTCTCTAAGATCATCTGCAAATACAGGCAGCCCAGGTCTTGCTAGGTCTTCACTTTGGTCTCTTTCCATCCACTACGAAGTTCATTGCTCTTTTTATGATGTGGTGGTCTGCTTTCCGTTGAACGTGCCCAAACCAGCGCAGTCTACTGGTACTAGCTACAGACTTCAGATAATCAACTTTGCACATTCTCCATACTTCTTCATGACTCACTTTGCATGTATATGTATATTTTTGCAGATGCAGACACACGCACAGAAAACTATCTGGTACATTCCCACCACCCCAATGTAGTCTTTACATCCTGCTCGCTCTCTCTCTCTCTCTCTCTCTCTCTCTCTCTCTCTCTCTATCTCTCTCTCTCTCTCCAAACGATGATAATGTTTTTATAGATGAAAATCTTACATAGTACTGCTGTAGTTTTCATGTCAGAGACAGACATCAAAGTTGTGCAAAAATCAAAGCCTTGCTATATATGCGGAACAGCTTTAATGGCAATAAGTTGTGTGTAGTGTTCACATTTGTTAATTCTCTCTCTCTCTCTCTCTCTCTCTTTTCTGACTTTATCACATAACATGCCAAAGCATTTCACAAAATACAAAAATTGTGTGTGTGTGGGGGGGGGGGGGGGGGGGGGGGAGGGGATGTTAATAATAATAATAATATATGGAATTTATATAGCGCTGAATCTTGTAAAAAAACAAACAAATCGAAGCGCTTATGTTCATGCTGTGGTTTGAAATCTTGGTTGATAAAAGAAGAAAAAAGAATGCTATCCTACCTGATGTTGCTTCTCTTTCAGGGCCAGCTGGTTCTTGAGCCTCTCCACCAAGTTCTTCATGGATGCTGTGGGTCCCCGGGTGTGGGAATCCTTGAGGGCGGCAATTTCGTCGTTCAGCACGGCAATCTCCTTCTTCTGGTCAGAGATGACCCTGTGAAGGTCATCCACCTCCGTGCTCTTCTGGGACTGGTAGTTCGTCTGCTCCTGCTTCAGCCTGAGGAAATAAGTGGTGTGTTTAGTAGGTGTGCTATCACAAACACATGTATGCATACACACACACATATACATACACATGCATAGATGCATACCATACATATAAAAAAATAAGCACACACATGCACACAAAAACAAGAGAAGTTTTATATTCACACACATTTATCACAAACTCTCCCTCCCTTTGTTAATTTACGCAAGTTGAGTATTGAAAAGTAAACAAAAACCCCCCAACATGCACACAAGATGTGCGCGATGTGACACACAAACAACTAACCAACATGCACAACACACACACATGTACAACACACACACATGCACAACACACACACAGTACAACACACACACACACATAACACACACATGACAAACACACACATCACACACATATGCACAACACACACATGCACAACACAACACCCCACAAACACACACATCACACACATATGCACAACACACACACACACACATACACAACACACACACACACACACCACACACACACTAACACGCACACACATCACACTGACTTTTGTTTCTCAGCCTTGATGTGTTTCTCCGATGTGGCCATTTGAGCCCTCAGTCTGATGATCTCCTCCTCCTTCTGCTTGATCTTTTCATGCAAGGCAGCGATGGTGTTTTCCTGCTCTGCCACTGTGTCTTCCAGTTCTGTCAGTCGCTCCAGCTGCAGACAAATAAAAAAACCCAACCCATTCCACATCACATGCGCATAACAGAAAGTACTGAGGTTATTCTTCTTCTTTGTTGTTGAATGTTCAGACAGCAACTATTGTTGTCTGCCATATGACAGAAAATGCGTTGTGCTTCTGTTGTGTGCACGACAAGTCAGACCCAGCACATCCAACTTCGGTATGACTAAGGTTATGAATGAGACTTCAGTCTGGGTTTTTCTTTTTTTTCTTTTTTGGGGTTTCATTCCTCCACTAGAGATCTGAGGTTCACCTATGGTCAGATTCTGTTTATGCAACTGTATGTCCACCATTAAGGTAGCCGCATTCCAAATTTGGGGATGGACTTCAGTTTAATGTCTCATCCAAAGGACTGCCTTTATTCTTTGTTTCAACATCTTATCTCTGGCTCAGAAAACCTCCAGTCAGAAGAAGAATACATCGCCTAAATTTTTTTCAATAACACCATGGGCTTGGTGCTGTGGGTTGAGTCTTCCTGACCTCTTGGCATAGTTCTTCCCAAAGCATCCACACTGCTGTCTCTTATCAGCTGTCAACAGACCTGTCCAACTCCACCTTCTTTTTCTGTTGTCTTTTAAAAAGTAGGGAAGACGTAATGATTTACAGGATTCAGTGTAGAACAAGGCTTTGCCTATAAGGGGTTGTGCTATAGGCTGCATCCTTACAGGCAAAAAAGTATGATATGCCATCAGCTTCTTTTTTTAGGGGGAGAAGAAAAAGGAAGCAAGGGAGTGAAAATGTTCACTTCCCCAAACCATTCATGAGCAGATTCATACATAGCAGGACTTATTGTGTACATAGTTTACAGCTAGTCAATCTCCTGTTCTCTCTTCTTTTTATTGCCTACTAAATCATGTTCATATTACATTACTCACATCAGGTCTGGTCAGTGCTTTGGCCCTGGAGTTTGTCAGAAAGGGAAAAAAAACACAAAAAACCCAACAGCAAAAGTCTTGTGATAGACTAGGGAGTGTGATGTTATTGAACAACAAGAGAGAAGAGAGAAGAGAGAAAGAGAGAGAGAGAGAGAGAGAGAGAGAGAGAGAGAGAGAGAGAGAGAGAGAGAGAGAGAGAGAGAGAGAGAGAGAGAGAGAGAGAGAGAGAGAAGAGAGAGAGAGAGAAAGAGAGAGAGAGAGAGAGGGAGAGAGGAGAGAGAGAGAGAGAGAGAGAGAGAGAGAGAGAGAGAGAGAGAGAGAGAGAGAGATTAAAAACTGGAGTTCAAATACCAATGAAAATGTGCTGAAAAGCAATCAGAACTGAAGTAGTGGACTAACCAAAAAAACTCAAGAAAAAACAATGAGAAGGAAAAGATGAGACATGAAAATGATAATCACCAGTCATACATTTTCTCACTTGTTTGTGTTCTTGATGATATCATCATCATTATTATAACTGTATCAGGTATGATGATTTTCTTTTAATGTTGTTTATTATTTTATTTTCATTCAGCCAGGAGGAGCTTTCTGTTAACCATGTCCTCACAACTGGAGAGCAATGCTTGCTCTACACAGACCTAGCTCTCACCTCCCTTTTAACACTAGTTTTGGTGAGAAAAAAACCCCCAACAACAATATAAAAAAACCAAACCCAAAACCTCCCAATAAATCAACAACAACCCCATTACTTTTGAATTTCTTGGTAGGTACTGTAAAAGGGAAGGGGAAAGGTTAGCTCTGTGGTCAGAGCACTTGCTTTCCAAAAGCCAAGGTTAAGCAGCGCTGAGCGTGGAAACCTCTTAGATGGGTGACTTTTTGTGCATCTTGGCTTCAGGACAATCCCCCAGTTCACCCAACTTTAATGGGCACCTGTGCTCTTTAGGGACAGGGAAGATAAAACAGCCAGGGAGAGGAGATGGGCCAATCTCAAGATACTGGCCCCAAGAGAAGCTGAAGTATTACTCTCCAATGACTGCATAGGTTATGGGACACTTCTACCTTTTACTGTAAAGGGAAGCACAGGCAAGGATACCCTCACAACCAAGAGCAAGGAAGGTAACACTCTTCTCCTCATCATTGTTTGCTAATGCCAGTGTTTATGCAGCAAGGTGAAATTGTCAGCGTTTGTAAAGCCAACACTATTTCCTCTCTCTCTTCACCTCTCTCCTCTCCTCTCCTACTTGTTTTTCACAAACTAGCATGAAGTTTTTGGTAAATGAAGATGTGCAGTAACTCCTAAAGGCAAGACACTGCATCAATGCACCTGTTTACAAACTTGTCAGGCTGAGCAGGTAGCACATTGATGCCTGACCAATGGATCACAGTTTGAGTCCCCCTGGCAATACCCAGACAGGAGGTGACTGTGTCACTTTGAAATAGACATGTGAGCAGATTCCAATCCTTCAGCAGTCCTGACCTGTACGGCTGTTGGGGTGACATGAGGGACATGTTGGTCAACAGTTTTCTCCAGGCTTGTCTGTCTTCAGCAAAGTATGAACAAACAATTTTGCACCCATGCTCAATTCCATTCCACCTTTTCAAGAAGAGCAGACCATCTTGTACCAGCTGAAATGGATGACCAAAAAAATACAAACACACAGGACTCTGGTCTCATGTATTGTCTTCATCAAAGATGAATGTAACGACCTTAGTGGTGGGCTTCAAACAGTCACACATACACTCACTAAAAGTGAACCGTAGAGTTTTATCAGAGGAATGAAGAAGAACATGTTTTCACCAAGCGCAGAATGAGCTAATCTGATGATAATACCGATCCTTTCAACTCTACCAAAGCCATCTTTAAAAAAAATATTTTTGCAGAAACCCCAAAGTACTTTTTGTTCAAAACACAACTTTCAGGTGAAATAACAGGTGATCTAACAGCACACTGTGTCACTTTCATTTGTGACAGACATGTGAGTTTACAGTGAAGTGATGTGTCACAACACATCATGCTATATCAGTCTCACCTACCTGTTTCCCCGGGGCAGATGTACGCTACATGAGAAAGCAACGAATTGACTTCAACAAAAAGTACACAACCTAAAACAAGGACAGATGTTCATAAAGAAAAGAAATTAATAAAAATTAAAAAAACCAAATGTATAGATCAACTCCTCATTCAATAGCAACAAATTCAAATTCAAATTCAGAACATGCTTGACTTCCTAAAAAAACAACCCACCCCAACTTTGTGGTGTTGAAGCTACACATACGATAACTCACACATAAAAGCTATCACACATACACCAAGAAACGTTCAAGACCCCCCCCTCCCCCCCCCCCCCCCCCCCCTCACAGCTGTCAGTTTTCCCCACTTTCAGCTCCACACTTGGACTTAGAAAAAGGAAAGAAGGGGCATGCTAATTTTAGCATTGGACCCTTGACTGAGTTATGCTGGCTTTGCGATCTGTGCTCTAAAATAGATATAGTATCAAACTTTGTTGTCCAACTTGAGGAAGGCCAAAACATTCTATTGCCATTATCATAAAAAAAAACTCTACTCAATACGATCCTGTCATGCTAAATCTCCACTCCAGGCAATCCCTATTATGCTAAATCTCCACTCCAGGCAATCCCTATTATGCTAAATCTCCACTCCAGGCAATCCCTATTATGCTAAATCTCCACTCCAGGCAATCCCTATTATGCTAAATCTCCACTCAAGATGACTCCTACCATGCTAAATCTCCACTCCAGGCAATCCCTATTATGCTAAATCTCCACTCAAGATGACTCCTACCATGCTAAATCTCCACTCCAGGCAATCCCTTTTATGTTAAATCTCCACTCCAGGCAACCCCTATTATGCTAAATCTCTACTCCAGGCAATCCCTATTATGCTAAATCTCCACTCCAGGCAATCCCTTTTATGTTAAATCTCCACTCCAGGCAATCCCTATTATGCTAAATCTCTACCCCAGGCAATCCCTACTATGCTAAATCTCCACTCCAGGCAATCCCTATTATGCTAAATCTCCACTCCAGGCAATCCCTATCATGCTAAATCTCCACTCCAGGCAATCCCTATTATGCTAAATCTCCACTCCAGGCAATCCCTATTATGCAAAATCTCCACTCTAGGCAATCCCTATTATGCTAAATCTCCACTCCAGGCAATCCCTTTTATGCTAAATCTCCACTCCAGGCAATCCCTATCATGCTAAGTCTCCAGTTTAACACCCTTTTCATAACCTGCACATCCACAATCATCTTCAAACAGACACAAAACTGTGTCACGCTCACGGCATCATCATCATCACCATCATCATCACCATCATCACCACCACATAATCATCATAATCATCATCATCGTCATCACCATCACCACCATCACCACCACCACCACCACCACCACCACACCACCACCATCACCACCACCACCATCCTCATCATCCTCATCACGAAAACCTCCCTGACCGACCTGTTTCTCGGAGATGGGGGATCGCTGAGTGGTGGCCTGCTGGGTGATGAGGTCGTGTGCAGCCTGCCTGAACTTGGTGAAGGCCAGGTCAGAGGACTGGTGCAGCTTGAGCTGCATGGCCTTCAGCTCCTGCTCGTGGCGCCGGTTCATGTCCAGCATGTCCTGCCTCGCCTGCTTCAGCAGCTCCTGGTACTTCAGCACTGTCTCCTCCTTCTGCTGGATGCGTTGCTGTAAGGGCGCATGCACGTACACACGTTATCTGTCGCTCATTCGTGAGGACTTTGATAGCGGAAAATACACGTGTTACGACAGATTGATTTATGTTATGATAATTATATATATATATATTATTACTGATTTGTTGCTTTAATGTATGCATGCATGCGTGCATACACACACACATAAGCACATTATGTACAGCTCATTCATAGAGACTTTGACAGCGGAAAATACATTACTACAGATATTGTACTTACATGTTCTTTACTGTTCTGTGTAGATTTAATACATGAATCCCCTATCCCACTAACAAAACTCATTCCCTCCACTTTAAAAAAAAAAAAAAGTGTCTAATATCACAGTTTGTGAAGAGACATAAAATGAAATTGAACACATACGAACATATGCACTCATGCACACACACATGCACGCACACATGAATGTACGCACATACACATGCATGCACACGTGCACACACACACACATACAAACCGACTCTCACTCCAAAAAGAATTTTGATTTGAGTTTATGTGTATGTGTGAGTGCGTGTGTGTATGTTTGTGTGAGCATGCATGCATGTGTGTGCGTGCGCACAAGCATGTGTGTTTGCAACTCTGTGTGTGTGTGTGGTGGGGGTCTGTGTGTGGGTCTGTGTATGTGTGTGTGTGGTGTGGGTCTGTGGTGTGTGGGTCTGTGTGTGTGTGCATGCGCGCTTGCGTGCAGGCCTATGTATGTGCACACATGCATGTAAGAGTATGACAGTACAAACACATCTTAATTTTCAAGCTGACATACAGCAGCTCTCCTCTTCCCTTCCCTGTCCTTTCCCCCACCTAACACCCCTTTCCCCCTCACCTGCAGACTGTGCACGGTGGACTGGGCAATCTTCATGCCTTGCTGTGTTTCGTAGTCAGGCTCTGCAGGCTCCGCCATGGCCTGGCTGACCTTGGCCGTGGCACGCTCGATGATGGTGTCGCGGTCAGTGGTGGCCGGCATGCGCAGACGCAGCTCAGAAATGAGCTTCTCTCGCTCGATGAGCGTGCGCTCGGAGCTCTTCAGAATCTTCTCCATTTCGTTGACTTTCTGTTAAAACATACAGTTTTTGCGTTGCGGTTTTAGGTTTTGGTGAAACAGTATGTGTGAAGTATGTATCAACCATGATATCAAACAGAAAATGTAACAGCGATGCTGGACTTTTATGTTTAGGCACAGAGTTCAAGCTTGAATTACAGGTGACCGTAAAAATCAAATTTTAAGTACTACATTTTCTTTCCTTACAGTGAAAATTCTTTTTTTAAATGCTTTACTTAGTGTGAAAAACAGGTGCTTTTTTTCTCAGCAAGGAATCATTTTTGTTTGTTTGTTTCTTAGTGCGGAATGCTAACAGAATTTTGATGCAGCAGTAGGAAGTGCATGAGCTGTCATAATCTTTCAGTCTAGTGCTATGGGCCTTACTACCTTTATAATTATGTAACAGCTACTCTCTCTATAAGCACTTGGTATTTACCCCAAAGCAGGTCTAACATTGGGATTGAAACAATAAATAAAAAGAAAAGCAATATACATAAGAATTGTAGATTTGTCAAACGTGTCTACTTCAGGTGTAAAAATAAAGAAGTACTACTTATCAACACGTAAACACAAATACTTTTGTTTAAATCTTAAAAACAAGACTCTTTGATCTCAAAGGAAACCAAAAAACCCCAAACCCCATCACAAGGGGAGGTAATGTTGGGGGGGGGAGGGTCTCACCGTCTTGAGAGCTTTGTTCTCCGCCTGCGTGTCCAGTATGACCTTGACATTGGTCTTGATGGTGGTGATGGCCTGCTCCAGTTGATTTGCGACAGGCAGTTTGGCGTCCGGCAGAGAGCCAATGGCTTGTTCAAACTGCAATACACACACACTTGGCTGTCAAACTCAGCTGATGTATAACATCTGACTTCACTGACTGCCTATACACTCTCTTCTGTCCTTAGTGGCCTTTCTAGTTCAGCTGGATTAGGTTATGTGACATCAGTGATAATCTGTATGTTGCACACACACACACACATGCACACACACACACGCACACCCGCATGCACACACACGCACACACACACACACACACACACACACGCACACACACACAACTTTCATTTCTGTAGCAGCTTGCTTCTGCATGACACACACACAAAAAGCATACTATTTCATTCAAAATGTTTATGCCTTGAACCAGATGAACAAAATGGTGACTGCCTACTCTCCCAGACTCAAAGAAGAGTGTGTGTGAGATTTCACAGTGTGTTCTGGCAGCTCAGGAAAGCAGGATTGCCCTGTAGATAACATATGTCGCCTTTTTTTTTTCTCTCCCACCACCACCTGGAGTATTTATTTTTAACAACCTTTTTGTTTTTCAAAACAATTTTTGCTTTTCATGGAAATCTGCATATATGTAGAAAAATGGGAGCCTTGTGCATTACAGTAATTACCATGTTTCTTTTGATGTTTTTTATCAGTTATCCACACAAAATCAGTACGGCAACTCCCTACACATCACTTGTTTATATATACCAAAACATTTAAGTCAGTGCAACCACAGTTTGTGAGCAGATGTGTAATCTGCAATGGTGGGCACAAATAGTCACATAGGCAAAATCTCATCATTGGTGAACCTCAGAGCTCTAGCTAAAGAACAGGAGAAAAATACACTGCAATGTTGTGCACGAAGTATAACAAAACTGTAACAACATAAGAAATAACCACAGCAGACACGATATCCAAATAGGTTATGATGCTTAGAACATTACAGCAGCTTGTTAAATCTTGCCACACCCTTCACCTAACATGCCAAAGGACAAGCAGAAGTCATCCAAAAAAACCCAACACACAAACATTTTTCCCCACTATTAGGTACAACAGTGTCAACAACATATTTATCCCCCTTCACTCTCACACAGTTAAGGATTAGACACATGAGTGACAACAATAATGATGAAAACAAACCCAACAACAAAGATAAACACTTATACAGCACATACTGCAAAGCAATCTGCACAAAATGCCCCATTCTCCAAACTTTTTCTTCCATGTTCACTTCCACCATCCCATCACCCTGCCCACCTTGTCTCCAAAACAGTTCACACATGAATATCACCAATCCTCCAGAGCGATCTTTAGAGAGAGAGATAACACTGAAGCAGACACGGGCACACCAGTTCAGGTCTCTTTGATTTGTTGCTTTACAAGATTCAGCGCTATATAAATTCCATACATCATTATTATTATTATTAAAAGTGAGTTCACTTTATTTTCACCTATGCATGTACATATGGATGTGTGTGTGTGTGTATGTGTGTACGAGCACACACAGCAAGTAACCTCCATGCATGTATTTTTCAATGCATCTGCCTGTAAACCTCAGTCTATATCAGATGCAGTCACATGGATGTGCATGTATTTGGCACACTTTGCTTTTTTCTCTTCCTTGGCTAGAGCTCCTAGTTTCACCATTGGCAAGATTTTTGCATATGCGACCATTTTTTCCCCCCCTCCATTTAGGTTGCTGTATTCCGACTTCAGAGATACTTTGCTTTCAACAAGCGTAAACTCACTAAACCAGCGCCACTTCCCACAGCAGTCACACGCCCTGTACCACCTCCACTGTTATATGGCAACACAAACCCAGACACCCAGACACAGACAAGGAGAAGAAGAAAAGACGCGGAGAAATCACTTGTTCAGGAGACAGCCAGTATCCCTGTAAAAAGATTTTTTTTTAAAAAGGTGACTTTCCCTGTATACTAAC
Organism: Rapana venosa; assembly: GCA_028751875.1. Lineage (NCBI taxonomy): Eukaryota > Metazoa > Mollusca > Gastropoda > Neogastropoda > Muricidae > Rapana > Rapana venosa. The sequence goes on along the minus strand of CM054152.1, from coordinate 28,927,933 downwards.
GCAGCTGTGTACTTTGACAGCAACATAAATCAGAATTAGTGATTGTACTTCACACACACGCACGCACGCACGCACGCACGCACGCACGCACGCACGCACGCACACACACACACAATATATATATATATGATTGTAAGGAAGAACTATCTCTTGCAAAAAAACACCCCACAACCAAGACAAAAAATCCTGCTCAGAGGAGAATCAACAGTTAAGTCTGATGGCACTGTATGTGTACAGACAGAACGACAGCTATAACAAAGATAGCCACCTATTTTTTTAATTTTTAATTTTTTAACAATGATGCTTTGTGATTTATGCACAGATAAGAAGATACGATAACATGTAAAATCATATTGACTATTTCTTCTGCTAGAAATGTGAAAATGGACAAAATACAAAAGACAGAACAATTCAAACCATCTAAGCAGACAATCAGTGATAAAAAAAACAACCAATCAAAACTCAGACAAACAACGGAGAAAAACAGAGTAGCAGGGAAAAAAAACTAAAAAGAAAGAAAGAAGAAGAGAAGGAAGGAGAAGGAAGGAGAAGGAAGGAGAAGGAAGAAGAGAAGGAAGGAGAAGGAAGGAGAAGGAAGAAGAGAAGGAAGGAGAAGGAAGGAGAAGGAAGAAGAAGAAGGAAGGAGAAGGAAGGAGAAGGAAGGAGAAGGAAGAAGAGAAGGAAGAAGAGAAGGAAGGAGAAGGAAGGAGAAGGAAGGAGAAGGAAGGAGAAGGAAGAAGAGAAGGAAGGAGAAGGAAGGAGAAGGAAGAAGAGAAGAGAAGGAAGAAGGAAGGAGAAGGAAGAAGAGAAGGAAGGAAGGAGAAAGAAGGAAGGAGAAGGAAGGAAGGAGACAGGTTGCTTACCCTGGCAGCGGCGCCAGTGATCTCTGCTGTCTGTTTCTCCAAGGTCAGGATGTTTCTCTCCAGTTCTCCCTCCCTCTGCTCCCACCGCATCTGCCGCTCCTCAAACTCCTGCACACACCACAGCACAGCAGACGGGATAGCCTAGTGGTTAGAACATTGCGCTCGCAATCCGACGACCCGGGTTCGATTCCCGTTCAAGGGGATATTTTCCTCTACAGTTAACATCAGTGCTGGCTCCACTCTCCCCAAAAGTCCTTCGGATGAGACTATAAACCGAGGCCCCGTGTGTGAACGCATGCAGAACATCTTGCGCACACGTTAAATCCTGTTCCGCTTTTCATAAGAGTAGGCCAATGTGTGCCGGTGGGAACAGATGACAAAAAATTTACAAAACTGCATACACACGGGGACTGGATGTAAAAAAGCACATACGTGCTTATTCCATTATCTTTGATATAAAAGAATAAAAGAATTTTAAAAAATAAATAAATAAACAGGGAGTCATCACTACCCCTGCACACAGCGTAAGGAGTCCATTCATGCAGGAAAACTGCAGAAAAGTCCTGACTTCCTTCCTAGAAACTGAACATCGGAAGAAGAGCAAGAATTCATTGATATCTATGAACGGGATCCAGAATGACTCAACACAAAGCTTCACCACACATACACACACACACACACACACACACACACACACACACACACACACACACACACACACACACAACAAACACACTCACACAGACGGCAGGAGAAGCACCAACCTTCAACAGGCGAACGTTGTCAGCCTCTAAATCTGCGATGCTGACTTCATGTGAGCGGATGATTTCCTCCAGGTACTTGATCTGCAACAAACCAGGATGTTCCAATCACACACACATTTCACTGTCTTCACACGACTTAATTGCACACATAATCATTGCAAATTTTTACATTTATTCTTTGGGATGCTATTGAAATTTCAGATGAAAGAAAACACAAACTTTTTTCAGTTTTTACGTCAATAGCATTACAATTTTATTTTATTTTATTTTATTTATTTTTATTTTATACCACTTTAAGTCACGAGATTTCTCTGCGTGAAATTCGGGCTGCTCTCCCTGGGGAGAGCGCGTTGCCACAAGAGCAGCGCCACCCTTTCTTTTTTTTTTGTTTTTTTGGTCTGCAACTGTATTTGTTTTCCTATCAGAGTGGCTTTTTTCTAAGAATTTTGCCAGGGACAACTCCCTTGTAGCCGTGGGTTCTTTTACGTGCGCTGAAAATTGTGTGTAACACACGGGACCTCGGTTTATCGTCTCATCCGAAAGACTAGCGCCCAGACCACCACTCATGGTCTAATGGATGGGGAAAAATTTCGGGCCCAAACGGGGTATGAACCACGCACACACCCGACCCGGACTTTTCGCATTCTAGACAGGCACGTTACCTCTAGACCACCGATCCCTTCACAAAGCAGTCTCTATCCTCTGAAGTAGGGGTATGGCTGCCTATATGGTGCAACACTTAAAAACAGCCATACAGGCAAACTTCTCATCCAGTATGCACTTACGCCTGATCATACAGTGATTCCTAGCGTGATGAGTGAGACAGAGAGCATATTCTATGTGAATGCCAGCCAGTTAAGCTGGGGAACACTCAACAATGCAACAACAGAAGCTCTGGTGACAACAACCCAATGACGACAGTAGAAACCCCCAAGACAGGGCAAAGCAGGTACCCAGTGTCAGCATCCTCAGCAGAGACAGATCAATGCTGTTAGATCTTACAGCAAAACGAAGACCTACACTACACTGAGAATGCTACAAAACTCAACCGTTTGCCTTGCTTTGATTGCTCAAGTTTATAATATCATAGACCCACTGGACAGATTTTCACACTGCATGAAGCATACGACAGTGTGTGGAGACAAGAAGCTGCTCACTTTCAATACTATTTTCTTTGCAGTTGAGGGAATCTGCCGGAAAAAAATTGACAATACGTCTTTGGCACAAAGACAGAAAATTTCCTTGAAGTGTACTTTAGTTATCTGAAATGTGTTCTTTTCAGAGGTAGTTCTTTTGAAGAAGAAAAAAAAGCTAACAAAAAACACACAATGTGTCATGAACGAACACTGGAGCAGATCATATCCATAAACCACGACATACAGTGGCTACAAGAGAAAAAATATTTTTCAGAGGTAGTTCTTTTGAAGAAAAAAAAAGCTAACAAAAACACATGATGTGTCATGAATGAACACTGGAGCAGATCATATCCATAAACCACAACATACAGTGGCTACAAGAGAAAAAATATCTCCCCCAGAAAATAACCCATAACAACACCTCCAAACTCCCCCCCCCCCACAAAAAACCCCAAACCAAACCCCACTGAACTACATTCCTAGCCCACCCCGTCGTCACCGACCTGCTGATGAAGTTTGGCGTTGTTGCGTCGCTGCTTGAGCTCCTCCAGCCGTAAGGCGTCCATCTTGGAGTGCCACTCCACCACCTTGGTGGCTCCGCGGCCGTCCTTCAGGGTGGCGAGGAGCTCCTGCAGGCCCTCCCTCTGCAGAGACAGCTCGGCCACCTTGTCCTCCGTCTCTTCACGCTGCTTCCGCACCTGACGACAGCACACACCGGCGTAGTTTGTTTTCATTTATTTTTATATTTGATTTTATACCACTTTTTAAGTCATGGTAGATTTCTCTACGTGAAATTCAGGGCTGCTCTGCCTGCGAAGAGCGCGTTGCCACAAGAGCAGCGCCGTCCATTACTTCTATCTATTTCTTTTTCCTTGTCTGCAACTGTACTTGTTTCCCTATCAGAGTGGCTTTTTTTTCGACGGAATTTTGCCAGGGGACAACTCTCTTGTTGCCATGGGTTCTTTTACGTGTGCTAAATATGTGTAACACATGGGACTTCAGTTTACTGTCTCATCCAAAAGACTAGCACCCAGACCACCTCTCATGGTCTAATGGATAGGGGAAAAGTTTCGGGCCCAAACGGGGAATGAACCACCGCACACTTCTGACCCAGACTTTTTGCTTTCTAGGCAGGTCTGTTACCTCTAGACCAATGCTTAGCTGAAGGTGGTGACCTAAACCAGCGACTTGGCCTTGAGGGGACCAACACCCTTAGGGGACAGGGTCAAATCTGGGTCTACACACGAAAAGGCAGGATCAGCAGCAGATGGGCATCGAGAAGCATCATGATCAGGATATGGTCTGGCTTACCCTGAGTGTGAGAAAGTAAGAGCCAAAATACTTGCCAGTGGGGAATTTCTCCTTTGGTAATCTTTTGCTGATAAGCTCACACTGCAGTTTTGTTTCTTTTTTTGTTTTCAGAAGAGTTTATGTCACACAAAGGTTTGAACCGATTTTTTATTTTGGCTTTGTTTCACATGTGTGTGCATGTGTGTGTTTATATTCTTTATTTATTCTTTTATTTCGAGGGTAATGAAATGAGCACTTAGGTGCTTTTTTTACATCCAGTCCCTGTGTGTATGCAGTTTTGTAAATTTTGTCATCCATTCTCACCGGCACACAATGGCCTACTCTTCTGAAAAGCAGAAGGGGTTTTAACATGTGCACAAGATGTTCTGTGTGTATTTGCACACAAGACCTCGGTTTATAGTCTCATCTGAAGAACTTTTGGGGGAGTGGAGTTGGCACCAATGTTAACTCCAGAGGAAAAATCTTCTTGAATGAGTTTTAAACCCAGGTCAGATGATCACGGGTACAATGCGCATCACTCTAACCACAAGGCTATCCTCTGTGTGTGTGTGTGTGCGCACACGTGTGTGTGGGCACATGTGCATATGCAAATGTGTTTGTGAAAGTGTGAGCACATATATATATATATATATATATATAATATATATATATATATATATATATATATATATACACTACAAGTTAAGTCTGCGTGTGCATGCATTTCTATACAAATATTTTTATGGCTGACGCCTGCATGATCATTCAGGATGTAGGGTATTGGATAGGACGGGGCAGGGCAGGGAAGGGCAGGGCAGGGGAGGGCAGAGCAGGGCATGGGAGGACAGGGCAGAGTAGGGCATGGGAGGGCAGGGCATGGGAGGGCAGGGCATGGGCGGGCAGGGCATGGGAGGGAAGGGCAGAGTAGGGCAGGGCAGAGCAGCGCATGGAAGGGCAGGGCAGAGGAGGGGAGAGCAGGGCATGGGAGGGCAGGGAGTGAAAGGCAGGGCAGGGGAGAGTAGTGCAGGGAAGGGTAGGGCAGGGCGTGGGAGGGCAGGGGAGAGTAGTGCAGGGCAGGGTAGGGAAGGACAGGGAGTGAAGGGCAGGGCAGGGGAGGGCAGGGCAGGGCAGGGCAGGGAAGGGTAGGGTTGGGCAGGGCAGGGTAGGGCAGGCAAGTCAGAACAAGGGGGGGGGTTGTGTCACCTCTCTGAGCTCCAGCTCCATCTTGGCCTTGTCCTGCTGCAGCTGCACCATGCTCTTGGAGAACTTCTCCTGGCGAGACAGGGGCACCGCTCCCGCAAACTGCAGACGTACTTCCTGCAGCAGACACACAACAACAACAACGACGACAATGACAGCAACGATGATGATGTCTGAGATATTCTTTTTCTTTCTTCTTTGTACCTGGGGTTGATAAGCTCTCTCTTGTTATCATAATTTCTCTAGTTGAGACATTAAAGTATTCTTGAGTCTTGAGTTAAAACGCTTATTTTTGCTCTTCTTTGAATCTCTGTCTCTCTGTCTCTGTCTGTCTGTCTGTCTCTTTCTCAGACTGCATACTTTTATCTATGATACTTAGGATTTTTTATTTATTTATTTATTTTAACAAATCAACTTTTTGGTAGGAGAGTACCTTGGTATGCTAAGGGTTAATAAACAAAAAACGACAGGCATATGACATGAAAAGAAAAATGAAAAAGAGTTGAAGAAAATGAGTTTTAAAACACCAACAAAACAAAACAGGACATGAAGACAGATCATGGAGAGCAGAGACCATCCAGTGAATGAACAGAATGGAGAATAGACAGAGAGCAGATGGGTTAGACAGACACACAAACACACACATATATATATATATATATATATATATATACACAGATGGACACAACAAAAAAGCAGTATATAAACAATAAACAAATACAACACAAGTAGTAAAATAATGCTATAAATCAAAATGCAGTCAATTAAAACAGTGCATAATAAATGAGTGTATTGTGTTTGAGCATCTACCAGCATGTATACATCTGTGTGTGTGTATGTATGCATGTCTACCAACTGCTGTTTTCCATCTATTCAACGTCTGTACATCACTGTTGATACAGCCACAATTTCGCAAGCTTACACCCCATAAAAGAGCATCAGTTCTAGTCATCTTAAGTGGGTACCAGCTCTGCTGGGGAAGTATCTGGCGACAGACTAGCGTCCTGTCACAGGGGTGGTGAAAAACCATCAGTTCGCTTAACGCTACAGAAACCGGGTTAAGCTCCGGCTCTATGGGCCTTCTGGCTCGAAAGAACATACTTTACTATACTCTAGTCATCTTGGGAAGACAAAGTTACAAAGCACCCCTCCACTGGGACGAAACGCAACCTGACGAACACCTGACACTTACGTGCAAACTCCGCTTCAGGTAGCGCACTTTGGACTGGGTCTCGTGCCGACAGTGGAACAAGGACTGCTCCTTGGAGTCCACCTTCTGCTCCAGGCGGAGTACGGCTGCCTCCAGCTGGGTGACTCGTTTACGACTGGCCTCCAGCTGTTTGACGGCAGTGCTCTCACTGATCTGAAGCTGTACCATTGTGCGGTGCAGCTTCCCTGTGGACAGAGTGACAACAACGCTCCTCCATTCAACAAGCAGTGACACCTGGGTGTTGGGCAGAGAGGACCACAGGTATTTAGGATAATCAGTAAAACCACATGATCCATTATCCTGTTGAAAAGATCGCTATCAGAAAAACACAACAACTATGGGATCGTGATACCTTAAAGAGGATGTTCCAAGCATTTAGGATCACCCGAAAGTCCAAAATCTTAAAGGCAGGGCCACAGTCATTTAAAATCATCTGAAGGATCATACTCTTAAAGACAGTTTAGACTGACAATTTAAGTTTAGAATCACTTGAAGGACCACCCTCTTAAAGACAAGACCATGACAACATTTTGAATTATGTGAAGGACCATACTCTTAAATACACAACCATAACCATTTATGATCTCCACAGTTGGCATGTGGCTACCTTAATGGTGGGCAAAAACGGTTCACATACACAAACCTCTCAACACTGGTGAACCTTAGAGCTCTCGCTTAGGAACAAACAAATACATTTAGGATCATGTGAAGGACAATGGTATCCTACAGAAATGACCACTATCATTGAGGAAGACCAGTGCAACATTCTTTGACAAGCTAGAACTCACCTATTATGGTTTTTTCATCGCTCTGCACCTGGAAATCCAGCAGCTGTTGTCGTAGCGACTTGTTCTCCTTTTCATGGGAGACATGCTGAACCTCTAAGGTTCGTACCTGAGCAGAGGCCACGTCTGAAATATCCTGAAAAAGGCATACAGCATACTGTGTTTAGATATACTCATTCCGCAAAGATGTTCATTATCATATACTCTTCTACATGCTAGGAGAAAACCAGTTTAAAAAATGCATATATCATAGTTACTGACCATTGCTCACACACACACACGCACGCACGCACACACACAACACACACGCGAGTGCACACATGCACACACAATGCACAGAAAACAATATCATTCCTGTCATATTTAGGGATAGATTTTTGTCCTATCATAATTGTCTATATCCCAACCAATCATGATAACCATAGTAAAAGTGGTCACTGCCAACCGCTGCCCAAACTTTCCTGGATAAAAAATGTTTATTGACAATTCCCCAACCAATCACCCAAACACTTCACTGAGATAAAGACAGACTGTGACCTACAAGGCACCTTCAGACAGACCCAAGTGACAAAATACAGACGGAGCCTTGGAGGATGGGACAGGAGTGTATGTACCTTCAGTTTGGAGATCTCATGTCTCAAAGAAATCTCCATTTCCTCCAGCTCTGATATTCTTTTGCGGTCTGCATCACTGGCTGCCTTGGTCACAGAATCTGCACACACAGTTTTCATAATGTAAAACATTGGAAGATGTAGGAAGGAATACTGCGAAAATTACAATGTCTTGCGCTTGCAGAAAAGCAGACAAAAATCAGTTCCTTGGGTGAACTTGAAACTCTCCCACTCATTAATTTTTTTTTACATCAATTTTTTTTATATAAAAACTATCAAGTGCAAGTAGTTTGAAATTCTTCTCCTTTACATCTCTGTGATGTTGAAAGAGTGATAAAACTGATGAAACGACTTCCTTGCTCAACTGATTTGTTCTAGTTGTTGGTGCACCACAGGGTGACACCATGGGGGTCACCCAGAACATGTATTGTCTCACTCATCACACCTGGGAACTGCTGTAAGACCATAAATACATACTAGATGGCTGTTTTCAAGAACCTCAAGATATAGGCAGCCATATTCTGACTTCAGAGAATGTTTGCTGCTTTAATGAAGATTGTTCTACTAAGAGCTTGTCATGAAAGAAAACAATATCAACACAACATTTAAAAGAATAACAACATTTCAATGTAGTCCTTAGCACTTTGTTGACATCAACAACTGCCGTGGATGATGACACTAACAACATCATATTTCAAAGCATGTCAGCATTTTAATGTAGGCCTTAACCCTTTGCACATGATAACCGTGTCTGGTTTTTTTTTTTAAGTCTTTCAATATGCATCAGTACACAGCAGTCTCACTTACTTGACAATTCATCCCGTAGATCTCGCTCCGTTTTCTGCATTTCCAGGTTCATCTTTGTGATCTGAAAAGAACCACCAGAAAATTGGATGAAACAGTCCTCAAAGCGTGAATAGTGTGATGTGAATGATGCTGATATTTATAATCAACAATCCCACACAGAACAAAAAAACATGAAGGATGTGTAAATGTGTGTTGCTGTAAGTAGAGAACATTTTAAACTACTGTGATCCTTATGAAAAGAATATCAGAAACAGGAATGAACTCTGTAAATTAACTAGGAACAACAGATAATTATGTGTGAGTAAGCATGGAGTGTGTTTCTCAAATTAAACATGGTGAACATTCCACAGAATGACTTGTGGTCAATAAAAACATCATGTGCTATCTTAATTATATAAAGCATACCTCCAAGCTTTGTTACAGGTGTGATATCATCAAGAACAAGAACATATACACAAAGACAATTTAGTATTTTTCTAATGATGGGAAAAACGATGAATCACAAACACATGATAAACTGAAACAATCAACCACACAGCTAGCCAATCAATCTTATCCATGTCTAACTGTAAGACTATCTTGTCTGAAAGTGTAGTAGAAGTGTGTGTATGAACGTGTGTGTGTGCATGTGTGTGTGTGTGTGCATGTGTGTGTGCATGTGAGTGTGTGTGTGCGAGACAGCATGTGCTCCTTCATGCATGAGTGCAGTGATCTCTTGAGCTCAGTTTATGTCAGTCTGCACCAACTATGATTCCATCTCTGTCGCTATACACATCAATGCATTCCTCGTCCAAAAAGACTGTGCTCTGAGTCTACACACTGCATGGCTTTAGCAAACCCTTCATTTCTGTGTATACCCATTATCTAACAATCCTTTTTTTCCATGTATATCCATCCTCTGACACCCCAGCCTCAAGACTATACATGTTCCTGGCCTCACCATCCAACAATCCTTTTTATCCTTTGTATATCCATCCTCTGACCCCCCCACCCTTCAAAGGTATACATATTCCCTGGCCTCACCATCTAACAATCCTTTTTTCTCTGTGCATATCTATCCTCTGACATTCATGCTCCCAGCCTTCAAGAGTACACATGCTCCCTAGCCTCACCATATAACAATCCTTTTTTCCCTGTGTATATCCATCTTCAGACATCCACGCTCCCAGCCTTCAAGGATATACATGTTCTTTGATCATATTTAACGATCCTTTATTTTTCCTGTGTATATCCATCGTCTGACAGCCCAGCTCCCCATCCTTCAAGGGTGTGCATGTTCCCTGGCCTCACAATCTAACAATCCTTTTTTTATCCTGTGTATATATATATCCATCCTCTGGCACCACAGCCTTAAGAGTATACATGTTCCCTGGCCTCCCCCTCACCTCAGCAAACTTTTCTTCCAGGTCCTTGTTGCGTGACTCCAGGTCCCCGAGGAGGTGGCGCTGTTGTTCGTACATGCGCACAGCGTGCTCCGCCCTCTGCCTCTCATTCAGCTCCTTCATCTCCAGCATGGTCAGCTTTTTGGAGATGGACAGGATGTCCGCACTGGTCACCTGCACCTCTGTGCCGTCCGTCATCCCTGCACAGTATGCGGGCTGCTTGTTAGCCAAAGGTAAAAAGGTGAAGGTGAAGGTTAACCTATGCGGTCGTTGGGTAGCGAGGTGTCAGAGACCTCAGCTTCTCTAGGGACTGGCATGATGTTAACCAAAGGTAGAGTTTTAAAAAAATTTATTTTTTAGATACAAAATGTAAAGAGCAGTCACTTGCAAAAGAAAACAAAAAACCAAAACCAAAGGAGTACAGATGTAATTTATTTTTACATAACTAAGTTATATCAATTGCTATTCCAGTTTTTGACATCCAACTAATAAATCAAATCATACACACACACACACACACACACACACACACACACACACACACACACACACACACACACACACACACACCACAAACACACACACATACACACAAGTACAGTTTAACATGTTTCCCAAACTCTGCCATTCCATTATTAAGAAACCAACACAGCCACATGTGTTGTCACAATCTGTATAACTGTTCCCCAGTCTATATGAAATGTTTTTTCCTCGCTTCTGACTCCACCACCAGCCCTCAGCACACAGCCAACAGACAGCAGGGAGTTCAGGAGTGTTTCTGTCTGAGGTTTTTTTCATCCCTCGGCAGCTCCTACCCACTACTGTATGTGCTTTTTTTAAAGCCTAGTGAGAAGGCTTGGAACCACACATGTTAGGAATCACTTTCTTCACTCATGGAGCTTAAAGGCTACAGACTGTACCAACAAAAAAATTGTTGTCAGACTTGTTGAAAAAAAAGCAGTAGGGGAATGGACTGGGAAAATAGAAAATATGCAAGAAAGACAAAACAGAAAGATGAGAAAAAAAAGACCCCAAAAAGAGATGAGTAATAAAACATGCAAGACAGAGAAAACAGAATACAGAAAAAAAGACCACCAAAATATGGAGTAGCCAATTATCCAACATAAAAAAGAAAACAGACAAATGAAGAGAATAGAAAAAACAATAACAAAGAGTCATTAAAAAAAAAAACACACACAGAGAAAATTTTAAACACAGACTTCGCCAATAAAGGGCGGACGCTACTTATGCCAAAAAGACTCCTTGGCATCCCTACTATAGCCGGCTAATGCCTCATTCTTCAGAAGACTTGCCTCTCCTGTGGAGCTCCTCCATGGCAGCCTCCAGGGAGTGCAGTCGCTCCTTCTCCACCTTCATGGTCGACTTCAGTTCTTCGTTCTCTGCTGTCAGCTGCTTGATCTCACTCTGTGTACACATACGCACACACACACACACACAGAGTGTTGGGGATGTCATGTAGAATGAGTCTTTACTTGTCTTTCTTTGTATGGCACACACATACACATGTATGCATGCACAAACACATACCTAAACAAAAGATTATTATCCATTACCCTTGAAATAAATTTTTTTTTTTTAAAAGATCATTATGATCGCACACACACACACACTAAAATAATTATCATGTTGAGGTAATCTTCAGCCATGACAACCTCTCAGCACAACAGCCTGCACTCTCCTTTAAAGGAGAGAAAGAACAATCCCTTGAAGATGGATTATGGCTGCCAATAAGACAAGCACACACAAGATCACTACAATTTCCATCAGGCATGCCATAAATGTTCTACTGTTTTCTTGGATGAGTGAATCAATGATATCATGAGAAACGCATTAACAAAAATAACCACTATCCAACAATAACTCATAAAGAAACTCAAAAAAATACATAAATGACTAAAAGCCTTGTGACCAGATTCTTACAACAACCAACAAATAATACAATTAGCATTCAACAACAAACAGCCAACAAAGCCATAACAACCTCGCCGAGTACTCCTTAGCCTAGGCACCAGAGTCCTTGCCGTTATTAACACCAACAACAACAAATTCAAAACGGTCGAATAGCTTCAGCCTTGGTACCAGGCATGCACATGCCTTTCAACAAGCAAAACAAATCATACAATCTGAGAAGCTTAACAGAAAACTCGCCCCACACAACCATACACCTGTAGACATGGCTAGCCTTGTAAACCAGCCTCTAACAACAACACAACAACAACCAAACAACAACCTCCATACCAAGAGCCAGTCCATGCTTGCAGCTGGTACCAGGGTGTTGCCTTCTTAAAACAAACCAAGCAACAACAACAATAATGTCCATAACAAACCTCCAGTCCAGAGATGGCTTCAGCCTTGGTGACCAGGGTGTTGCCTTTCTAACAACAACAAACAAAACAATGTCCATAACAAACCTCCAGTCCGGAGATGGCTTCAGCCTTGGTGACCAGGGTGTTGCCTTTCTCCAGCAGGTCGCGGTACTTCTCGGTCAGCTGGTGGAACTCCCTGTTCACCTTGTCCAGGTCACCCTGAGGCACCGACTCCTCCACAGCCTTCTGCAGAGCCGCGATCTTGAACGAGGCCATGTCCTGCACGGTTCGGGAAAGCAGCAGATTAGATTACTGATTATCTCCTCCTTGTCCTCATCATCATCGTCATTATCATCATCACCACCTCCACCACAATTACCATCCACTTTCACCAACCCCATCACTACCATCTTCATCAACAAAAGCAGCAGCAGCAGCAACAGGCAGCAGCAGCAGCAATAACTGCAGCAGTGGCAGCAACATGAAAACTATCTTCACCATTATCTTAGCAGCAGCATCAGCTGCTTCACCAGCAACTGTAACAAATCTATTGATTCACTTACACAGATGCAAACTTCACCATCATGTTTGGTTTTTTCTTTTTCTGAATGTTACACACAGAGCCACAATCAACTTCACAAGCGTCATTGCTATCTCTTTATGTATGAAAGGAGGCATAAATTTGTGAATATGTATTTCTACATCAAGCAATGTGAAGGGAGGGAGGGGAGGAAGGGGAGGGAGAGGAATCAAGAGGCAGAATTTGCTGATTTAAACAATGAACAAGAAATGATAAAGATGCAGAAACAGTGGCATAAAAATTATTTTTTGTTATTTGCTCGGACAAAATGTGAAATGAACCTGGAAACCTGTGACACATACATATGGGTAGACAATCACAGAGAGCAAAATAAGAGATAGAAACTAACTGAAGAAAGGCACAGAAAAATGCACACACACACACACACACACACACACACACACACACACACACACACACACACACAACACACACACACACACACACACACACACACACACACACACACAGAACCTACCTTGAAGCGCTGCAGGTATCCCATTCTCTCTGATATAGCATTTTCCATCTGATTCATCTCGTTCCGCAATCGATTGTTTTCCTATAATTTAGAAGGAAAAAAAAGACAAAACACTACTTCTGTTACATCACATTTCAATTACACACAAATACTATTTTAGCTCTTTTCTATTTCAACATGTGATATATCTATTTTCTTTCCAGGCCAAACCAATCACTGTCCAACTGTATTTACTGTTGTCATCAGGAGAAAATGACTGAAAAATTTTTGGCCCTAAAACTAACATGCTCTCTCTTCTTCAGCCATTGCGAAGTACTGTATTCACTGTTATGAATATTTATCTTAGCATCATTTTCAAGTGTGTACACAACTATTTCTCACACACACACAAAAACACAGAAACATATTACATGCGCTCATCCATTCATATTTTCTCTCTTTCTCTCTATAGTTGTATGAGTTATTATTTATGTTGTCAACTAAATTTGCATTTAATTTTACCTCCATCCCTTCCTACCCCTGTCCTTTCACAGTGGGTAAAGCCTTTAAACAGTAACAAATCATATAAATTTCTCTCTCTCTCTCTCACACACACATCACTATTTACTCACTCACTCTAATGTAAAAACACATATACACTCATCACACACACACTCTTCACTCATTTACTCACTCACTCAAACATCAATGCACACACACACACACAAACAAAAAAATACACAAGCTGAGCACAAAGTGACACATGAACTAACTTTGCGTAACGTGTCCTCAATCTCTTCCATGGTGTTGTAACGACGAACCAGGGCTTTTTCGTTCACTCGCAGCACCGTCATTCGCCGCGTCATTTCAGACAGTCGACGTCGAACCTCAACATCATCATGCTTCAGTGTGTCCACCAGTCTCTGTGACACGGCAGAATACACACACCAAGTCTTTAGAAGCAAACACATATGTGGACATGACACAAACATACACACCAAGTCTTTAGAAGCAAACACATATGTGGACATGACACAAACATACACACCAAGTCTTTAGAAGCAAACACATATGTGGACATGACACAAACATATACACCAAGTCTTTAGAAGCAAACACATATGTGGACATGACACAAACATACACATCAAGTCTTTAGAAGCAAACACATCTGTGGACATGACACAAACACACACACCAAGTCTTTAGAAGCAAACACATATGTGGACATGACACAAACACACACACCAAGTCTTTAGAAGCAAACACATATGTGGACATGACATAAACATACACACCAAGTCTTTAGAAGCAAACACATATGTGGACATGACACAAACATACACACCAAGTCTTTAGAAGCAAACACATATGTGGACATGACTCAAACAGACACACAAAGAAAGATAAAAATTATACATTTACATATACAGGAAGGCGCACACACACACACACAACACACACACACACACGCATGCATGCATGCACACACACTACAATCACAGCCAGATACAACACATATTTTACACATTCTATCAGAGAATCAGATGAACATTTTTTTTTTTTAAATGACACACATGTAAATCTTATTTTACAAATCCACATGGTCTCAACCTAAAATGGAAATGATCAGATACATATGCAGCTATATGAATACACTTACACGATATAACATCATAGCAGAAAACATGTATACTAAGAAAACTGTTAGGCAGTGGCGGGTATAATTTATACCTCACATCAAATTCAGTGAATTATTTTTTTCCATGGAACATACATAAATCTCATTTCAAAAATCCACATGGTCTCACCAAACATTGGAAATGATCAGCAAAATATGCAGCTATACAAATACACTTGCATGATTGATCAATACAGTAGAAAACATATACGCTAAGAAAACCGACAGACAGTCACAAGCGGGCATGTACTCACATCAAATTCTGTGATTTTCACAGAGTCCTCCTCCCTGCTTCCTTGTATGTCCTTCAGCTTCTTGCTCAGCTCTTCCTTCTCTTTCTCCCACTCCTGCATGGACACATACACACACACACACACACACATACGCACACAAACACACATGCACTCACACATGCACACATGCATACACACACACAAAATTTATGAACTCAAGGTTGTTGGATTTTTAAAATTTTATCTGAGGACTTTACAAACTACTTATATCTTCAGAATTTGATGGGGGGAGGGTTGGTGGGTGTGGAGGATTGGTGTCTCTTGTTAAAAACTCGTACATACACTATAATTCAACTGTTTTTACCTGCTGACATAATGACAACTATGCACTTTTCCCTATTTTCCTCATCTGTGAGTTCATGCCTGTTTTGTTCTTGTTTCTATCTTGTCTTGTTCTTGTTCCTAACATGCAACCTTCATAGACTGAATTGTGGAGAGTTGCTGTTTCCTGTATTGGAAAGCCTCCTTAGCAAGCACAAAGGATCCACTAAGTTAATCTGAAAAACTGCCTTTTGGCTCCGGCCAAATGCTTTGTCAGTTACTGATGTCAGTAAAATATCTTCTTCCAGGGGAGCTAATGCAATCAACAAGCTGATTATTCTTAAGGCCTACATTACAATGTTGTTATTGCTTTGAAATATTATGTTGAGATTGTCTTCACCCACAACAAGTTCCTTGTACAACACATTGTTTTCTCTGTTAAAAAGAAGAAAAATCCTTTGAAGTCAAAAAGATTGGTGCCTATATGGTAAGGAATTTGAAAATATTCTTACATGCAAACTTCTCACCCAGTATGTACTTAAAACTTCACAGCAATTCCTAGAAGCAATGAGTAAGACAGAATGCATATTCCGACTGACCCCCAGAGTGTTTAAACTGCAGAACACTCAACAACAAAAACAGCTCTCTTAAAAAAAGGGAAACATCCATTACTTACTTGTCTCCACAAGACACACAATGCACAGACACCCCCTCCCCCCAAAAAAAAACCCCACCCAAACAAACACCCAACAACAAACCAACCATTATGCTGCATCTTTCTTCTTTAGCACAATATTGGTACAGAAGATACATACTGGCCTCTCCCGTCACACACTTCCAGCAAATTCTCCACTATCAGGACCATGCACATGGAATACTTTCTATTTTTTTAAAAAAGGAAAAAAAAGGGGGAATTCTTTCTTAGGCTACGTTAAATGAAGGATAATAAACATAAATATACTTTAAGATGTATGCGAATAACACACACACACACTCAAAAGCTCAGAGAGCTTGGATAAGTAACCCCACCACCCCCCAAAAAAGTGCTTTTATGCAGATTCCAGCTTTTTCACTACTTACACAATCTCTTAACTGCTACTCATTCACAAAGGTGCAGGTGCATGCATGTGTGCATGTGTGCAAATTCTTCCCCAAATAAAACCATGCACATAGAATGCTTTCATTATAAAAAAAAAAGATAAGAAAAAAACAAAAGGAATGGGTATCTTAGGCTATGTTTTGGCAGTGGTGCTGTGACAGACCTGTTTGTCCTGCAGGTAGTCTTTGTAAAGGAGCAAGAAAAAAAGAAAAGGAATGGGTATCTTAGGCTATGTTGTGGTGGTGTTGTGACAGTGGTGGTGTGACAGTGGTGTTGTGACAGTGGTGCTGTGACAGTGGTGTTGTGACAGTGGTGCTGTGACAGTGACAGTGGTGCTGTGACAGTGGTGTTGTGACAGTGTTGTGACAGTGGTGTTTTGGCAGTGGTGTTGTGACAGCTGTGTTTTGGCAGTGGTGGTGTGACAGTGGTGGTGTGACAGTGACAGTGGTGCTGTGACAGTGGTGCTGTGACAGTGATGTTGTGACAGTGGTGCTGTGACAGTGATGTTGTGACAGTGTTGTGACAGTGGTGTTGTGACAGTGGCTCTGTGACAGTGGTGCTGTGACAGACCTGCTTGTCCTGCAGGTAGTCTTTGTACAGGAGCAAGAAAACAAAAAGGGAATGGGTTTCTTAGGCTATGTTGTGACAGTGGCTCTGTGACAGATCTGCTTGTCCTGCAGGTAGTCCTTGTACAGGAGCAAGAAAACAAAAAGGGAATGGGTTTCTTAGGCTAGGTTGTGACAGTGGCGCTGTGACAGACCTGCTTGTCCTGCAGGTAGTCCTTGTACAGGAGGCCCTGCTGGTGTCGCACCACGGCAAACTTGCGCCTGTAGTTCTCCAGGGAGGTCTCCATCGTCTGCATCTTCTCCTCCCGCTGTGACAGCTCCTGGTGAGGTGATGCCATGGTGGGTTATTGGTTAGTACATTTGTGTGTGTGTGTTGTGTGTTGTGTGTGTGTGTGTGTGTGTGTGTGTGTGTGTGTGTGAGATATCAACAATTACAGTAAGCACACACATACACACAAAAGCACACATTCTCTCTCTCTCTCTCACACACACTCACACAAACACACACACCACACATACACACACAAATACACACAACACATACACACACCCACAACACATACAAACACACACACCACACACACACACACATACCACACACACACAACACATACACACAACACATACACACACCCACACACATCCTGAAGAAGCACATCTAACTAGCTACACTCACACACACTAGCTCACACAAACACAACACACACACATACACACACCAACCCCACCCACACACACCCACACACTATCCCTGAAGAAGCACATCACGCTAGCTACACTACACTCACTCACACACACACACAACACACCCACTATCCCTGAAGAACCACATCACGCTAGCTACACTACACTCACTCACACACACACACACACTATCCCTGAAGAAGCACATCACGCTAGCTACACTACACTCACTCACACACACACACACACACTATCCCTGAAGAAGCACATCACGCTAGCTACACTACACTCACTCACACACACTATCCCTGAAGAAGCACATCACGCTAGCTACACTACACTCACTCACACACACTATCCCTGAAGAAGCACATCACGCTAGCTACACTACACTCACTCACACACACTATCCCTGAAGAAGCACATCACGCTAGCTACACTACACTCACTCACACACACACACACACTATCCCTGAAGAAGCACATCTAACTATCTACACTCAACACACACTAGCTCACACACACACATCACCCACACACACACTATCCCTGAAGAAGCACATCACACTAGCTAGCTACACTCACTCACTCACTCACACACACGAGCTGACTGACCTGCAGAACGATGACGAGGTGTTCGTTCAGGGAGGCAATGACCTCGGCACTGGTGGGGGCCATACCTTCCGGCAGGGGCATGACCTGGGCAGACGCGGGCACGACCCCACTCTCCCCCATCATCATCATCCCCCCCTCCTTCTGCAACTTGTCCAGCTGGGGAGGAAAGGATGGATGAAGACACTTCAATGACAAACAACAACACCTTCCACTCATTTAGGTTATATAGAGCCCCACCAACTACAGAGGCCACATCAGGGCTGTCAGCTCAACTATCGTTAACGCTCAGGTTAAAAACTGTGCAACGTATTATACACGCAGTAAAATAATAATAATAATAATAATAATAATAATAATAATAATAATAATAATAATGATGTATGGAATTTATATAGCGCTGAATCTTGTAAAGCAACAAATCAAAGCGCTCAGATGACTTAAAATTTTTTTTTATGCGTGTGTATGCGGTTTTGTAAATTTTGTCATCTGTTCCCACTGGCACACAATGGCCTACTCTTTCGAACAGCGGAACAGGATAAAACTAGACTAAAACCAACTCCTCTGTTTGTTCCTTGTATGACACACACTTTCACTGAAGGACAATGCATATGAACATATTTTAAGATGAATGCAAGAAACATATTCTTGTTCCCTATACTGTAATATGTATATCCTGTTTAGAAGTATAGCCACAAACGAACACACATGCACAACCAAATGTTGCCATATACAATATGTGAATGTGATGACGTGATGAGATGTGATGTGTGTTTGTGTGTGTGTATGTGCATGTGTGTGTATGAATGTGTGTGTGCATGCACATGTGTGTGCAGCTATAGCAGAATTTTCATAAAGTACTATCTAAACAGTTATTAACATTTACTATTTATTCATGAGATGAATGTCTGGTGTGATTTAATAACCCATGTAAATGGGTGTTTCCTATGGATCATTGCATAAATGTCTGATGTGATATGATTTGATTTGACTAGAATGTAAATGTTTCCTATGGATCAATGCATATGATTCTGGTGTCTGTGATTTGATGTGACTGAATTTGATCAGAATGTCACCTGTCCAAGACAAGAAAGCGTACTGACCTTTTCGAAAGCCTTGTCTCGCTCCAGCTGCATCTTGCTGCACTCCACACGGGCATGCCGCATCTCGGAACGGATTTCTTCGTTACGTCCTCGCAACACGTCCACCTGCTCCTTCAGGTACAGGGAAGTGTCGTAGTTGCCAATCACCCGCTTGGCCTCAATGGCCTGCAACCCCACCACAGTCTCCTTCATCATGTGTTCTAGCAGTCTTTGACTTCTCTAACCATTCATGTTTTGTTCCACGGTAGATGTCTAGGAATAATCCTGTCTTAATAAAACCCCACAGCATGCCAATCCAACATAACTCAGTCAAAGGTCCACACCCCAGTGCTAAAATTAGTGTGCCCCTTCCTTTTACCACGTCCAAAAGCAGTCAGTTCCTGCTGTAATTAGCACCAGCTGGGCTGAGATGGAATGGAATGGATAGCAGCTGAGAGCAGCTGAAAGTGGAGGAAACTGACAGCTGTGAAAAGGATCTCCACTCTCTTTATCATTTATCCATATTTCACATGTACGTTAGGGAGAGTTTCATATTAAGTAATTTTACCCCACTCTCTTATCATTCATGTTTATATCATACCAGGTATGTTAGGAAAAGTCACACGCTAAAAAATATCTTTGAGGAAAATTACCAAACATGACGACTTCCGAGACAGACAATCAGAAGCAAGTGAACAGATCTTCATGTCTTCAACCTTAAAAAAAGCTGGTGGATGGAAGTGAGTTTTGTACCTTTTAAGTAAAATCCACAACTGATTCTCGGGGCATCTGATATTTACACACCCCAAAAAAGACGACTGATGAGACAGGAGCATAGCAACTACCAAAAAAACTCAAAAACGGTCAATCTGCTTTCATGATATATTTAAGGTTATCTCTGACACCTATCCTTACAAATCTAAAGTCACAGCTAAGTGATGTCATGAACAATTTAAGAATGGAACAAATATTACCTGACACTGATTTTCCAAACAAGTTCTACCAATCCATTCATCATCATCATCATCATGTTACAGTTCTGATAGTGGTCTCTGTGTAAAGTAAGCATGCCATTGCTAAGACGCTACATAGAGATGGTCAACTCACCGCCAGCATGCGTTCAATGGCCGGGAACTGTGCCACAGGCATGGCTGCATCTGACTCTCCTCCTTCTGTTTTAACACACACACACACACACACACACACACACACACACACACACACACACACACACACAACACACACACACACACACACACTCACACATACACACACACAGTCAAAAGCTCAGACAGCTTGTATGGGTAACACATAAAAAGTGCTTCTATGTAGATACCAGCTTTTTCAATGCACATAGTCATGACCTATTTATCATTACTCATTCACAAAGATGAATTTGTACAACCACATTTGCACACACACGCACACACACATGCACACACACACCAACCCATCCACCAATCCACCCACTCACTCATACACACACACATGCACACACTCGCATAAACTTTCACACCCACCCACCCATTAAATCACACCCTCACATACTCACCCCACCCTCCCGCACTCACCCCCTTTTATCCCCCCCCACCCCATCCCCAACACAACACACACACACCTACACACACTGCTGTACCTCGTGGTGTAGCAGGCGGGTGGGCCCCGGCTTTCTGCATGGCCTCCATGACCTCCTTGAGGCCGGCCTCCAGCTGCTGGTTGTGGTCCTCCAGCTGTGTGCAGCGAGACTTGAACTCCGCCAGCTCCCGCTCCATCTGGGTCAGCTCCACCAGGTTCTGGCGGTAGTCCTTGTCCAGCTCCCGGTCCTGAAACACCAGGCCATCCACACAGACAACGTCAGACGGGATAGCCTAGTGGTTAGAACAACGCGCTTGCAATCTGACGACCCGGGTTCGATTCCCGTTCAAGGAGATATTTTCCCCTGGAGTTAACATCAGTGCAGACTCCACTCTCCCCAAAAGTCCTTCGGATGAGACTATAAACCGAGACCCCGTGTGCGAACGCATGCAGAACATCTTGTGCACACGTTAAATCCTGTTCCGCTGTTTGTAAGAGTTGGCCATTGTGTGACGGTGGGAACAGATGACAGAATTTACAAAACCACATACACACGGGGACTGGATGTAAAAAAGCAATAAGTGCTTATTCCATTATCCTCGATATAAAAGAATAAAAGAAAAAAGAAAGAAAGAAAAGACTACTGTTTTATTCCAGAAGTTGGAATGTGGCTACCTAGGGGCAAAAACTGGTCGTATATGCAAAAATCTTACCATTGGTGAACCTTGGAACTCTAGCCAAGGAATAAAAAACCCCAAAATCTACTCTTTTTTCTTCAATATGACTACTTTTTACGACATGACTTCTACTCTATGTGATATACTGTGAGCCTGAGTGAGTGTATGTGTGAGTCATTGTTTGTTTTGTGCATTTGAATGTTGGATTGACTGGTTTTTTTGTGATTGTGGTTGCTGTTTTTGTTTTCCTAACCATTAACTGTCATATTATTTTTCCCCTGTCACACTATTCATGTTTGTTCCATCAGGCCCTTCTGTGCTATTGTATCTCAGTGCTTTAGGCTACTCCAATACTAAGTGTTTCAACATTTGCCATCATTAGCCTGTCTCTGGTGGTCTGCTGTCTGAGCAGTCAACAAAGAAGAAGAAGAAACATGAAGAGAAATCCACCCTCAAGGTTAAAATCAGGGCTGTAGGTGTGTCATAAACTCATTCATGTTCTTAGATTAAAGACGCTTGTTGAAATTCTGCACATGGTGAAGAAAACACTCCAAAGAATCTGTTACACATGGAAAGAAGTAACAATGGAGAAAGGTTATACACATTTAAAATCATATTGAAAAAAAATCTATGGATTTTGTCATATTTACCACCATACCAGCCAAGTTAAGCAGCGTCTAGCATGGTTACCACTTGGATGGGTGACTGTTTGCACACCTTGGCTTCAGTACAGTTCGCCAGTTCACCCAGCTGTAAATGGGTACCTGCCCTCTTTAGGGTCAGGGAAGGTAAAGCAGCGAGGGAGAGATGGGCGCCGCTCTCAATATGCTGGCCCCTGGAGAAGCGAGGTCTCTGATGCCTTGCTCCCCTACGACCTTATAGGTTATGTGACACCCTTTACCTTTTTTTTTTTTAACCTGACAACAGCAATTCTACTAAAAAAACAAAACCCCACCCAACTATGCCTGTGCTTTCCTTAATATACACCATACACACACACACACACACAAGTCTTAGCTTTCCCCAACGACAGCAAGAAGCAGATCTAGTAAAGAGTTGACACAGAGACAGGGGCCTCACCCTGATGTGGGATTCCTGTTTCTGGACTTCCCGTTTGATGATGACGGCAGCGGACTGAGACTCCACCTGCGTCTGCCTCTGGGTGCGCAGGGTCTCTGTGTAGTCCTGCACCGCCATCATGTCTTCTGCCGTCAGCCCCAGGTCCACTGCCCTGCATCACACAGGGGGGGCATGCGTGTGTCACACAACTTGCAGCATTCACATCACTTTCTTTCCTTCTTTTTTAAGGTGCATAATAGCAGATTTGTGTATTTCCCACTGACTGTCATGATGATATCAAGGATGACGCATGAACATTTATACACTAGAAAAAAAAATGGTGTTGACAATGGCACAAACACACACATACACACATTCACTGTACACATTACACTCATACACTTACATGATTATACATAACACATACATTTACACACATGATTATACTTGCACCCAAGCACAGACATCCATACACACATGTATCACATTCCCTACACACACAAACACACATGCAAGCCACCTCCTTTTTCCCTGTGTCTTATCTTCTTAGTCTTTTAATGAAATTTGGGGATAAAACTGAAACATATTTGAAAGAGACATTCAGAACAAAAAACGGCAACAAGGGAAAACTCTCCCTACTTGAATGCAAAAAAACCCCCAAACAACTGATGGACTAAGAACTAAACCTGCAGAAACAAGTCAACTGTATCATGACAGACTAGCAGCATGTGACCGATCAACAAGCTATTCCATGTACCTGTACAATCCACATTATTCGTCTAATATCACTTAAGTGAACAGACGTAAAATTGAAGACACACACAATCCACATAAGTCAAGCAGTGCTGTGGAAAAAACAACAACAAAATCCCAAGAAAACAAAAACCCAAAACCTTCCAAACAACAAACAAAAAAGAATCCTCTCCACCTTTCTTGCGGCACTAGGACTTGAACTAACATGACTTTTCCTTCAACTCCTGACGTAGCTGTTGGGGCAGTGCACTGCACAGGGAAGTTTTCCAACAGAGCAACATAGGAAAGCTGAACCTGGCTGCAGCCCGTTTCTCTGCAGGCCACAGGCAGTGTGCTAAATAAGTTGGTGTCATCCATGCCACTGGCCATAGCTGGCCTGCTTTTCTATAAAAGATGCCTTGATAGAACTCACACCATTGACCTCTACTTTTCTAGATGGGCATTCATTTATAAGCACACTAACATATTACACCTCTGTATATCTCACCAAGGGGACGGGATAGCTCAGTGGTCGGAGCACTTGCTTTCCCCCCAGCCAAGTTAAGCAGCGTCGAGCGTGGTTACCACTTGGATGGGTGACCGTTTGCGCGCCTTGGCTTCAGTACAGTTCCCCCAGTTCACCCAGCTGTAAATGGGTACCTGCCCTCTTTAGGGTCAGGGAAGGTAAAGCAGCGAGGGAGAGGAGATGGGCGCCGCCCTCAATATGCTGGCCCTAGAGAAGTGAGGTCTCTGACGCCTTGCTCCCCTACGACCTTATAGGTTATGGGACTCCTTTACCTTTACTATATCTCACCTACCCATCTCCCCTCCCCCACCAACAAAAAAACAACAAAAAACCCTCCAACAACTAAACAAACAAATTTAAAAAAACAATAACAAAACAAACTCAAACAACAAAGCAAACCAAAAAAAGACTATGAGCAACAAATAAGCCCTGACAAGAACGTGGCCAGAGGAACAGAACAACCGCATGCAGAGCTGAACACACTGCCATGCCGGCCCACCCGACAGTGCCACCACCACTACCACCACCACGGTTACTGTCTGCCTGTCTGCCGCCCTGCTGCACCACATTATTGTTCACATTGCTGCAAAAACCACACCCTTCTTTTTTTTCCAACTTTTGTATTTACTCTTTTTTTTTTTAATGCATGCACAATTATAGAAATACAAGCCTCTAAAAAGTTACGTTGCAATACAGAGAGAGAAAGAGAGAGAGAGAGAGAGAGACAGAGAGATAGAGACAGACAGACAGACAGAAGAGACAAGACAGACAGACAGACAAGACAGACAGACAGATGGAAACTGAGAGAAAGCAAAACAACATGGTTGTTTTCATGTTGCGAATCCAGGCCATACTTACTTCTTGTTCTCCATCTTGCCATTGTACTGTGTACATACATACAAACAGTTGTGCTTGTGTGCTGTGTGCTTGACTTTGTCTATGATCTTCAGTTTACTCTTTCACATTAATGAAAACACAAAAAGAGAGACATCAGAACAAAAACATGTTCTTGTGTGCGTGCTGTGTTCTGTGCCAGCTGCGCTGCGTGCGTGGATGTAATGCATGTGAAGTCAGGTGGTATGTGTTTATCAATGAAGACATATCCATCACAACACATTCAAAACTGCCCACACATGCACATCTAGTGACAGATGCAATCACTCTTCATCCTTGTTTTTTCGTTCAGCATGTTTCTCCTGCCCACACACCCTCAACTGACTACCGTCTCTCTCATCTACTGTGCCTTCTGTCTCCTTGGTTCTTTGCTGTCCATCAACAACACATTGACATCCGTGCTGTCTTCACTTTGTCATGACAGTTTCTCTTCCACAGTTCAACACAACTGTCACAACCCAATACCTCTTCACCCAAGTTCTAGCTGTCCCCACTTCCTGTCCTTCTCCACTTGTCATAGACGCTCCTCTTCCAGCTGTTCAACTGAACAACCAACAACAACAACAACAACAGTGACAGTGAAACACTGGTACCTTGTCTTCACACTTTGTCATAGACAGGTTTCTCTTCCAGCTGTACAACAACAACAACAACAACAACAACAGTGACAGTGAAACACTGGTACCTTGTCTTCACACTTTGTCATAGACAGGTTTCTCTTCCAGCTGTACAACAACAAAACAACAACAACAACAACAACAACAGTGACAGTGAAACACTGGTACCTTGTCTTCACACTTTGTCATAGACAGGTTTCTCTTCCAGCTGTACAAACAAACAAGTATTGAAACAACATCTTAATACTACTGGAACACTTACTAACTTTAAAATTTAAACATCTTACTGTACAACAATAACAAAAAATACTACAGAATAATATAATGTAAGTGCATCTTCTTTGATTCAAATCATGTGGAACTTAGTTCTGTTTCCTATATAGTTATTGTGGCGTCTGTGATATCAACTCAAGCAACAGAATTCTGAGTAAAAACACAACACAGCACTTATCATATATATATATATATATATATATATATATATATTTTTTTTTTTTAAATGCAGTCAGCCCAAACTTAAAACAAAAAAACACAACACAGCACTTATCATATATTACTTCTTTTTTTTTTAAATGCAGTCAGCCCAAACTTAAAACAACATCCATTATCAATGTTTACACGGTATGACTATACAAAGTTCTTATTTCAAAGCTTTCATAACAAATGCTTTTCTATGACCTAAACCCCCATTTCCTAACCCTTCACCTCTCCCCCCCCCCCCCCAACCACTGTCCCTCACAACACACACACACACACACACACACACACACACACACACACACACACACACACACACAAACACACCCACACACACACACACTCACACACACACCCACACACACACACACACACACACACACACTCACACACACAAACACTCACACAATCACACACACACACACCACCACACACACACACACACCACACACAATCACACACTCACACACACACACAATCACACACCCCCCCCCCCCCACACACACACAAACAAACACACTCACACACACACTCACACACAAACACTAACAAACACACACACACACACATACACACATAGGTGTCTAATATCACTTAATGTGAATAGACGTTAAATTGAAGAACAACATATGCACATACACTTACACACTTACACACACACTCACACCCTACCTGTCTCTGGAGGATGAAGTTGAGGGCCTTCTCCTCCTCCTGCCTGATGGCCTTGTTCTTGCGGAACTCGGTGAGGTCCAGGGGGGCGCGGGGGTCCATGTGCAGCCGGTAGCGCAGCTCCTCGTTCTCGTCCAGGATCTCGTTGATCTTCAGCTCCGCCTTGTTGATGTACTGCGTCAGCTCCTCGATTTGCCTGCAGGACAGGACAGGACAGGACAGGACGTGACACACCGGGTGTTCATCACTGCCTCTCTAGTTTGATTCTTTCATCCTTTTTTGTGTTCTTTTCGCTTCCCGAAGAATCATTGTAGGCACTACATACTTCAATTAAAAAAAAAAAAATTTCTGTACTGATATCAGCTGTATGCCAAAGCTAATTTTTGTTTGTTTGTTTTTTTATTTATTTTAAATTTGTCTACTGATATCAGCTGTATGCCAAAGCTAAAGTTTTTTGTTTTTTGTTTTTTTGTTTTTGTTAATTTGGTCTGACTTCTTTAAGGACTACTTGAGGATTTGATGAAGCACTCTGCTGAATTTTCCAGGCAGTGTGTCTTAGGCAGGTTGAACCTGGTAGACTCCTTTCCTCACTAGGTCACACAAGGCACTGAGGGTGTGTTCCTGTCCTTCGTGTCACCAGCCATCGCTGGCCTGATCTTCTGACAAAAGTTGGATAGGTTTTTAATGTGTGTACAAGATAAGCATACGGGTTTTTGTGTGACAATGTCTTCAACAGCTTTGTTCATACATTGTTTGGGTGTTTTTTTTTCACAATTTCATGTGAGGAGTTACAGCACTGCACTGAATTTTTCAGGCAAAGAGTCACTTTTAAAAAAATTTCTTTTTCCTCAGACCTAAAAAATTGAAGACATTGGACACTGCTAAACTCATATTCTTCTCCCGTTTCCAGCTCCCATAGCATGTATGCCCCTGTGACTGTATGTCTGACTGTACGCAGAGATTCAGTACCAGGGAAATACTGACCTGTCCCTGACGTTGATCTGTGTCTTCTTCTCTTTGATTTCCATCACAGCTTCCTCTAGACCGTACTCTCCCTGGTATTAGAAAACAGACATCAACATTAAGTGTTTGTTTCAAGTCATATATAGCTGTACAAACATATTTTAAACTGCATGCATGCGTGTGCACACAAGCACACAGAATCATACACACAAAAATGCATAAATCACACACACACATGCACACACACTCTCTCTCCCCACACACACACATACAAAAGCACACACAAATCCTATATACACTACATAAATACGCATACAAACACACACATGCACACACACACACACCCTATGGTGTTTAGTAGTGACTATAACACACAAACCTAAAAGAACACTGGAAAAATACATATAACAAACAAAAAACACACACACATACAATGTTGAACGACAACACAGAAATAAACTGTGCTGACACATGTAACATGGCATAGCACTGAAACAAACAAAAATGCAGACAGACACACTGACTGCCTGTAGGGTGGACAGACAGACAGACTGACTAACAGACAGTCAGACAGACTGACTGACAGATCAGACAGACAGGTGATACTTACTCTCTCATACTGTTGCATTCTCTCCAGAGCTTCATTCAGTTCCTTGTCTTTGGCTTTGGCATCTTCTTCTGCCTGCAATATACCATCACCATCATCTGTATCTGTACCAACGTTCAAAACTGTCAGTGTGTGTGTGTGTGTGTGTGTGTGTGTGTGTGTGTGTGTGTGTGTGTGTGGGGTGTGTGTGTGAGTGTACACATGTGTCTCTGTGTGTCTTCACATGTAGTGTGTGTATGAATGTGTGTGTATGAATGTGTGCGTGTGCATGTGCATGTATTTGTGTGTGTGTGTGAATGTACATATGTACATACGTATGTACATATGACTGTATGTATATATGTATGTATGTATGTCAGTATGTATGTGTGTATGCATGTATGTATATATGCATGCATACATGTATGTACATATGCATGCATGCATACATGCCATGTACGTATTCAAGCCTGCATGCATGCACGCATGTCCCTGACACACGTCACAAGTCCTACCTTTCTGGTGTCTTTCTCTGTGTCCCTCACGTGTTCCTTGGCTGCTGCCAGGTCTTTCTGCAGCTCCCGGATCTTGTTCTGCAGCCGGTCACCTCCCCCTGCCCCCGCTGTCAACACCACAATCACACTGTGGTCACCTGTCACCTCCATCCACCGCTGTCCTCACTTCTTAGCCTTACACTTCTCCTTCACTTCTTGAGGGGTCTTTCGGGCACTGCACTGGAGTTTTTCAGGCAGTGTATCATGGGCAAAATAAACCCGATGGAGCCCATCTCTCTCCAGACAGCAAGGTGCATGCTGGGTATGCTCATGTCATCAATCCCCACCAGTCACAGCTGCCACAGTCTTTTATGAAAGGTGGATGTGGTTATAATGTGTGCGCAAGATGTTCTGCATTTGCTCACAAATAGGACACAAGTTTATAGTCTTGTCTGAAGAACTTACATGCTTTCACACATCTGTAGCAAGAACTCGAGGCCTGACCATCCCACTGAGTTATACAATGGTAAAACTACTTAAAAGTCCACATTTGAGGACACAATGTCTTCATTTTTACATTCTCCCCACTCCCTTCCTCCTTCCCAGTGTACATTACCTAGAAGAAGCAATACAATGTGGAATATCGTGCATGCAGTGATGTCCTCTAACATTCACATACAGTTGTCAAACACATAATTCATTCAGCTCCTTGGCCCAAGCCAAAATACTTTGTCAGATATCGATGTCAGCTTACTGCCAAGTCCAACATTAAAATTTTGTTATGCTGTGAAATATTATGTTGGAATTATCATCAGCCATGACAAGTTCTTAACTTAGCTGTCTAAAATCCTCTGAAGTCAAAGTATGGCTGCCTATAAAGGCAAGGAACCCAAGAAAGTCAACTAGTATGTACTTATAGTCTCACAGTGATATCCAGTGTAATGAGTGAGACATAGTCCATCTTCTGGAAGACCCTCAGGGTGATAATCTTAGGAATGCCCAACAGCAACATCATCATCATCATCCAGGTCCCACAGACAGTTGACCTTTCCTCTTACCTCGACTCAGCTCAGCCCTGAGGTCCTCCACCAAGGCAGCGCTGGCCTCCATCTCGTTGACGTACTGGTTGGTCTGGGCTGTCAGCTCCTCAATCTGCTGGTCCTTCTCTTTCAGCACCTGTGTCAGCACAACACAGACCATGCCAGTGCCTGTTCTGATCTGGTGAGAGTTGGTGTAACTGCTCATCCCTCCCTTCTCTCCCTATCCTCCTCCCTCCTGAATCCTACACACACACACACGCATGCACGCATGCACACGTACGCACGCTCTCAGGCAGGCAAGCAGGTGCAAACACACACACACACACACGAGGCCTGGGGGGACGGGATAGCCTAGTGGTCAGAACATTGTGCTCGCAATCTGACGACCCGGTTTTGATTCCAGTTGAAGGGGAATATATATTCTCCTGGAGTTAACATCAGTGCAGACTCCACTCTCCCCAAAAGTCCTTCGGATGAGACTATAAACCAAGACCCCGTGTGTGAGCGCTGCGCACACGTTAAATCCTGTTCTGCTTTTCGTAAGAGTAGGCCATTGTGTGCCGGTGGGAATAGATGACAGAATTTACAAAACCGCATACACACGGGGACTGGATGTAAAAAAGCACACATCAGTGCTTATTCCATTATCCTCGATATAAAAGAATAAATAAAATAAATAACATAAAATAAAAAAATAAATAAATGATTGAGAAAAGTTAGGGAAGATAAGTCACTATCTATTTTCTCTCTCTATAACTCTCTCTCTCTCACACACACACACACGCACACACACACAAACCACACAACCATAAACTCATAAATACCACTCACAAACACCACACACTCAACCACTGCCACCCCACCTCATCCTACCTCCCCCCCCCCCCCTCCCCTCCACCGGCACAAACACACACACACCCTACCCATCCCCAACCCACATCCACCTACCCCCCCAAACCCATACACACACACCCTACCCATCCCAACCCACATCCACCTACCCCCCCAAACCCATACAACACACCACACACACACCCTACCCATCCCAACCCACATCCACCTACCTCCCCCCCCCCTCCCACGGCACACACACACACACCCTACCCATCCCAACCCACATCCACCTACCCACCCAAACCCACACACCCTACCCATCCCAACCCACACCCACCCAAACCCATACACACACACACACACACACACACCCTACCCATCCCCAACCCACATCCACCCAAACCCATACACACACCACACACACACACACCCTACCCATCCCCAACCCACACCCACCCAAACCCATACACAACACACCCTACCCATCCCCAACCCACACCCACCCAAACCCATACACACACACCCTACCCATCCCCAACCCACACCCACCCAAACACACACACCCTACCCATCCCCAACCCACACCCACCTAAACCCATACACACACACACACACACCCTACCCATCCCAACCCACATCCACCTACCCACCCAAACCCACACACCCTACCCATCCCAACCCACACCCACCTAAACCCATACACACACACATACACCCCCTACCCATCCCCAACTCACATCCACCTACCCCCCCAAACCCATACACACACACACCCCCTACCCATCCCCAACTCACATCCACCTACCCCCCCAAACCCATACACACACACACACCCTACCCATCCCAACCCCACACCCACCCAAACCCATACACACACGCACACACACACACACACACACACACCCCCTACTGACCTGAGTGAGAGCGGAGATGGAGGCCTTGTCGCTGTCCATGTTGGCGGCGATGAGCTGCTCCCTCATGCGGAAGAGCTGCTCTTGCAGTTCTGCCATCTGCTGGTCCTTCTGCCCCACCACCTCCTGCCACTCCTCTATCTTGCTGTTCACCGCCACCATGATGGCGTCGTCCGCCTCCGATTTGGACTGTACCTGCTCCGTCAGATCTTGGACCTGTGTGCGCGATAATTAATAATAATAATAATAATGATAATAACAATAATAATAATGTATGGTATTTATATAGTGCTGAATCTTGTACAGCAAACAAATCAAAGCACACATCATCACATCGTCAGTCAGCTTTTGGGATGTATGTAATGTGTGTCATCTGTTGTGTTGTTGTATCGAATTTGGCATATATCATGTCTTTCTTCTTCTTGGTCAAACACTCAGACAGCAACTATTGTTGTCTGTTATAGGAGCCAAAAAATGCATCACGCTGCCTGAGAAGTCAGGTCCCGCGCATCTGACTTCGGCACAAAAGAGAACTGGTATCTTTTTAAGTCTTTCTGCGAAAAAGGCAAGAGAATGGACCAAGAAGGCAGAAAATAGACAAGAAGGAGGCGACAGAAAGAAAAGGAACAAGGCAGAAACAAAGAGTGATAGAAAAGAGGAAATTTCTAACACAGAATTTCCATAATGTGGGGATGCTATTCATACTGATGGGCCCCCAGCATCCCCACAGGGGAATACTATGTCTTAAATCCTTGAACTCTTATGGGGTTTGAACCCATGCCCTTCCAGCCAAAAATCCAACCACTGGCTGGTGTTACTTTGTGTGTGACCTACTTTTATGCAACAAATGCAGCCAGTGGTTTCTAAATATCCATTGTTTTGTACGGTGTGTCAAATCAATTTATATCTGACCTGCTTGTTCTCTCCCCTCCTCTATCTGATTTGACAAATGAAGAGCACAGTATATAAAGTTTTCCACATACAATGAACATCCTTAAGAAATCAAAGGTGAATGTAGTTTTTCAAGATGGAAAGGCTTTGACGTAACACACTTTTACTAATCTCTATTTTCTTTTATCTTTTGTTAAAAAGACCCCCCCCCCCCCTCCCATCCCCACTGACCAAACCAATCGACCAACCAACTAAACAACCCCCCCACCCACCCCAGAAAAACAACAACTGTCACACAAAACCAGCCACATAAACATAATCAGCCAAGATTTCCCTATTAACTCAATTAATTTTACCCTATACAGGATACTTTCCTTTTCCTTTACTTTTTTTGCAGAGTAAGCAAAATTTCAAAGTTCCTATGGCATATATGGATCCACATGATTTCCTTTTCCACCCTCCTGCCACATAGACTTATTGCACAAACGTCACTCATCCCAAGGAAAAGACCCTCCACACAATGAAAGAAAAGAGAGAAAACTACGTGGGCCACTGACCTGTGCTTTTAGAATGTCGTTTTCCTCTCTCAGTCTGTCAGTGACGGAATCGCTCTGCTGCAGAACTGCCTGTTCACACACAAAAAGAGTAATGTTTATATAGATAATTCACTGTCTGTACATGGCACCAACAGAGACAAATGCTTTCAGAGTTTACCACAAGAGACAATGCGCATTTCTATATGTGTCTGCCACGAATTGCCCCTACATATGTACATAAGTAACATACAGGCATGACTGCACGCACACATACATATGAGCATACTCTCTATGACTCTGTCTCTCTCACACACATATACACAAACAAGCACACAGATACACACAAATACAGCACACACCCACAAAACATAACCCCTCACCACCACACATACACACAACCCACACACATACAAAACATAACACACATAAAACATATACAACCCCCCCCCCCCCCCCCCCCCCCCCCACCACACACACACACACAAATGAAGACACTTACCTTGAGTTTCATGTAGTCCTCGGTGGTGCGGTCCATTTGCTGCACAGCATCTTCCAAGTTCTTCTGCAGGTCATCACAGCGCTGCTGCAGCATCTCGTTGGTGTCCGTCAGATTCTGTCACACACACACACACACCAAATACCATTAACACTTGTACAAGCTCTCTGGGTACATAATGCTTATCTAGCAGCTTCCAGCACACACTGAACTACACGTACAGATGAAAGTATCCCTCTCTGCAGCTAAAGGAATCAGCTATGAGAGATAAAAGAATGACAAGATGCAGAAAAATAATGAGACGACAACGAGCAACAACAATAATTACAACACCAATCATCACCATCATCATAAACCCCTTCACTGCCACATTTACCATAGGGTCTGTCTTTCTCTTCTGTCCCCCCCTAACTCCATTAGGAAATGTTGGGGCAGCGCTCTCAATGTTTCAGACCATGTCTCTTGGACAAACTGAATCTGGCAGAGCCTATCCTTTTCCAGGTACAGGACATATGTTTTTCCATAACACGCTCATCCCTGACATGAATTAAAGGATCTTTGATGTGAATATTCAATCTTCTGTGTGTGTTAGTTAATTAGTTCTTCAGTTTAACGTCCTTCCACAAATTAGTGATATGAGATGGGAAAGCATGAGTGTGTCTGTGTATGCATATGTGTGCATGCGTGTGTGCATGCGTGTGTGTGCGTGTGTGTGTGTGTGTGTGTGTGTGTTGTGTGTGTGTGTGTGTGTGTGTGTGTGTGTGTGTGTGTGTGTGTGCATAGAAGGAATTAAGGTACTGGCAGGTCTGCACTTTAAGTTGACCTGGGAGATAATAAAAATCTCCACCCTTAAATCACCAGACTTTGCTGCCACAATCCACGGACCAATGGGATGGACGTCAGCTGCTCTTCTTTACTCAGCTGTAGTGTCATCTCTAACCATAGAGTAAGGAAACTCCTGTCATGATGATGAAGATGATGATGGCTTTTTCCCCATCAGGGGGCAATTTTAGGCACACGAGAGAACTGAAGAGATTGATAATAATCATAATTATCATCCTCATATTTTCGCCAATATTCAAAATATCAACAATAAATTAATAGTTATTGCAACGCAATCTTTCCTATGAAAGCATCGCCACAGTCAACTAAATGGATGGAAAACATTTAAGCAGTATGCAAGTTATGAACTAAAATGTTCACCTTTTCTTATTCCCTTTAAAATAAGGGGAGGTGGGGGGGTGGTTCAACTTACTGTCTGGGGCTAAATGAATACTTAAAATCCAAACCACAAGGATCCTAAGAAAATGATTTATAAGCTTTGACAATACATCCTGATCTGATGCACCCGTTTAAACTTTTTAAAAAAAAAGAAAGAAAAAAAGAAGTCCAAACAACCAGGATTCATCTATTCAAGGACAAGACTCTTTGCCTGAATAACAGATTCTGGGTTAGAGACGGTCCAGCATATTTACCTGCAGTTCCTCCATGGCTTCAGCCAGCTCATGGTTCTTCCTGGCCAGTTTGTCCCGGAACCCCATGTCATCGCCCTGGTGGGAGGTGATCTTGTCTCGCTGGGCCTGAACCTGCATCTTGTAGTCACTGAGGTCCTGCCGAAGCTGGTCGCTCTGCATCACAATCACAGATTCCGAGTTACTGTTGGTCTTTTAGCTGTCGCAGACAGTATTTGATGGTAGCATTTTAGTATCGTCGCTGTTGCCTTTATGTCACTATTGCTATGTTATTTTATAGTATCATTTTAATATCACCGCTGTTACCTTTATGTCATTATTGCTATGTTATCATGTTAAGCTACATTGTTATGATTTTGTCACTCTATCATTGTCATTTTTATACAATAGCTGTTATAATGGTTTTCATCACAACAGTTATTTCTTATCACTGTCACCATCAATCACAAACTTTTTCTGTGCTACCTTTCTAGACTTTAGACTGTTTATGATTTCCTGGTGAAGTTGGTTACTAGGAAATCATTGGAAGCATTTTTGCAGTCAGAAGTAACATCATGATGATCGTAAATAATTTCTTTCTCTCTCACGCTTGCTCGCTCTCTGTCTCTCTCTCTCCCTCAACACACACACACACACACACACACACACACACACACACACACACACACACACACACACACACACACACACACACAACACACACACACAATTACCTCATCTCTCAATTCCTTCAGCTCCTTTTCCAGTTCGCTGATGCGTTCACTGTACTGTAAATGAAAACCACACCAATGCAACAGCATTAAGAATCTTCAATCAGGTAACATGCAACAACTACACTCCACCAACAGTCAAAATATGATGAAAATTTACTCAATAAGGAACATTTCTGCAGGTAGAGATAAGTTTCAAGTTTGGAAATGAATAATAGGGACAATGTTATATGAGTACAAATGCCTCATTATTTCAAAAGCAAAGAAATTCATGTCGGTTACAGGCCATACAAAAAAGAAACCCCAACCAAACAAACAAAAACACCCCCCTTCCCCCCACACACAATAATTATACAGAAAATATTTATCACAGAACATAGTAAAAACTCAAACTTCAAAATCAGCAGAATTGCTTTCCTATTATTTTTTTTTAAAAATCGGTGATAATATTTTGGCTAGATTTATCATGTTCATTCATCAATGCGAACACACATACACACACACCCAAGCACACACACACACACACACACACACACACACACACACACACACACACACACACACACACAGAGCATGTACCATACACACATGCCCAAACACAAATGAAATAAATATAGTATCTGACCTTAACATAACATCTAATTCACTGTTCAGGCTTCAGGAGATTTATTTCACATGTTTATTTATCCTGGTTTCCCCAGTATTGGTTTTAAATGCAGCACCATGATAATCTTTGCATTTGGTTTTCTGTTTCGGTTGATGATTTTTTTTTCAAGGGGCAGAGGAGGAGGGGTGGGTGGGTGTGACTTGTTTACTAATCAACACCAACCTTATTTTTGTGCAACTTTCTGCAAATAAAAAATTATATACATGATACATTTACCTTTATTCTCATAAATAAGATTTTTTTCCCTTTCTCATCAATTTTGTCTAATTAAGTGCTCTTATTGATTCATCCATCCAGGCACTTTAGTGTATTTCTAATGCAGCAGACTGAGCTTCACTGTGACATTTTGGGAGCATATATGTGCCTTCCACACAATGCACATTTACACAGCAGACAATCATAACCAGATCCCCCCAAAAACTAACACTCACCTTTTCTGCCGCTCTCTTCTCAGCATTCAGGTCTCTGTTGATGTCCTTGACCTCTTGCTTGAGCTGTTCGTTGGCATCCTCCAGTTCCCGCACCATGTCACGCAGGTAGCGGGAGTCCCTGGCTGTGCCCCCTCCCCCCCCTCCCCCTCCACTGTCCGGCCCAAACCTCTGCACACCCACAAAATCAATGACCATCAACACAGTCAACAACTTTTCACTTTCAGTTTTCAAAATTCCCAAGCTGTTAATGAAACTTTTCCAAAGAGAGGAAAAAAACAACACAGAGAGTGGATAAAAGATATATTGGTAGCTTACTCCCCCCCCCCCCCACCCCTTCCTCCCAAAATGATCAGGCAAATTTGATGTTGCAACGAACTGAGAATTAGTCATATGATACAAAAATCACAAAACAACTTCAAATCATTATATATAATATATATATATATATATATATATATATATATATATATATATATATCATAATACTTTATAAAACTTAGAAAAAAGCACAAGAAAGCTTATTCCATTATCCTTGAAATAAAAGATTAAATAAATACATAGGCCACAACCTAGTGTAAATGCTATTACACTCGATAAGTTGACAATAGGGCACTTGTTGTTTTTTCCAGCAGTGCATAATGCCACACATTATAATCTCAATAAGAACAAAAAGAATAAAAAGTTTTCTGACCTTCAGTTCACTCAACTCCTTCTGAAGCTTTTCCTGTTCATTTTTCAGTTCTTGCTCTGCAAAAACCGTAGATGAAGAATGTTACTCATATCTCTGTTTACACAAGTAACTTATCTTCATTAAAAAGTATTCTTTCTACAGATCTAAATCAACATGTGAAACACAACAGAACATGTCACAGCCTTTAAGCAATACAAGACATCATACCAAAAAAAACCAACACAAAAAACCCATGGAATTTATACAGCGCTATATCTTGCAAAAAACAAATCAAAGCGCTTAAATATACTGGTTAGTGCTTTTTGATCATAAAACACACACACACAAACACACACACACACACACACAACACACACACACACACACACACACACACACACACACACAACATGATGGGTTAAAATTTACATGACATAATTAACACAAGACATCATACAAAAATATACTGGTTAGTGCTTTTTTTTATATCATAAAAGACACAATATAAAAAACCCCAAACAGGATGGGTTACAACTTACATTACATAACAGACTAAAAAAAGATGCAGGCAGGATGCAAGACAAAAAAAAGACTAAGAAACAAATCATTAAGGATATACAGCATTTCAGACAAATGACATAATGCAGGCAAACGATACCCCCACAAGACACAGACACAAACACGCAAGCTATGTCAAAGTACACACATACACGTACCTTTCTTTCTGGCCTTCTTGGTTTCATTCTCAGCCTCTGCCATGGACTCCTCCACCATGTTGTGTCGGTTGACCATCACTGACTGCACCACCTTGAACACCTGTTTCAGTTTGCTCACGTCGGATTCACTTTCCACGTCCGCCTGAAAACAGCACAGCAAAATTATCTACTCTTCACCTCTCTGAACCTCAAATCAAATAAATCACTTTAAAAAAACACAAATCAAACTGAGAAATGATGAGTGGTAATGCCTTTGATTTTGAACGATACATAATAAAATTAAAAAAAATAGAAACACTTTTCAAAAACAGAGGAAGAGTTTAAATATCATTTCAAGTTCAAAGTGGCATTAACCTCAATGTAAATTTTAAATTTGTAACCTGTACAGTGTAATTATTCATCTCTACAATAAAAAAAAGTAGGTGATACCCATACATCCTCCAAGCCTTTCAACCATGTAGTAACAGTACTGCAAATAAGTCTTCAAAATTTGTACTTACATAGTTATGTACAATAACAACACAACTCATTGCATTACACTGCACTAGCATCAACATCTGTTGAAGCATTCTCTCTTCTGGCTGAGGTCTTGCATTATACATCCATCATCAATACAGCAGCAACATCACAACCTGAAAGCATGTGTGTATGTGTGTGTATGTTTGTGTGACTGTGTGTGTGCGTATTGTGTGTGTGTGAGACTGAGAGAGACAGAGCGAGAGAGAGAGAGAGAGAGAGGGTGTGTGTGTCACTGTGTGTGTGTCTGTGTGTGTGTGAGTGAGTGAGAGAGAGAGAGAGAGTGAGAGAGAGAGAGACTTCCACTCCATGCTCATTACCTCTCTCAGCATGTCGTAGAAGCTGTCAGCATCCTCCTCACTCAGGCTGGCAGGCTTGGCCGCCATCACGGAATCCCACTCGATTGGCGCCATCCTGCTGCTCTCCTCTCTTCTTCCTTGCTTTTCTCCTTTCTTTTCTAATTCTGCAGGCAATTCACCCCACGATTCCCATACTTAGCGAGGTATACATAAACGATATTTAGTATTTTCACAAAAATATGTGGGTAAGTTAAGAATATCAAACCTTAAAAAAAAAAGACTTTGGTATGAATTTTAATGCCCAAGGTCCAATGTGTTACCTGTTTGTGTGCACACAACTGCGAAAATGAAAAATTAAGAGTGCATGTTAATGACTCCATTATTCATGTCTGCATTCAAGTTTCAAACCAGTTAACAATATGCATGCATAAGATTCTAAGGAATCATAATGTTACTAGCAACTAGATTACATGTACAGTTAATCAAGCATAAAATGTTTTTGCAGATGTTACATATGCAATGTTTTGCCTGCAGTGCAAGTCACCTCAATAAGAAAAAAAGCTACTGAAAATGCTGTATCCAATGGCTCATTATTTCATATTTGCAAAAAAATGCATTTCATCCAATTCTCTGTACATGCCATTTACACCATTACAATATTTTACATGCATGTGCACAAATAATCTCATTCACTGACTGTTTAACTGCAATGCTCCCCCCCCCCCCCCCTCCCCCATTAACCTTTTCTTTCTCTCCCTTACACACACACACACAGTGACACACACACATTCGCGCCAGTGGGCATGCATGCATCCACACACACACATGTTTAAGATACATGATAAAAGTCACACACACACACACACACACACACACGAGCGCACGCACACACACACACACACACACACAACACACACACGGGCGCGCACGCACACACACGAGCGTGCGTGCACGCACACACACACACACACACACACACGCACACACACACACACACACACACGCACACACACACACACACACACACACACACACACACACACACACATATACATCTACGGATCGATTTTGGGCCGTTAGACTAAAATACGAAAAAATCTGGTGAGATTTTGCGCGCGGGGAAACAAAATATCAGTTGGACGATAGAAATAGAACGACAAAATATCTTGTAGAATTTACAGTGTCCGTTCATCCTGATCGTGTCCACGAGAAGTTTTGCACACGATATTGGGTCTAAATTCCGAGTCTGCTGTGGCTTCACGTTAAAAGAAAAACTCAAAACACTCGAATTTTAGAGAAACTGAGCATGTCCAATCTTGATTCAAGTGCAACTCTCATCACAGTTTCCTCTCTTTTCTTCCATTGCTAGATTCTCAACATCACTGATTCAATACCGATTTTACATTCCAGGTTATTAATTCGTACAAACAATAAAATGAATGTCTAAAAGGCAATACATACACGATTGGTAATGTTTGTTGATACCAGTCGTTAGGCTACTTTGGAACATCCGCCATTTTTATGCCAAGGGGGATTATTCTTAAGTGTACACAATAAAATGGAATGCGGCGCCAGAATGTACTAGGCCTATGCAAAACAAAAGAAAAGAATAGGAATTTATTACTTTTTTTTAAAAATGTAAAAAAAAAAAGGGGGGGGGGGAGGAGTAAAATAAGTCTCTTATGTACAAAGTGAATAGCTTCGGATGAGACTATAAACCGAGGCCCCGTGTTCGAACGCATGCAGAACATCTTGCGCGCACACGTTAAATCCTGTTCCGCTTTTCGGAAGAGTAGGCCATTGTGTGCCGGTGGAAACAGATGACAAAATTTACAAAACCGCATACACACGGGTACTGGATGTAAAAAAGCACATGAGTGCTTATTCCATTATCCTCGATATAAAAGAATAAAGAAAATAAATAAATAAATAATGTTTTATTTGCTCCATTAGTTGTTGTTTTTTTATAATAATAATTGATGAATCATAGAGGAACCTAGAAATTGTGATCACGCAATAAGACAAAATGATAGTGTAAACCAAGAGGGTTGTGTTTAGGAACAGGACAAGTGAGGAAGACTTTCTGTGTTTGTTCTGCAACAAAAACTATGTGCGTAGTGGAAGGTTTGAAAGGGGTGGGGGATGGGGAAGGATGTAATGACGGTGATCAGTGGGTCATATTAGAATGTCTCATCAAGCATAGACCCAAATCATCAAAGCTAGTTGGCTACATGTAAAATTTATAATTTTCTCCAGCATTGTCAGTGGTAACTGAGGTATTGTTTTTATTTTAAGAGGCAAAGTAGGTGGTGTTTTGCCATAGTATGAATCAGAACAGACACTACAGATCACTACGTTTATGGTTATAATGTAGTTAGATAATATTGATCAAGTTGTTGTTCCTAGATAGATGGCTTGATGAAAAAAGCAAATGTATTGCTTATTCAATGTACCATCTGGAAATACAAATTTGACTTGACTTGACTTGACTACCAACATGATCAGATCAGAAGAGACACCCCTTCCTACCTGCACGAAATGACATACTCTTCTGAAAGGTAGAACATGTTTTTAACGTTTGTACAAGATGTTCTACCTGCACTTCCACACAGGGACTCGGTTTATAGTCTTACCCGAAGGACTTTGACATTCAGATCGATTTTTCCCGTCAAACTGGGAAGAAAGGGCAAGGCTAGGAATCTAAGGCAGAACCTCATGGTTTACTTGTTAGGCAAGTGAACGCCTGAGCCATCCTGCCACCTACCCTCTTGCAGTCGGTTTAATGTGTGTTATCCAAAGATGTGAACCTCCGAGTTCTAGCCCAGAAACAACCCCCCCCCCCCCTCCCCCCAAAGTTGGAAAGATCAGGGCTAGGCCCCTACTAGGATCACCACAGATGAGAAGAACAGGACAATGTAGGTGTGTTTCTAGCTCCAACTAGGCTTATCTAGCTTCCCAATGGTCCCTCTCACTAGGCTATGTCAACAGTCTGTTTCATTGCCTTGTGTATCTAGTTTTTATGAAGGCATTTGCATATTTTGTTTGTTTGTTTTGGTTTTGTTTTAGTTTGGCTTTTGTTTTGTTGGGGTTTTTTGTTCCTCGGCTAGAGCTAAGAGGTTCACCAATGGTGAGATTTTTGCCTGTGCCACCGTTCTCCCTCCCCCCCCTCCCCCCCACACACACCATTAAGGTAGCTGCATTACTGCTTCAGGGAATTTGCAGTTTTTATATCGTATAGCTTTAATCATTCGTGTTTCTTTAGCCTGCTGAAGAAAGTACTGGATTACCAGTTTGTGAATGTATGTCTGCTTGGCTCATAAAAAGCCTGTTCCTAGAAGGTTCACCATTTTATAACATGTTTGACAATGATAATGGAATTGCTATGCTGGAAGAATATGTAGTCAATTGTGTGGTGTCATTGGATGAAGTAGATATAATACTGTGTGGAGACTTAAACAGCAGGATATCAAACTTTTCTTCTTATCATGTAGCCAATGACTTTAATTCAGATTCCCATAGTAAAAGCATGTATCTCAGTAGTAATCGTAAGTCTGAAGATCCTGGTATCAATAATTATGGTAAATTATTATTGAATATGTGCACTGCTCTTGGGTTACAAATTATAAATGGTGTATGTAATGGTGACCAACTAGGACGCTATACATTCATTTCTGATGGAGGATGCAGTGTTAATGATAATTTTTTTAGTGTCAGATGATTTGTTCTCTCAGATTTTTGACTCATGTCCTTTGTTTGTTGCTGAGCGTTCTGATTCTGATCACCTTCCTGTTGAATTACATATTAATCCAGTATATGATACATGTATGGTAACTGAGGAGCCAGCAGTTGTGGAAAAGTTCGTGTGGGATGAAAACAAACTCTCAGTTTATAAAGAAAATCTCTGTGAAGAGAATATGTGTGAACAATTTCTAAATGCCTTCCAGATGATTGATGAGAACATTGATGAAGCTCTAGATTTATTTAATGATCTCATAAAAAACCAGTGCTGTTTGTATGAAGAAACAGGTTCATATCAATAAAAGGCTATCAAATGATACATGGTTTGATAATGAATGTAAAAGAATGAAATGTAGGGTCAGAAAACTTTTGAAGTCTTACACCTAAAACATTAAATAATGAAGACAAAAACTTGTACTGCATCACAGAAGGGAATATAAATACATGCTTAAAAGAAAAAGAAAGAAACAAGAAATTACTTGCAGATATGAAGTCTTCCATCACTTCTCAAGTTCAGTTCTAAGAATATTAAGAAGGCTTCTTTAGATCATCCAAATAATAATAATCTGTCAACAGATGTTGCAGCACTTCAAAACCTGCTAGAGAAAACTCAGTAGACAACTCCATGAACTCTGATGGTGACTATGAAGAAAATGAGGAAGATTTTGATCGTCCCATATCTAAAGATAAAATATTATTGGCACTTAGAAAACTTAAACATGATAAAGCAGCTGGTCCTGATAAAATCATTGGAGAATTACTATAAAAAAAAAATGGTGGTGAAAATGTACTTTTTCTGCTAAAATTATTCAACAAAATCCTTGATAATGGTCTTTTTCCAGATAACTGGACTGAATCTATCATTCTAACATTACACAAAAAAGGTGATGTTGACAACCCTAATAACTACAGGGGAATCTCTCTTAGTAAATAAAAGTAGTAAGCTGTACAGTAAAATCTTTAAATGATAGGTTACAGGAAGGGGGTTAAGAAAAAAAACCCATTACAGGTAAACAACAAGTGTTTTTAAGAGAGGGTATTCCACTATAGATCATATTTTCACTCTACTTGCATTTACCCAGAAACAGTTTGCTCAAAACCGTAAGCTCTATGTAGCATTTATTGACTTTGAAAGGCATTTGATTCTGTTAAAAGAAACTGTTATGGCTATTTCCCTAAAAAATGGTTTGGTGAAGGGTAAATTATTACGTTGTTTGAGAGCTATTTTATCAGAATGTCAAAAGCAGAATAGATGTGGATTAAGCTGAGGACATGATATC
This sequence comes from Rapana venosa, assembly GCA_028751875.1. Lineage (NCBI taxonomy): Eukaryota > Metazoa > Mollusca > Gastropoda > Neogastropoda > Muricidae > Rapana > Rapana venosa. Next base: position 28,883,767 of record CM054152.1, on the reverse strand, counting down.
TGAAACCACTGGAGTCAAACAGGGTGATGTGTGTAGCCCTCTTTTTTTCTCTTTTTTTCATTAATGAGTTAGCATAGAAGTCTTTAAATAAGGATAAACATGGTGCTATTTTCCCCCCAAGTTTTCACAGAATTTGTTTATTTTTTCTGGTTGCGGTGATGTCATCCTGCTATCTGAAATGTTGTAGGTTTTACAACAGCAGTGAATGCTTAAGCAGTGCTGTAATGCACTTGATCTTAAGGTTAATCTGAAGAAGAGTAATATAGTTGTATTCAGAAAAGGTGGTTATTTAGCTGCCCACGAAAAATGGCTGTACAATGGAAATATCATGCCTGTGATTAATGTATAAAAATATCTAGGAATCTGTTTTTCTACAAAGCTTAGTTTTACAACTGCATGTAAAGATCTGGCAAGTCGAGGTAAAAGAAGCTTGTTAATTGTTTTGAAAAAAACTATGGTTATTGAATAACAATGCTTTTGACTTGTTGATTAAGATATTTGATGCACAAATACAACCCACTGTGTTACATGGTGCCGAAATTTGGGGACTGGATGCAGCTGTAACACATTGTGAATCAGTACACCTCTTCGCTTTAAAGCAGTTTTTAGGCTTAGATAGACGTACACCTAATGATCTCGTTTACAGTGAAACCAATAGATATCCTCTCTCTATTAATGCTGCTGTAAGATGCATTAGATATTGGATTAAGATTTTGCTAATGGATGAGTGCAGGTTGCCTTTTAAGGGCTTACAAGAGCTTTATGATCTAGATGTCAAGGGGAAAAAAACACCTGGGCTTCACAAAAACGTACTGTTTATGTGAACTTGGCATTGGGTTTGTTTGGCTCAAAACAAAGGGGGTGGGAAAATTTTTTAGAGAGTTTATCAAGGTTTCAGGCAAAAATGATTGACTGCCCTTGGCAGCAATGGAGTGGTCATATACAAAACAGTGAAAGATTTCAAATGTATAGACAATTTATAGGTTCACACGATGCCAAACCTTATCTAAAGCTTGATATGGACATACATTTGAAAAGAATTATATCTAAATTTAGACTTGGTGTATCAGACATAAATGTTCATAAATTTAGATATATAGAACATGATGATGATGACCTCAGGTTGCTATGCCCATTATGTAAGCAAACAGTGGAAGACGAAGTTCATTTTATGTGTGCTGTCCAGTATTAGAAGATGTAAGACAGAATTACATTCTGGTAAAGTATAGAGACTGCTAATTTAATTTTAGATTCTGTCTACTCATGGCATCTAGTCACCCTGAGATTTTTGGCAGCCCTTTCTTATATTTGGTAAAGCCCCTTTTGGGTTTTTTAAGTCATATTTTTTGGGAACTGATTTTTATTGTGGTAGTTGTGGGTATACATTAACATTTTGTTTTTTTTGTGTTACTTATTTTTCTCACTAAAATACTAAGCAGTTTGGCAACCCCCCTTCATGTATGGGCCAATGGCCTTTTTGTGAATAAATCTTTCGAGTTCGAGTTTTCTCTCTCTCTCTCGTTCTCTCTCCCTCGCTCGCTTGCTCTCTCTCTCTCTCTCTCTCTCTCTCTCTCCTTGCTCATATTCAAATGTACTCAGTCCATCAAAGTTTTATGTGAATAACTCTCTGATGCATTAAAATGTATTAAAATGCCTGTCAGAAATAAACGTGCATGTACAAGAAATACTCTTTGTAGTATGTTAAAGCACTCCTTACACATTGTAGATTGAAGTTATCCAAAGCATGGGTTTAAACCTGTGCAAAGTAATGTAAACTCGCCTACAATATCAGATTTATGGAAATTGTGCCAAGCACAAGTATTGATGTTGCTATTATATCTATTTGCTTTGCTGCTGTGAGCTCCGAGATGTACATCACTTTATGATAAAACTGCTGGGGAATGATGTTAGTGCGAGTGTACACACGCACACATGCACACACTAGGCCTATATGGGAGAACTCGAACATGAATGATTTACTATTGACCCAAACATAACGGGATTTCCGAACTAGTCAGAATTCGGTGTACACGGAAACTTCTTGTGTTACTCATTTCAGGTATATGTTAACAAAACAGACAAATAACAAACAAGAAAGCAAGCAAGCAGACAAACAAACCAATGAATGAATAGATAGATAGATAGATAGATAGATAGATAAATGGATGGATGGATAGATATAGATAGATGGATGGATAAATAAAAACTTCAAACCTAAACTACACTGCTTCGCCACTCACTACAAATGGCGCATGCATTGTAATAAACAAGTATAGATCAGCATTGATTTAAGCACCACTTTCAAGCTAAACCAATTTCAAGCCACCATTTCATGTTTGATTACCCAATTCTTCTTGACAAGTATGTATAAGGAAGGGTCGAGATATTCATAAGAACCAGGTTACTACTGTTCAAGGTGTTTTGTATAATTCCCAGCCATTCATAGTATCAATTGTTGAAGTCGTATTCTTCTCCTTAAGACCTTCACGGTACTTAGTTGTGGGATATATATATGTGTTTGTTTTTTGTGTTGTGTGTGTGTGTGTGTGTGTGTTCACAAGAGAGAGAGAGGGTGGGAGGGGAGTAAGGGGGGAGGTAGGGGGGGGGGGGGGGGGGTGGGGGGGGGGGGGTAAAAGAAGAGGAAAGAGAAGAAGAAGAATTGCAAGGAATAGTGAAAAAGAAGAAATGCGAAGATTCCGAAGGAAAAGGAAAAGAAGAAGAGGCATTTGCAGAACTGCGAAGAACTGCGAAGAAGAATTGTGAAGAAGAATTGCGAAGACGAAGACTTGCGAAAAAGAAGAAGAATTGCGAAGAAGAAGAAGAATTGCAAAGACGAAGAATTGCAAAGGAAAAGAATTGTGAAGAAGAATTGTGAAGAAGACTGGGAAGAAGAAAAATTGCGAAGAAGACTGGGAAGAAGAATAATTGCGAAGAAGACGAAGAATTGCGAAGAAGAATTGCGATGAAGAATTGCGAAGAACTACGAAGGAGAAGAAGAAGCAGAAGAAGAATTAAGAAGAAGAAGAATGCAGAGAAGAAGAATTGGCCAAAAAATTGCAAAGAAGAAGAAAGAGAAGAAGAAAAATGCAAAGAAGAATTGGAGAGAGAAAAAGAGGAGGAGAGAAGAAGATGAGAGAAGAAGAATTTGAAGAAGAGAAGAATTTGAAGAAAGAAGAAACTGAAGAAGAAGAATGAAGAAAAGAAGAGAAGAAGAAGAAGAATGAAGAGAAGAAGAATTGCGAAGAAGAAGAAAGAGAAGGAGAAAAATGCAAAGAAGAAGAATTGAGATAAAGAGGAGGAGGAGGAGGAGAGGTAGTATTGAGAAGAAGAAGAATTTGAAGAATAAGTAGAATTTAAAGAAGAAGAAGAAGAAGTCTCTACTACGCCTTTTTTTTTTCTCCGTCCGCCATTTTTCACTTAAAAAGAAATGTTGAATGAAGCTGGGTTTGAAAAAAAAAGAGATAAAATTAGAATAAACCTCGCTGAAATGAATATGCAAAATGGATGTTCTTGCCCCGCCCCCCCCCCCCCCCCCCCCCCCCCCCCAAGAAAAAAAATCACATCTATTTGTCTGTTTTATTTTTGAGCATTTTCCAACTGTAAACGTGTTTATGTGTATGTTTGCTTCTTTTTTCACATTGAAACGGATGCGTTTATTATTTTAAAAAAACAATGGTGTGGATCTACTTGAATTTTTGTGATAATTATGTGCTAGACACACTATGTTGATTTTCCTCCTTCCCCCGAAGCTCAAAGTCCCTGTATTGTGGCTCGAGGCCTTGCCCATGTACGTATTAAACTCGTTCAGTGCTCAGAGTTCAGATCTCTCTCTCTCTCTCTCTCTCTCTCTCTCTCCTCTCTCTCTCTCTCCTCTCTCTCTCTCTCTCCACACACACACACACACACACTCTCTCTCTCTCTCTCTCTCTCCACACAACACACTCTCTCTCTTCTCTCTCTCTCTCTCTCTCTCTCTCCTCTCTCTCTCTCTCTCTCTCTCTCTCTCTCCATAACGACTGTACTTCCTTCTTGCTCTCTTAGTTGATTTGTTTGTTTCTTCTGTTGATGTCTTTCTTCTTGTTGTTATTCTCCGTTTCTCTCCTTTTGATCTTTTTATCTTCTTCTTCTTCTTCTCTCTCTCTCTCTCTCTCTCTCCTCTCTCTCATCTCTCTCTCTCATCTCCTCTCTCACTCTCCTCTCTCCTCTCTCTCTCTCTCTCTCTCAAGAACTTTTGACGTTTCTTTCTGTTAGCCAAAATGAACCTATTTTCGTGGTTTGTTCTCCTTTATTTTTATAGAGGTTTTGCTTTGTTTGCTTCTGTTTTGGTTTGGGGTTGTTGTTGCTTTTTTGAGGGGGGACTATTCGGTTGTTCCCTCTCCCCTTGTTGTTGCCGTCTTTGTTTTGCTCTTGGTTCTTGCTATTGTTTCGGTTGTTTCTGTGTTTTCTGTTCTGCTTTCTTTCTTACTTGTTGCTACTTTTTTTTTTCTCTCTTTCTCTTCGGTGATTTTTGTGGGGATTTTTGTGTAGATATTTGTTCCCGTAAGCTGTGTAAGTGTATTGCTATGGGCTTTATTTTATTTTATTATCATATATATCCTTAAGGGCGGGGATTGGATGTAAAAAAGCACATGGGTGCTTATTCATTATCCTCGAAATAAAAGAATTTGTCTTGTCTTGTCATTGTCATTGTCTCTCCTCTCTCTCTCCTCTCTTCCTCTCTCTCTCTAATTTTTTTCCCCAAAACAAATGTATCGTTTACGTGTTTTTTTTTTTATTTTTATTTTTGAGGCGGGATGAAAAAAGTCTTTGCTCTTAAAAATCATTACCATCCAAAATTAATATGTTAATAAATAATATGTTAAAATTATTATAAAATATAAAAAAAATATATTATATATATATATATATATAATATATATATATATATATATATAAAAAATAACTCACAAAGGGAAGGGCACTTTACCCCCCCCCCTTATAAAATTCCGGTGCTCTTTTACCCCCCGGTGTGTGGTTGTGTGTTCCCCCTCTCTCTCTCTCCCATTCCCTACCTTTAAAATGTCAACCATATTACACCCTCACGAATAAAGCTTTCCTTTTCCCCCTTAGTTTGTCCACAGCTCCCTTGGGAAACTTTATACAGATGCCCCCCACCCTCACAAAAAAACCAAAAAGAAAAAACAACAAAAAGCACCCCCGAACAAAACAAACCAAAAACAAAAAAAAAAACATACCCCTACCCCCCCCCCCCCCCCCCCCCCGAATAAAAAGAAAACAATACAAAAAAAAAAAACCCAAAACAATATTTTTTTTAAACTCAAAAAAAAACAACCAAAGTATCACCCCCCCCCCCCCAAAAAAAAAATCCAAAAAAAATCCGAATCTGTTTGCATCCAGCAAGCAATACCAAATCACAGTGTGTTCTTTGTAAAAAGGTCGTGGGATAAATCAAACCCGGCATCACTAGTAAAGAGAAAAGAAGGCAGAACAGTACCTCGTGGAGAGCCAGTGGATGTTGACTTTTCAGCAGGTACTGCCTTTGAAATTCAGACATACCGTGTTCATCTTATCAAGACATTCACAATCAAAAGATTGAGCCAAGAAAAGACGCTTCGTGAAAGGTTGAGCGTGGAAATGAGGATGGATGTGTCTGAAGGCTGGAGTGAAGTCAACAGAGAGTGAAGGAACAAAGATCCATTTTGTTGTTGTTGCAAATGAGTGGCTGCACGATGCAGCGAGATGATACTAGCATCATTTATGTTTTTTGTTGTTAAAACATGCAAAATGAAAAGTAACTATTGAAAAAGAATAGTTTTTTAAAATAATGAATTTAAAACATTTTTATGCCATTGGGATGGAAGCAACATGTTAGAAATTGTTCAGGGACTTGGAGAGCTTCTTTAGGGGAATAGGTGTTTTTTTCTGATGGCTAGGTACAAACTTCACAGGTAAGGTGAGAAGTACACACAATATTATTTTTAAAGACAGAAAAAAGAATATTATAACACGACACAATGCTTGATACTATTATGATCTCAAAAGTAATCTCCCCACCTCATCCACACACACACAGCTGTCTGAAACTAATTTGACATCATTTGCATAAACAATATAGTTTTTCATCACCTTGATCGTCATCACAAGCAATCTTTGCTGATTGGAAAAGAACACCCTAAACTTCATGTCCAAGATCGTCGGTTATCATTCGGTATATGCTGCAAGCTATCGGAACTTGCAAGTGATCTGTTACAAACTGATTTATACAACATTTTCCTTTGGACATGTTTCACTGTATTATTGCTCCAAAATGACCATGTACAGTTTCATATTGGGAAAATGCATCGTACTATTAAAATCAAATTCTGATGTTTGGAAAATTGAGTACAGCCAGATAGCCTTTCATGTGGGAAAGATGCCAAAGATGACAAACAGCTAATTGTTTGTGCTTGTAAGCTGAAAACCCGTGATTAATATTGTAGTAAATCAAAAGGCCAGCAGACAACTGAAAATAGATGCTGTATACTCCTATAAGTTTATGGAAAAAAAAATCGTGTCGTTTCTGAGTCAGAAGCTGGCTTTTCACAGAAGTTTATGACTACTTTTGAAGAGCTGGCGGGAAGAGCATACTATGGAGCCCGAATGCACTTGTATAGTGCGGCCTAAACCTCATGTTTTCATTTTGGAGGAGGAGATATCCTCTCCCCCTTCCCCCACCACACAGACACACGTCTTACCGGGGACGGGATAGCCTGGGAGTTAGAAGAATGCATTCGTAATTTGCTGACCCGAGTTTGAATCTCGTTCAAGAGGATTTTTCCTCTGGAGTTAACATCAGTGCGGACTCCAGTCTCCCCAATATTCCTTCGGATGAGACTATAAACTGAGGTCCCGTGTGCGAACGCACGCAGAACACCTTGCGCATACGTTAAAACCCGTTCCGCTTTTCAGAAAAGTAGGCCATTGTGTGCCGGTGGGAACGGATGACAAAATTTAGAAAACTGCATACACATGGGGCCTGAATGTAAAAAAGCACATGAATGCGTATTCCAATATCCTCGAAATAAAAGATTAAATAAACAAACAAACAAATAATAGTCGTGAACACTAGCCTATCTCAAGACACCCACACAACCATCTGGGCCCAGTATGCTTTACTAGTCTGGAACTGAGAAAAGCGAGAACTCTGTTATCGCGCGGCACCGAATGCTTCGTAGCAACACCAACTTGATGTGCGTCATGACTGTGCTTGTGTCGGTCGAGCTCTTACAAGATTGGCACAGGATCGATTTGTTTCCCCTCTGTGAAAAGCAGGAACACGAAGAAGATTGTACCACGATATCTGAGGATGAAAGGAGTTTTGGGGGATATGCTGGTAAGTGTTGCATGCAGAATACAGTCAAAGGAAAACATGATGGCTGTCAACTTTTGGCAAAAATTTGGTACAGATCTGTGAGAAGGTCCCGGGTGATGTTAAGTGGAACCCGAAGTGTCTCTTCTTCTTTTGTCTCGGTGCCGGCGGGAAATGAACGCACGTGGCGCGCGCGTGTTGTGTGTAAAAGTGGAGCATACAAGTCTGGGCCCTTTTCATTAACAACAAGGACATCAACAACAACGAAAAATAAAGGTGTATTCCAAAAGTGGGGAAAGGAAAAATTTGTTGACAGAAGATGGATGATTAATCACTACGTTAATCTAAAATGCGTACGTTATTTTTTAAAAAAAAAATTTTTCCCGTCGTATTGTTTTGTCAGATCTTTTTTTTTTTTTAAAACAAAGAAAACGGATACGAGTTGTAAATTTTGTATTCCTTCTTTTTTTTTTTTTTTTACTATGTAGCTAAAAAGCGAAATTGTAAATTTTTTCCCCCTGCGCATACGATTATTAGAACTTACAAAATTTTTTGGCCCGGAAAAAACCCAATAAAAAAAGTATCAACAATAACAACAAACAAGACCCAGTGAGAAATATTTGAAGGTTTTTTGGTTTTGGAGGGAAAAAACCCGGTTATCGGGTTTGGTTGTTTAAAGGGGGGGCCCCAAAAAAAAATAACTACCTTTTTTCCCCATACTTGAAAGTGATAGAGAAATGCAACAAAAAATTTTTTTTAACTTTTTTAAAGGGGTTTTTTTTAAATTTAAGGAAAAGTTTTCACTGTGTAATTTTTTAATGGCAACCTTTTTTTTAAAAAATTTTTAAAAAATTCTTTCGTTGCCATAAAATTTTTCCCAAATTTTTTTAAAGAATTATATCCTCGATCAATTCGATAATTCATTGAGTGTTTAATTATTTTTTTTTTTTCTACCCTTTTAAGGGGGGAAAGTAGGGGGGAAAGGGGGGGGGGGGGGGGGGGGGGAGAGGGGGTTTTGGGGAAAAAAAAAATTTAATTTTTTTAATTTTCCCCCCTTTTCGTGTTTTTGTCGGTTGTTTTTTTTTTTTTTTTCTTTTTTGGGGGGAAAAAAAATCTTTTGCTTTTCCCTATGGAGGGGGGGGTGGGGGGGCAGACTAATTTTTTGTTTTTCCCCCGGGGCCGGGTGTTGTTTGTGTGTTTTTTGTTGTGTTGTTTGGGGAAAAAAAAAAAATTTTTTTTTTTTAAAAAAAAAAATAAATTTGGTCCCTGAAACCCCCTTAGTATACAGAAATTCTACTCAGTCTCGCCATAAAGTAATAACCACACAAAAAAATGAACAGAATATATCATCCATCGATCAATTCGATAATTCTTTGAGTTTTAATTATTTTTTTTTTTTTTCTCAAACCCTTTTAAGGGGGGAAAAAGTAGGGAAGAGGGGGGGGGGGGGGGGTGGATGGGAGAGAAAAGGTTGCATGCGGCCTGAGAACTTGACCTCTTTTCGTTGATCTCTCCCTGTCTGCTGTGCCCTGTATCTTTGTCTGTCTGCTTAGGTTCCCCCCCCCCCCCCCCCTCTCTCTCTCTCTCTCTCTCTCATCTCTCTCTCTCTCTCTCTCTCTTTTCCCCTCTCTCTCACTCTCTCTCTCACTCTCTTCCCCTCTCTCCCCTCGTCTCTCTCTCTCTATTCGCGCACAGTGTGTGTGTGTGTGTGCGCGCGCGCGCGAGCAATATATGTGTGTGTGTGAAATGTGTGCGGCGCGAGCCGTGGGGTGTGTGTACATGTGTGTTTATGTGTGTGTTGTGGTGTGTGGTAAGAGATAGATAGTTAGATAGGTAGATAGATAATAGATAATAAATAAGATAGATAGATAATAGGGAGAGAGAGAGAGGAGAGAGAGAGAGGAAGAAGAAAAGAGAGAGAGAGAGAGAAGTAAGAGAGAGAGAGAGAGAACTCGAACCGAACTCGAATATTTATTCACATTACCCATCCATCATCCATCCATCCATCCATCCACCATCCATCATCGGCCAGCCAAGCCAGCCACAAGCGAGAGAAACACAGAAAAAAAAACCAAAACTACCCTTTTTCAATGATACCAGCATTACTCATAACACCAGTGACAAACCTCCAGACGAAGAAAAGAAAACAGAACCCTTAAGAGGCTTGGGGAAATGCCACGGAGACTGTTAGCAGCACAGATGCGGCAGGTAAGACGGCTTAGCTGCAGACACAGGGGATTGGGGGGAGGGGGGGGGATGAGAGAAAGAAAGAAAGAAAGAAAGAAAAGAGAGAGAGAGAGGAGAGAGAGAGAGAGAGAGAGAGAGAGAGAGAGAGAGAGAGGGGAGAGAGAGAGAGAGAGAGAACCCCTCTGAGCTCTGAAATGATTTAATTGTACATTGGCCTTAGGCCACACTACATCAAAAAGGAGTGAGGGAGGGGGTGGGGGTCACAATGGAAAAGAACAGCGATTTCACAAACACAAATTAATACAGAAATGAATCAGATAAACATTTGTACTATGTACCTACACATCTTCCTCTGTCAGCAACTGAAGGGTTTACTTTGGTATTTATGTAAACTTAGTCATTCCATTTCCATCACCAAGCACCAGAGAGAGAGAGAGAGAGAGAGAGAGAGAGAGAGAGAGAGAGAGAGAGAGAGAGAGAGAGAGCGGGCATCCTTATTGACTGCTATCATGTCACGCCTGTTTTCAACGTCAGTGTAGGGTTTTCCCTCGTGGTCACAGATGGGTTTCTCAGGCTAAAGATAGGCCTAGTAGTTAGTCATGCCCACCCGCACCTTTCCTCCCTCTTTTCAGTACCTCTGTGTGTGCGTGTGTGTGTTTGTGTGTGTGTGGTGCGCGCGCGTGCGCACACAGAGGTAAGTAGTGTGGTGTGTGTGTGTGTGTGGTGCGCCCCGTGTGAGAACACAGAGGTGAAGTAATGGGTGTGTTTGTGTGGTGTGTGTGTGTGTGGTGTTGGGTGTGTGTGTGTGTGTGTGTGGTGCGCACAAGGTAAAGTAGTGTGTGTCTGTGTGTGAGTGTGGTGTGTGTGTGTGTGTGTGGTGTGCACACAGTGGTAAAGTAGTGTGTGTGTGTGTGTGTGTGTGTGGTGCGCGCGTGCGCACACCGAGGTGAAATAGTGTGTGTTTTAAATTTATTTTTAAATTTCGAGGATAATGGATTAAGCACTCATGTGCTTTTTTTTTAAATCCAGTCACCGTGTGTATGCACTTTTTGTAAATTTTATCATCCGTTCCCACCGGTACACAATGGCTTACCTTTCGGAAAAGCGGAACGGGTTTTAACGTGTACACCAGATGTTCTGCGTGTGTTCGCACGTGTGTGTGAGTGTGTGTGTGTGTGTGGTGTGTGTGCGCGCGCGCTGTGCGCACAGAGGTGACTTCAGCAGGTTTATCCAAAAAAAAAATCCCACAAGACATTTAGTTGCATCTGTTGAAGGTTGACTTTATATACTATAAAAACACGAAACTTTGCATGGTCGGTATGCTGCAGTACTGCCGTGAAACTTGTCCTTAGAGAAATGGCATATGAATCATTTTGTGACAGACCACTGGCCTGTTTGGACTGGTTGCAGCTTATACCGCCCATCCACTAGACCGTGAGTGGTGGTCTGGGTGCTAGTCTTTCGGATAGAAGGTAAAAACTGAGGTTCCGTGTGCAACACGCATGTAGAGTACGTAAACGAACCCATGGCAGCAAGAGAGAATCTTAAATAAAAAGAAAAAAGTCCAGGAAAATACATTTAAAACCCCCCCCCCCCCCCCCCCCCCCCCCCCCCCCCCCCCCCAAATTTGAGACTAGGAGAAAATATTCTGTTCTTTTCTCAACCTAAGAAAGATTTAAAATTTGCCCTTTTCTGGATTTTCTCTGAAACCTTAAGTATACGATAATTTCTACTTCAGTTCGCCATAAGTATTACCACACATTTTATGAACAGAATCTATATCATCGATCAATTCTGATAATTCATTGAGTTGTTTAAATTATTTTTTTTTTGTCTCTATCCCTTTTAAGAGGTGGAAAGTAGGGAAGAGGGGGGGGGGGGGGGGTGGATGGGAGAGAAAAGGGTTTTTGCATTTGCATGCAGGTTCCTGGAACTTGCTCCTCTTTACGTTGATCCTCTCCCTTGCTGTCTGGTGCTCTGTATTTTTGTCTGTCTGTTAGGTTCCCCCCCCCCCCCCCCCCCCTCTCTCTATCTCTCTCTCTCTCTTCTCTCTCTCTCTCTTCTGCTCTCTCTCACTCTCTCTCTCACTCTTCTCTCTCTTTCTCGCTCCCTCTCTCTATCGCGCACCTGTTGTGTGTGTGTGTGTGCGCGCGCGCGCGAGCACATAATGTGTGTGAGTGTATGTTTGTGCGCGCGCGAGCACGTGTGTGTGTTGTAATGTGTGTTTATGTGGGTGTGTGTTGTGTGTTAAGAGATAGATAGTTGATAGGTAGATAGAAAATGGATAGATAAATAGATAGAGTGATTGATAGATGGAGAGAGAGAGAGTCGAGAGAGAGAGAGATTGAGAGAGAGAGAAGAGTGAGAGAGAGAGAGAGAGAGAGAGAGAGAGAACTCGAACTCGAATCGAATGATGTATTACTGTACCACCTCCATCCATCCATCCATCATCATCCTTCCCTCCATCCATCGGGCCTAGCAGCAGACAGCAGCAAGCGAGAGAAAACACCAGAAAAACAAACAACCAAAACTATTCCTTTTTCAATGATACAGCATTACTCCTACACAGTGACAAACCTCCAGACGAAGAAAGAAACAGAACCTTAAGAGGTTGGGGAAATGCACGGGACGGTAGCAGCACAGATGCGGCAGGAAGGAGGCTTAGCTTGCAGACAAGGGGGATTGCGTGGGAGGGGGGGGGGAGTGAGAGAAAGAAAGAAAGAAAGAATGAAAGAGTCTGACCGAGAGAGAGAGAGGATGAGAGGAGAGAGAGGGACGTGAGAGAGAGAGTGAGAAGAGCGAGATGAGATTGGAGAGAGAGAGGAGAGAAAACTCTCTGAGCTCTGAAATGATTTATTGTACATTGGCCTTAGGCCACACTACATCAAAAAGGAGTGATAATTTTAGAATGTGAGGGCACGGGGGTGGGGGGTAAATGGAAAAGAACAGCGTTTCACAAACAACAATAACTACAGAAATGAATCAGATATACATTATGTACTTGTACCTAATCTTCCTCTGTCAGCAACTGTAGGGTTTACTTTGGTATTTATGTAAACTAGTGATTCATTTCATAACCAAGCACCAGAGAGAGAGAGAGAGAGAGAGAGAGAGAGAAGTGAGAGAGAGGAAGACGTGAGAGAGAGGTAGATTGCGAGAGAGAGCGGGATCCTTATTGACTTGCTATATAGGGGGGGGGGGGGTCACGCTTGTTTTCAACGTCAGGTTGTAGGGTTGTTTTCCCTCGTGGTCACAGATGGGTTTCTCAGGCTAAAGATAGGTCCTAGTAGTTAGTCATGCCCACCCGCACCTTTCCATCCCTCTTTTCCAGTACCTATGTGTGTGCGTGTGTGTGTGTGTTGTGTTGTGTGTGGAGTCGCGCGCGTGCGCAACAATGGTGAAGTAGTGTGTGTGTGTGTGTGTTTTGTGTGAGTGCGCGCGTGTGGGACGGGGGAAAACCCCCCCCCACCAACGAGGTGAATGTAATGTGTGTGTTTGTGTGTGTGTGTGTGTGTGTGTTGTGTGTGGGTTGTGTGTGTGTGTGTGGTTGCGCACACAGAGTAAAGTAGTGTGTGTCTGTGGTGTGAGTTGTGTGTTGTGTGTTTGTGTGTGGTGTGCACTCATTGGTAAGTAGTGTGTGTGTGTTTTTTCTGTGTTGTGTGTGTGGTGCGCGCGTGCGCACACCCGAGGTGAAATGTGTGTGTTTTAAATTTTTTTAAATGTCGAGGATAAGGCTTAAGCACTCAAGTGCTTTTTTTTAAAAATCAGTCACCGTGGTAGCCATTTTTGTAAATTTTATCTTTCCGTTCCCACCGGTACACAATGCATACCTTTCGGCAAAGCGGAAGGGTTGTAACGTGTAACAGATTTATGCGCCTTCTCAATGTGTGCTCGTGTTTATTGTGTGAGTGTGTTGTGTTGTGTGTTGTGTGTGTGCGCGGCGCTGTGCGCACACGGAGGTGACTGTTCTAGCAGGATTATCCAAAAAAAAAAATCCCACAAGACATTTTAGTTGCTATATGTTGAGGCTTGACTTTATTACTTTAAAAAACACCGAAAATTAGCATGGTTCGGTAGCTTGCCAGTAAACTGCCGTGAAACTTTGTCCTTAGAGAAATGGCATATGAATTTCATTTAGTGACAGACCACTGGCCTGTTTGACTGGGTTGCAGGCTTTATCCCGCATCCATAGACGTGATTGGTGGTCTGGGTGCTAGTCTTTCGGGATAGAGGTTAAAAAAAACTGAGGTTCAGTGTGCAACACGCATGTAGAGTACGTAACGAACCATTGGCAGCAGAAGGAATCTGAAATAAAAAGAAAAAAAGTCCAGGAAAAACATTTAACTCCCCCCCCCCCCACCCCCCCCCATTTAGAGACTTAGGGAGAAAATATTCTGTTCTTTTCTCACCTAAGAAAGATTAACATTTTGCTTTCTGGATTACTGCTGTGCTGTCTTTGTTGTGGTGATTGTTGTGGTGGTTTTGGTATGTTCCTCTTTGATTGGCTTATTGGTACTTGTTCGTTAATGACACACACACCACCACAACACACACTCCACACAACACACCCACACACAACACGTGTCTATACACACACCAAATGGTTCTAACACAAACATTGATGAAATATGAGATATTAATCCTTATTAGTAACGTTTTCTCTTATTTTCTTTACTTTCAAGTGAATGTAGGCCAACAGTTAAGCCAACGCATAGCACGATGTAACCTGTTCAATGGACTCTGCTGTCTGTAACCAGGCCCGCCTCGAGGGTTTGAATGTAGGAAGTGTCTTTCTGTCAGGATGGGGGGGTGGAGGGGGGGGGGGGGGGCGCGGGACCAGATGGCCTCAACTGTTTCCCTGCTTACAGCTGAAGTGCCCTTTGCAGCTTTTCTGGACTTTGTGAGAATTGTGTTTTTTGGGTTGTCTATCCTCGCCCCCAAACACAAGGTCAGTGATGAACAGTCTTGTGAGAAGTAGAGAGATATACTGAATAATGTGGGGTGCTATGCGAATGTGGATGGCCATTAAATGGCACACAGAGTGACATTGATTCTACATCACTTCCTGATTGGCGACTTTGTTTTCTTCATTATATTGTTTCGGGCAGTTATTTTTGTTGTTGTTTTAGTTGTTTTTGTCTCTCAGAGTCTCCTTCTTCTCCAGCTAAGTTAACTATAACAAAAATAACAAGTGATACTCCACTGATGGGACCCACAAGGTTTATGAATTCCCAACGCTGTGCAAGGAGACATTACCAGTTATGGTTAATGTGAATAGACGTTAAATTGAAGAACAACAATACAGTTCACCAAAGACTCCTGCCAAATAACTTTTGAGGCTATATATGGTAACTTGCCTTTATGGCGATTTGTATTATATGAAAGGTACTGTATTATTTATTATTAATAATTTAATTTATTCCTTGCACATGTATTGTGCCAGTGGAGTGGTACACATGGATTGTCAGGAGTTTGCCTTCACTAGAATAGACCTGAATGAATGTACTCCACAGTTTCACTCGTGCTACACCCAGTCCACAGATTACTTGTATGTATCATTTGTATTATATGACAAGGTTTACTGTGGCAATACCACCTAGAATATTACGCAAACAATAGAAGCATTTGAAAAAAACATCAAAGAGATAAGTGTCCAACAGTTTTAACTTACATTTGCCAATAGTGAATGTGGAGAAATTTATTCAGGTCTATTCTAGTTGAAGGCAAACTCTGACAATCCATGTGTAATACACTCCACTGGCACATTCATGTGCAAGGAAATGTGTGCCGGGAAGTGGGGTGGAAGAGAAGTTTAGAAAACCTTAAAATTAATAGTAACCCAGCTGCAGCACAAGGTCACCGCAGCAACTGCGACTGCCACTGTTAATTCCGCAGCGTCATCGGACCGTCACGCTCTACTGGCCATACATTCGGACAGTCGCGCACTACTGGCCAGAGGAGTGACAACCCTTGACGACCAACCGTGTCAGCCAGCCCAGACAACAGGCAGTGATACCCCATCTCCTCCCTCTCTTCACTTGCCACCCTCCCTTTCCACTTCACCCCACTCCATACCCCCTGCACCCCCCAAGTCTTCACTCCCTGTTCCCGATGCAACACCTCCTACCCCTACCAGCGATGTGACCATCACCTCCCACCCTCCCCCCTGACCTCTCAGCTATTCCCCAACCACCCCCTTCAAGCAGTGCCTTTCCACCAGAGGAAGAAAACGTAACACCGCCACTCTCCCCTGCCACCCCTTCTTCTTCAGCAGACCAAGGTACTACTCAGCCTCTCCTCCCCTCCCCCTCTGTTCCCCCATGTGATCATCAATCTCACCCCCCTCCCACTCCCATCTCCAACCAACCCCCTCTCCACTCCCAAACCTCCCTAACAACCAAAGACACCACAATGCTCACATGCAAGAAACCACACACTCTTCTTCAACTGACAAACGTAGCAACGATAACGATGCTCCACAAACAACTCCTTGCAGCCAATCTCACTATCTCCAACATGCATAACAGAAACAATCTACCAAAAGAACTAAAAACTCCTAAAGATATGAAAGAGAATCACCAACAACAACAACTCAAAACAGCCAAAAACCAGTCAATCTTTAAAGAAAACAAAAACTCATCATTAAAGAAAGTGAAAACATACCATCACAACAAACAAGAAAACCCCACAAAACAGCCAAAACCCATCACTCAAGTGAAAGATAACGCCCGAAAACCACATCAAAACAGTCACACAAATAAACAATATCACCCCACCAACAGATACAAACTCTTGCCAACCAGAACACACTCACTTTCCCTCACAACTGACACACACAAACCCAACAAACAGAACAATCACACAATGTCACGAAAACACAAGCAACACATCCAACAAACGCATTTTTCCGAAAACCATCACTGACCTTCCTCCTACCAAAACCGACACACAATAAACAAACAAACCGGGTAGAACTTTCCACCCAACTTACACACCCAAACACACAGCAAACAGCGCTAAGTGTGTGACAAGAAACAAGTGATCAGTGGACATGCGATCGCAACCTGTCCTTCCGCCTGACAACAACACACACTTTCCTCTGCACAACTATCCACCTGTAGCACCCCCCTTTCAGTCCCTAATGTCCTCCAACAAAATCAGTCCCAGACAGTGTGACACCCTGTTATAGTGACTCAGCGCTGAAGGGTGTGGACGAGAAAAAGATGTCAGTTGGCGGCGGCTAGTCTGCAACCTGTCGTACCAGGCCTGACAGTACAACACCTGTGTCAGTGCTGGCAACAAGCTGTCCTCTTCCACACATTCAGCCGTCACTTTCACGGGGCATCAACAGCTGTAAAGCAGGGCCTGTCCACAATAGCAAGTGGACCAAACTGATCCCACCCCCTAACAAAAGTCTTCCCCATGAGCCACTCTACAGGGGCCACTCTCCATCCTCCCTCCTTCGGACGACCATCCTTAACGTAACATGGCTTCAAAGTCAAGCTACTCTTAGGGAATCCTGCAGGCAAGAGGGGGTTGTGTTTATTGACAAACACCCCCTCCTTCATCACCAGGGCTGGAGCACCTAAAAAGTCTCTGTACCTAGAATGCTACATACAACCCACCCCAGGGTAACAGAACGCTTGGCCCTCAACATTCGTTTCCCCGGAAACTCAAAACCATCGCCAGTCATGAAGGCATTGAACCGAGACTAAACAGACTAAACCACAAACAACACAGTCAGCTTACGCCCAGGCAGCGAAAGGTTGAGACATACACAACCTGCTGCCTACAAACAAAAAGAACGACACCCCCACACCAATTGTGACCAAAGAAAACCAACACTATTCATGAAACAGAATCGACTTCCCAAGCAAAAACCCCAATTTCAGAATCCAGTGTGTTAGGGAGATACAGACATCCCTCTCCAACACACAACCACTATAAATGAACTAACTTAGATAATTACAAAATAATGTAAGGAGTCAATTAAAAATCAATGTCGTGTACATGGGTGCTGAAAAGTGTGCCAATAACTTGGTGTTTTATTTTATTTATCTTTTAAATTATTTTTCTTTATTCAATAATGGGGGAAAAGCACTCGTTTTTTTTCCCACCTTTCCTGTTTTACGTTTTGGGATTTCATTTTCCCAACCCGGCCCATCCGCTTTTTCGAGGGGAAAAAAACTTGCATTCCAAGGTCGCCCTTTTCAAACGGGCCTTTAAAATTTATCAAGATTTATTAGGGTTAAAAAGGGGGGGGGGGGCCTCCACCCCCCCACATTCTTCCGGGGTTTTTTTTTTTTTAAAT
>CM054152.1:28838945-28865421 GCA_028751875.1 Rapana venosa | reverse complement strand
GTTTTTGGGGTGGGGTGGTTTGGGTTTAAAAATTTTTGGGGGGATTTGGGGTGTTTTTTTTGCAAGGGGGTGGTAAAATTAAAAAAAAAAATGGGGGGGTTTTTTATTTGGGAAGGATTTTTTGAAGGGGGGGAAGGGGGATGGGAATGGGGGTTTTTTGGGGGGGTTTGGTTTGGGGGGGGGTTTGGCTTTTTTTGGTTTTAAAATAAATGTAGGGGGGGGGGTTGTTTTTTATTTAGGGGTGGGGGGGGTTTTTGGGGGTGTGGGGTTTGGGGGTTTTTTATGGGGGGTTTTTTTGGTTGGGGGGGTTTTGGGATTTGGTAAAAATTTTGGTCAGGGGGGGGGTTTGGGGGTGTTTTTGGGGGGGGGGTTGGGGGGGGGGTTTTTTTTTTGGGGTGGCTTTTTTTTAAAAATGGGGGGGGGTTTACTGTAAGATTGGTGGAAAGGGGGGGTCTGGTAGGAAAAAGGAAGGGGGTGTTTTGGGGTTTTTAGTTGGGGGTTTTATTTTAAATTAAAGGGGGGGGGGTTTTGGGGGGGGTTGGGGTTTTTGGAAAAAATTGGTTATGGAAAAGGTGGGGGGTTTGGGGTGTTTGGGGGGGGGGGGTGGGGGGGGGTTTTGGGGGGTGGGGGGGGGTTTGGGAAAATTGGGGGGGTTTTTTGTGGGTAAAAATTTTTATGGTGAATTTTTTTGGGTTTTTTTTGGGTTGTTTGTTTGGGGAAGTGTGGAACGTTGGGGAAATTATTTGGTTTGGGTTTGGGGGGAAATTTTTATTGTGATTTAAAATTTGAATTTGGGGTTGGGTGTTTTAAATTTAATTTAAAAAAGGGTTTTGGGGGGGGGGTGTTTTTGGTTGGGGGATTGTTTTAAATTTTGGGGGGGGGGGTTACAAAAAGTTTCTGGGGGCTTATTTTTTGTTGTTTTTCTTGGGTTAAGTTTTTTTTTTATTGGCCTTTTTAAGGGGGGGGGGGGGGGGTTGGGTGGGGTTTTTGTGGGGGTGTTGGGTTTTTTGCCGGATGGAAGGGGAAGGAGGGTGTGAAAGGGGGGGGATTAGAAGGGGGGTTTGGGGGTTTGGGTTTTGGGGGGGGGTTTTGGGGGGAGGGGGAAAATTTAAGTGTTGGGGGGGGGGGGGGTAAAAAGGTGGGGGGGAAATTAATTTTTTTTGGGGGGGTTTTTGGGGGGTTATTATGGGGGTTTGGAAAGGGGGGGGGGGGGGTGTGGGTTTTTCGGTTGGAAGGGGGGGGTTAAGGGGGGGAAAATTGTTTAAAACTGGGGGTGGAGGGGGTGGGGGGGGGGTTAAATGTGGGGGGGTTTGGGGTTGGGTTTTGGATTAAAAAGGGGTGGTGGGAGGGGGTCCTTTTTGTTGTTGGGTTCTTAGGGGGGAATTTGGGGGGGAAATTGGTTCATGGGGGGTTTGTGGGGGGGGGGGGGGGGGTTATTTAAAAAGGTGGTTTGGGGGTTAAAGGGTTGGGGGGCCTTAATTTGGGGGCTTTCCCTGGGGGTTAAAGGTTTTGTGGGGTTTTGGGGTTTTGGTTTTTAAAAAAATTTTGGGTGAGGGGTGAAGGGTTTTTTTGGTTTTGGGGGGGGAGAAATTAAAAAAAAACCCGGGGGGGGCGGTTGGGTTTTTAGGAATGTTGGCTTTTTTAAAAATTTTTATTTTAATAACCAAGTTTTTTTAAAAAACCCCTTTTTTTTTTTTTGCGGCGTTTTTTTTCCAAAAAATTGAATTTTTTTTTTCCCCAAAAATTTTTTTATTTTTTAATTTTTTTTTTCTTTTTTTAAATTTTTGGGGCAACCCCCTTTTTTTTTTTCTCTTTGGTTTAGGAAATATAGCTGGCCCCAACGACCAAAAAGGACTCATTTCCCTTTTTCTTTAAAATTGCTCTTTGGGGTTTTCCATGGCCCCCCAGACTTTGGCTCCAAAACCTTTTGAAAAGTGTCCAAAGCTTGGGGGTTTTTTGTTCTTCATACAAGAAGGGCAAAATCTGGTTTTGAAAATGTTGTGCTGCTTTCTTGGGGTAGGGGAAAAGATTGGGAGGCAGGAAACCCCCCAAAAGCTGGATCCATTTGTTGCTGACAATGAGGTTTATCAAATCAGGAAAGGGTTTGAAAATTTGGGACCTTTAAAGGTATGGGCCCTTATTGGAGCAGCCCCCCCTGGCTCCAAAAAAATGTAAGGCTTTTTACATCAAATTAAAAATTTTCCAAACCCGAGAAATGTTTTCCCCCCTTTGGGTAAATTTTTAAAATTCTGGGAAATACTTTTGGGCATTGCATACCCCAAATATTTAAGGGGTTTTGGTAAGCATGACAAAGCCCCGGCAATGGACATTTTTTGTGGAAAGGGAAAAATGTCCTCGCCTTCCCTGTGCCCACCCTTTAGGATAGTCAGGGAAAGAGGGAAGCTGTGTGCAATGGAAAAATTCAGGTAAGCAACTTTAAATTTCTTACTTATAGAATGGACCCCACAAAAATGAGCGCCCCTTTCCAATTTCTGCAACCCCAATATGAGTGCCTATTCTCCCAAGTTTCACTAAAAGGGGCTGCCCCTTTTTTCACACTGACTAATTTGGAGCTGTTTTCTCCACACTGACGAATTGAGCTGTCAATTCTCCCCACTGCAAAAAAAAGGAGTTGCCTATTCTCCAAAAATGCACTAATAGGGTGGTTATTTTCAAACTGCATAAATAGGAGCAGGGTTTTTTTTTCCACTGACTTAAAAAGGGCTTTGGGTATTAACAACGCACTAATAGGAGCAGTTTTTCTCCACACTGCACTAATAGGAGTGGCTATTTTCTAAAAACCGAAATTAAAGGAAAAGGGTTTTTTCTTCCAAGGCACTAATAGGAGAAGGGAAATTTTCACACTCACTAATAAAGGGGTGGTTAAATTTTCCCCACTGCAATAATAGGAGAAAGGGTTTTTTTTAAAACTGCACTAAAAGGGGCTTTGGGTTTTTTCTCCACACTGCCCCCCAAAAGGAGAGGTTATTCTTCACCTGCACTAATAGGAGTGGTTTTTTCTTTCCCCAATGCAAATATAGGGCAGGTTATTCTTCACACTGCACTTTTTAGGAGAAGGTTAAATTTTTACCTGACTAAATGGGTGGTTATTTTTCCACACTGCATAATAGGAGGGGTTTTTCTCCCACTGGGACTTTGTTTCAGGGAAGAATTTTAAACCCTTTCTCCCTCCAGAGAATATAAAAAGGGCCTGCGATGCGCTTTGATTTGTTTGTTTTACCCGTTCAGTGCTACATAAATTTCAATTTTTTTCTTGTTCTTTTTTGTTCTTCTTTTTTTCTTCTTTTTCTTTTTTTTTCTTCTTATCTTTTCTACGGGACGGCCCGAAAAAAGGGATTTGGGCTCCAATTTTAAAATGCCCCTTAGGGCAATGCAAAAAATTTGAAACTGTCTCCCAAAGATCCCAAATCTTAAAGGGAGTGGATGAGAACTAGGTGTACCCGATTTTTGATTGATTTCTGTTGTTTACTTCAAACCAGCAAGAGTGGCTTGCGGGGTTACTTTTTCAGAAAAAGTTCGCTGGAGAAATTGGGGTTTTTCCCTGTTCTTTTTTGCTGGACTGAAAATGATTGCCACAGTGATTTGAACTAACCCCTTTATGCTGTTTGCCCTCTACCTTTCATGTTTTATCTTTTATAACAAATTTTGAATTTTTTTACCTTTTTAAGGGGGGAGAATTTCCATTTGCTCTGCCATGGGAATTGTACAGTGGTCGGAAAAATTTGGTTTTTAACCTGGTTTAAAATTTCATTTTCTTTTTTTTTCCCAAAGCTCAGGCAGCAACCATTTGTTTTTCTGTTATTTGAAATAAAAAAGCGTCACGTACCCTTAAGCACTTAAAGTCAGGCCCCGCGAAATTTCTGTGGGATTTTAAAAAAAAATGTTATTTTTTATAAGTCTTTTGGGGAAAAAAAGGGAACAGAATTTGGGCCAAAAAAGGAAGAAAAAAAATTTCAAAAAGGAGGTGGTTTAAAAAGGGAAAGGGGAAAGGGAAAATCCCCCTAAACCCAGAAAAGGTTTGTTGGGAGCGGGGTCAGATTCCTCAATTCTGTTGGGCCCGCATAATTTTGGGGGGGGGCGACAAGCGGGAAAAAGGAAACCCGCAGAAAACCCCAAAAAGAGAAAAAAAAAAAGAGGAAAAATTTTTATAAAAGGATTTTCCCGAATGGGGGTTTTTATTTTTATGATAGGTTTCCCCGGGGATTCCCCGTTGGAGGGTTAAAATGCTTGAGATTTTTCTTGATTTCGCAGGGGAAAGGGCTTTGAAAAAATAAATATAGAAAAACAGGGGGCTTTTTTCTTTTATTTTTTTTTTAGGTTTTAAAGGGGTTTTTTTATCAAAATGTAAAACAGTAGGTTTGAAAACTTTTCAAATGATATGTTTACAAGGACCTATTACATTCCCGTTTTAAAAAAAATTTTTAAAAAAGAAAAATTTTATGAGTCTTTTCTTTTTTAAAAAAATTTTTTTCTTCCCACACTTTTTTTGATCGTTCCCACTTTTTGGATATGTTAAAAAATTAGGTACTTTTCTTTTCCAAATATCATAAAAAAATTACTATTTCAATTAGTTCCTTTCTCGGCACTTTTTTTGCAAAGATTTTTACTAGAATAATTTGCCCGTAGGTTTTTTTTGGAAAGGTAGGTGACTTTCCCGGGGAAAGCCTTTTCACTTGAACACAACAGTTCGGTGTAAGTCCCAGTGGGTTTTACCCACTACCCGGGGGATGTGTTTCAGAAAGCAGCGCACACGTTTTCAATTTGGGGGGGAAGGTGGGGCAAATTTCAATTTTCCCCAAAAGCTGGGGGGTTTGGAAAAGACAAGGGGGGGATTGTTTCCTGGCCGATTTCCCATTTAGGTTCTTTCTGTCCCTAGGAAGGGGAAACTTTTGATTGGGTATGTGTGTGTGGGGGTGTGTGTGTGTGTGTGTGTTTTGGGGTTCAGTTTTTGTCCTTTCCCTATTTTGTTTATATGAGACGGGAAAAGTGTGTTTTGTGTTTGTGAGTGTGTGGGGTCAAAGTCAAAAAGTCTTAATTGAGGGTTAAAAAAAATAAGTTTTTTTAAACTTTTTTTTCCCCCTTCCCGGCCTCTGTGGTGTGTGTGTTTGTGTTGTGGGTGTGTGTGTGTGTGTGTGTGTGAGTTTTGGGGTGTGTTTTTGTTGTTGTTTTTTCTCCCCCCATTTTTCCCTTTTTAGATGCCTTGTATCCCCTTCTGGACCGTGCCGGGAAATAACCCAAGTCAAACCTTTATTAAGCTTCTACTTTTCTTTGATGAGGAAAAAAAAAAAAAACGAAAAAAATCCCCCTTTTCACTCTTCTTGAATTATCTTTCAGCCCCTTTGGGCCCCTATTTGACCAATCAAAATTTTTTTCTTTTTCTTCAAAAAAATCGTTTTTGTGTTTGCTGTTTACAGCTTTTTTTCCCGGTTTAGTTCATATCCCCACAGAAAAATTTCCCGAGGTACTGTTAGAAAAATTTAATCAAAACCCTGAAAAACTGGTATGTGGAAAACCAGCAGGGATCAGTTCTGTGTTTCCCGTTCTTTTCACTTTCCCCACACGCTTTTCCCTTTTCCAAAATGGTTTAAAACAAAACCCTAGTGATAATTTATTTTTTATTTTCTGATTTTGGGACTCCTTTTTTGGGCAGTAATTAAATTTTGAAAAATTGCTTTTCCCCTCTTTACAAATTTTGTCCTTTATCCTTCAAAATTTTTTAAAAAAGGAAGGGCCCCGAAAAAGTTTTCAGTTTAAAAGATGTTTAAAACCCCAAACCCCGTCATTTGGCACCAAATTTAAAATTTCCTCTTTTTTGATCAAACTTCAGAATTTGGGGCAACGGCCCTTTTAGTAAATTTGATATCTGTTAGCTTAATCCAAATTTTGGGCCCTTTGATTCGAGTATATTGATTTGAATGTGAACCCTTTTAATTTTTTGCTTTACAAAATTCAGCGTAATAAACTCCAAACCCTTTTTTATCATCTTTCCAAACATCCATCATCTATCAATCTTTATTACATTTTTTTAATATTATTTTTTATTGGGTGATGTTTTGGGTTGTTGTTGCTGGGTTTTTGCAGTTTTTGTCATTTTAAATTTATAAATTTATTTGTTATCATTTTTTTTTCATTATGACCTTTTATTCAAGTTTTAGGGGCTATATAAATTTAAAAATATTATTATTATTCAAAAAAAGGGCATCTATTTCAAGGTAATGCCCGAAGGTTCCCAGTGAGGGCTTTGGATTCACAATTTATCTGTCAGAAAAAAAAAAAAAAAAGATGTCTAACTTAAAATTTTTTTATCTGATTTTGTTGACTCAAAGAATTTGGGTTTTTTGGCGTTTATGTATTAAAATTTTAAAACCTGTTAAAGAACCCAATACGTCTCTCCTTTTGTTTTTTTGTTTCAGCCATCTCTCTTTGTTTTCAGTTTTGATAAACCAAAAACAAAATGCTGCCCCAAAGCTTCGTTCGATATTTTTAAAAGAAACCTTTCAAGTCTTGGGTGAAAGGGCTCAGAGACTTCACTTTTTAGGGCCAGCATTTGGAGGGTGGTGTCCATTTTCCCCATCGCGCTTTTTTTTACTTTGGGGGGGGAAGGGGGGAACTGTACTAACCCAAAGGGGCGCCCAACGGTCACCCACCCCATTGGTAACCCGCTCGACCTGTTTTACTTGGCTGGGGGAAAGCAGTGCTCCTCCACTGGCTATCCCGTCCCCTAAACCAAATAACTTTTCTTTGAAAGAAGGTAGGAGCTTTCCCTGAAAGTGTTTTCGGTTTGAGATTATAGAATCGAACTGTTGCTTAAAAATCCTCTCTCTCTTCTCTCTTTTCTCTCTCTCTCTCTCTCTCCTCCCTCTCTCTCTCTTCTCTTCTCCCCCTCTCCCCTTTTTTTAACCCCCCTCACCCCACACAACCCCAAAACACAACACAAAACACACACACCACACACACCACACACACACACCACCAACACACACACACACTATTAATTGAAAAGTTTTAAAAACTTGGTGCAACGGTAGATAAAAATTCACTAACAAATATAAAAAAAGTGGGAAAAAGAGGTGTCAGAAGTTGCCGAAAATCAAATAAACAAAAAGCTCAAAAACATTTTGGGGCACTCTGAATGATTTTTTGCTATAGTGGCCTGCCTCCCCCACCCCAACCCCCACCACACACCCACACACTACACACACCGGCGGCATCCTCCCTTTTTGGTAAGGCCCCCCCATTTTTGACCCAAAAAAGGGCCCATGGGGAAAATCTCTTGCCTTGTTTTCTGGTTTAGTGGGGAAATGATTTATTTTTAAAATTTAACACACCAAAAAGTACCTTTGCTTTTTTTTTTAAACATATTGGTCGTTACATCACTGATGTACGTATTAAACCAGAAAACATCAAAAAATTTTTTTTCCCAAAATCGGCCATTTCCCCTACAAATGCGTAGGGTATGATTCTTTATGGAAACCATTTTGCCAAAATCAGCTCTTGGGTGCCTTGTGTTTTTTACTTAAAGGTTTTTAACTTTCATAAACTTGCCAAGGTCTTATGCCACGAACATGGATGGGGCAGGCAGGGAGAAATCTGGCTAAAAAATTTTAGGAAGGGATGTTACACACTGGGGTCTACCCCCTTTTCTGTTGATATATCCTTGACCAAAAGGGGGAAGTAGATCGTTGCTCTCTGTTTTGGAAAGAAATCTGTTGCCCCCCTAAAAAAAAGTTGTGGTGTGTGTGTGTGTGTGTTTTTGTGTGTGTGTGTGGTGTGAAAAAAGTGGGGTGTGTGTATAAAAAAATAAATAAATATAGGTTTATATTTTTATTCTTTTTTCTTCTCTGTACGTTTCCGTCTCTGATTTTTGTGTAAAGATATCTGAATTCATTGGGCCCAAATGTCCCCCCATCCTTTTTCCCCAGGGTTTTGTTTTAAAAATTTTGAATAAAAGGTTTTGCAACTGTTTTCAGTTTTAATTTGAAGTAAGGGGGGGGTGTGGTTTTTTTGTTTTTTTTCTCGCTTACAAAGTGTGATCAAAATTTTTTTGTTGCCATTTTGCAAAATTGCCCCAAAAATTGTCACTTCTTTTTCCTTGTCCCATAAAAGGACTAATTTGGGTTGTCTCAGTTTTTATGTGGAAAAGACTGCTGATGTAGCCAAGATAAGAAAAGGCAGACGAGAAAGGTTTATAGCCGTCTCCAAAAAGCATCTGTTTGAAGGTGACAATGTAGAGACAGGGAGACAAAAATTTTTAAATGTTAAACAACACAGCTCTTTGATCCAAGCAAGCTAGGATTAAAAAATTTTTTTTTTTGCCCTTTTTTTGTGGCAGTCCTTTAATGTTTTCGGGAAGAAAGAAAAACACGGTATCAAATTCGGTATGAAATTTGCCGAAAAGATTAAAGAAGGGGTTTTAAAAAGCATGGCCAGAGAACAAAGGGCCCAAAAAAGTTGCAAAAAAAATCCAAGTGCAGGGGCCCTTCATGCTGCGGTTGTGTATCACAAGCAGGCGGTCCTTTTCAAAAACTATGAAAAAAAAACCCTTGCATTGCAGTTCTTCAAAGGAAGAACCACAGAAACGCGGGAGCCATAGACACCTCATGATGAAGCTTTCAGAATGTCTGATTATTTTAAAAGGTGTTTTTTTGAAAAAAAATCACAATCAGGGATTGGCAAAAAAAATGAAAGTATCTCCATAGTGACAACCCCTACACAGAAAATACTTGGAAAAAAAAAGCATTTTGGTGATTTAGAAATTTATTACCTGCATAGAGGGAAAGAGAATGTCATTAAATAAGGCAAATGCAGAGAGATCCTGGAAAAATTTTGGGAAAAATCCAACAGAGGGGAAAGATGCAGATAAAGAGAAAATCAGAATGATTAGACACTTACAAAATTTCCTATAAAAAAACAGGAACTAAAACCATAAACAAAGAGTATTCTCTCGAAGAAAGTATCTAAAACAATTGAGTTTTCCCCCCCTAAAACATTTGGGGTTTTTAATTTTTACCATCTTCTTTGGATTTTTCTCAGAACTTGGCTGGGAAGGGAAAACAGCCCCGACTTGAAAATTTTGCTTCTCTTGGTCGGGCCTTTTTAAAGCTGGAACGACCACAGTACTCACCCTCCTTTTTAATTCCCTTTTGGGGGTTGCCATGCCCCGCAGACTGGCTCCAAAACCTTGTTGAACGTGTCCCATAGGGGGGTTTTGTTCTTATAAAAAAGGCATCTTTTTAAAAATGTGGGCTGTGGACTAAAAACAGATTGGTAGGCATGAACCCAAAACAGGGGGGTCCGTTTGTTGCTGACATGTGATCATCAAATCGGGCATGGTGAATGGTACCCCCATTTTTGGGCTTTATTGGGCAGCACCCCGGCCCCAAAAAAAGTAAAGGTGTACTCAAAATAAAACATTTACCAGAGCATGTTCCCTTTGGCTATTTTAAAAATTCTAAAGCTATTTTGTATTAGCTCCCAAGTATTACGTGTTTTGGAAAGCTGACAAACCCGGGCAACTGGACATTCTGGGGAAAGAACATGTCCTCCCCTCCCTGTGCCCCCCCTTCAGGATAGTCAGGGATGGGGGAAGCTGTGTGCAAGGAAACATTCAGGTAGAGCAACTTTTCATTTCTTACATTATAAAGGACCCCCCCAAATTTTTAGTGCCCTATTCTCCTTTCGCCAAATATGAGCGTATTCTCCAAGTGCACTAATAGGGCTGCCCTTTTTTCACACCACTAAAGGACTGCTTTTTTCTCCACCTGACGATAGAGCGTCAATTTCCACACTGACTAAAAAGGGGTTTCCCATTCTCCATTCTGCACAAAAGGAGTGGTTTTTCTTCACACTGCCTAGTAGGAGCAGGGTTTTTCTTCACACCTCACTAATAGGAGCTGGCTATTATCCCAAATGCACTAATAGGGGCGTTATTTTTCCCCCTGACTAATAGGAGCTGGCTATTTTCTACACCGCACTTATAGGAGCAGGTTTTTTACACGGCACTAATTGGGGAAGGTTATTCTTCAACTGCATTAAAAGGACTGGTTATTTTCCACACGCACTAATAGGACAGGGGTTTTTCTTCACACTCATAATAGGGGCTGGTTTTTTCCACACTGCCTAATAGGGGCAGGGGTTTTTCTTCACATGCATAAAAGGAGCTGGGGTTTTTTCAACCAAAAAATGGACAGGTTATTCTTCACACGCACTAATAGGAGAAGGGATTCTTCACACTGACTAATAGGGCTGGGTTTTCTCCCCCTGCCTAATGGAGTTATTTTCCACACTGCACTTTGTCTAGGGAAAAGGTCTCCCTCCTCTCCAAAAAATAAAGGTCCTGCGATGCCTTTGATTTGTTTGTTTTCAAATTCATGCTACATAAATTTATATCTTCTTGTTTTTTTTTCTTCTTTTTTCTTCTTTTTTTTTTTCTTCTTCTTTTATCATTACTACGGAGCAGAAAAAGGTATGGGCTCCAAATTTTTAAAAAGGGATTGGACAAGCAAGATTGAGCTTTCTCAAAGCACCCCCCCTTCAGGGAGTGGGTGAGAACTAGGTGTACCTGATCTTTATTTATTCTGTTGTGTTACTTCTTCCAGCAAGAGTGGCTGCGTGTTACTTATTCCAGCAAAAGTCGCTGGATGAACGAGCTTTCCATGTTCAAAATTTTGCTGGATGAAGTGACTTGCCACCGTGATTTAATAACTTGATGCTGTTTTCCTCTACCCCGCACTTTTTATTTATAATCATTTTGGGAATTTTACCTTAGGGGGAGATACCCCTTTGCTTGCCAGGGAATTGTACAGTGGGCGAAACTTTGTTTTAACCCGGTAAAATGTTCTTCTTTTTCTTCCAACGCTCGGCAGCAAACCCTTTTTTTGTCTGTTATATGAGTTAAAAGCGTCACGCTACCCTTAAGACCCTTTCAAGTCAGGCCCCGCATTACGGGCATAAAAGAAAAAAGTATCTTTTATAATTTTTTTCTGGGGGAAAAAAGGGAACAGAATGGACCAAGAAGGAAGAAAATTCAAGAAGGAGGTGTAAAAGGTAAAAGGTAAAGGATCCCCAAACCTAGAAGGTCGTAGGGGAGCGGGCTCAGTACCCACTTCTGTGGGGCATATTGAGGGCGGCACAAGCTAAGGAACCCGGCAGAAAAAAAAAAGAGAAAAAAAAAGAGGAAATTTTATACAGGATTTCCAGAATGGGGGTGCTATTTATATGATAGGCCCGGATCTCCAGTTGGAGGGAAAATGTTGAGATATACTTGTTTTTTGCATGCTAAGGTTCGAACACTAAATTTAGAACACTGCGTATTTTCATTGATTTTTTCTTTCTATTACGTCAATGGTGATTATTATCAAAAAACGTAAAAATAGGTCGAAAAATTTCAAATGATATGTCACAAACCCAATTTCTTCGTTTAAAAATTTTTATAAAACAAATTTGATGACGTCTATCTTTAAAAAAATGGCTTGGCACTTAGATCGTCCTACTTTTTGGATATGTTAAAAGTTAGGTCTTTTTTTATCCAAATTCATAAAAAAATTTCTATTGCAAATTTGTTCCTTTTCGGGATTTTTTTGCAAAGTTGACTAATAATGCCCCTAGGTTTGTTTTTGAAGATATGACTTTTCCCGGGGAACCTTTTTAGTGAAACAACATATCGGTGACAGTCCCGGGTTTGACCACTACAGGGATGTGTTTCGAAGCACGCACCGTTTGAATGGGGGGGAAAGGGGGCAATGCAATTCCTCAAAAGATGGGGTGAAAGACAAGGGGGATTGTTTTTTCCCGGCCCAAACCCATTTAGGTACTGCGTCCATAGGAAGGAACTTTTGATGAAAAAAAAGGGGTGTGGTGTGTGTGTTTTTGTGTGTGTGTGTTCAGTTTTAAAACCTTCCCATTTAGGATAGAGACGGGAAATTTTTTGTGGGTTGTGGTGTGTGAATCAAGTCAAAAAAGTCTTAATTGAGGGTAAAAAAAAAGTTTTACAAATTTTTTTCCCATCCTGCCCTTGGGGTGTGTGTGTTGGTGTGTTGGTGTGTGTGTGTGTGGTTTTGGGGAGTGTGTGTGTTTTGTTGTTTTCGTTCTCTCTCCATCTCACATTGTAGATGCCTGTGTATCCCATTCTGGACACAGTGCCGAAACTACCCTAGTCAACACCTTTATTAAGCTTCTACTTGCTTCTGATGCAGGAAAAAAGAAAACGAAAACATCCCTTCTCACTCTTCTTGACTTATCTACAGCCTTTGACACTATTGACCACTCAATTCTTTTCTCTTATCTTCAAAACTCGTTTTGTGTTGCTGTCACAGCATTTATCTGGTTTAGTTCATATCTCACAGACTGTTTCCAGAGAGCTACTGTTAGCAAAATTCAATCAAAACCCTGACAAACTGGTATGTGGAATCCAGCAGGGATCAGTTCTGGGTCCTGTTCTCTTCACTCCCTACACTGCTCCAATTTCCAATATGATAAACAACCATCAGATCGATCATCATTTCTATGCTGATGGTACTCACTTTCAGTGCAGTAATACTTTTGAAAACTTGCTTCCACTCTTGACAAATATGTCCTTTATCCTTCAATATATTAAAAACTGGATGACTCAGAAAAAGTTACAGCTAAATGATGATAAAACCAAAGCCCTGCTCATAGGCACCAACATAAACTTTCCTCTATTTGAACAACTACAGAATTTGGCAACGCGTCAGTAAATTTGATATCTGTTAGCTTAATCCTATTCATGGACATTTGCATTCGAGTAGGCCCTATATGATTTGAATGTAGCACTTTGAATTGTTGCTTTACAAGATTCAGCGCTATATAAACTCCAAACCTTAATATCATCATCATCATCATCATCATCATCATCAATCATCATCCATCATTTATTACTATTATTATTATTGATGATGATGGTTGTTGTTGCTGTTGTTGCAGTTATTGTCATCATCATCATTGATTTGTTATCATTATTATTTTCATTATGACTCATTACAAGATTCAGCGCTATATAAATCCCATATATTATTATTATTATTATTATTATTACGTCAAACTCGTTTAGTGAGCTCTTAAAACAGGAAATTCCTTCATGCCTGCAATCAGCCGAAGATTACGGCACTGTAGCGAGAGTTTTGCCAAAGAGAAAGAGATAAGACTGCCTTTCTAGAGGGGGGAAAAAGGAATAAAAACAAAAGAGGGTGAGGGTTGGTTGGAAGCCATAACCCCCCCCCCCCCCCCCTCCCCCCAAAAACCCACCCCCAAAAAGAAAGAAAGAAACAAACACCCCACAGAAATCGCTTTCGTATTACCACTCCACCCTTAAGTGTGGATATTTTCCAGCTGCCCATTGGCACCTATCTTGGCAGTTAGGCACCTAACACCTTTAAGAAAAAGAAGGGGGTGAGGGAGGGGCCATGAAAGGGGTGGGGGTGGGGTGGGGGTAGGATGAGGAGCGTGAGGATCTAGAATAGGGGAAATACTTGTCGAGCCAGCTCTGGAAGAAAGGTTTGGGGCTGGTACAAAAGTTTCTCCTATATCTGTAGGTCACCTTACCTGGCGCACCTCTGTTCTGATATGGATACTTTATCTTACGGAGAAATTCATGCGGGTTACAAGCCAGAGATTTAAAAAAAAAAAAGAAACAAAGCAGTACACAGGGAAGTATCCATCACAGAAAAACGCAGTGCACACATCACAAGATAACAAGCTTCCAAATATCAGCAATACTTAAGCCAATTACAAACTGACCAGCGCAAAATCACACGCACTCATGCGCGCACCTGTATGTGAGCGCGCGCGCGCGCGCACACACACACACACACACTGGACGCATTCGCACACACATGTTCATGACAGACAAACCAGACTTTCATTCTGTTGATGATTTAGAAGTATGAATATGATTTTTTAAACATTATTATTATTATTATTATTATCTCACAGAGAAATTCATATGGGTTACAAGCCATAAATAAAAACAGTACACAGGTTTTTAAAAAATCCACAAAAATACTACAAAGAACACATATTTGGAATATCATCATAAAAGCCTTGCCATTCTGTACACATTAGAAGATTTAAAAAAACCACCCAAACATCAACAATACTTATGCCAGTCATAAACTCACCAGTGCAAAATCACATGCACCAGTATGCGCGCATATACACACACTCACATAATAGCCAGCACACACACAGTGGGTGTATTTGCACACACATTTTCATAATATAAACCAATTTGTTATTCTGTTGATGTTTTCTAGACTTGTGACCTGTTTTACTAAGTGAAGGGCCACAGTGGCAAGACATATCCAGCCTTGGTCTGATTAGTGCTTTGTAGGCCTGCTCCTTAATTAACTGACTTGCACTTTGCTTTGATGGTGCGTAGGAGCAGACCTACTATCTTGTTTACCTTGGTTGTGATGGCAGTGGTGTGTTCCTCCCATGAAACATTGTTAGATAGGTAGACTCAAAAGTGCTGCTGATTTGCTTAAGTGTGGGTTCATGGTGGCTGTACTGTTGGTCGTACTTTTTCTGATTGTGGTCATCCTGAACAGTTGATATCTTTTTGGGTGACATTTCATGTTCCA
Organism: Rapana venosa; assembly: GCA_028751875.1. Classification (NCBI taxonomy): domain Eukaryota; kingdom Metazoa; phylum Mollusca; class Gastropoda; order Neogastropoda; family Muricidae; genus Rapana; species Rapana venosa. The sequence goes on along the minus strand of CM054152.1, from coordinate 28,850,803 downwards.
TCAACTCTTCCACAGAGGAAAGATTGTCACTGTCAATCTGAAAGGATTCCTGATCTAATAATAATAATAATAATGATAATGATGATGATGATGATGGAATTTCTGGAGCACTGAATCTTGCAAAGCAAACAAATCAAAGCGCTTGCACTCAAATCATTCACAAACATACAACTGTACACAACATCAACAACAAAAAGTAACAGATTTCAAATTTAGGCATTCACACTCACTATGTGATCCATGCTTGAGGAAATCAACTTCCAGCATGGAGTGTTTCCAAAGACTGGGGAAGGTCATTAACACACACACTCACGCACGCACGCACGCGCGCGCACACACACACACACACACCCACACACACCCCACACACATTATGAGGAACAAGACAGGACTAAGGATCAACCCCTGGGGAATGCCATACCCAACAGGGATGGTGCTAGATTTTGTTCCCACAACAACAACAGGCTGTTGACGACTTAATGAGAAAGCTTTTGATCCATATATGGAATTTGCCTTTGACCCCCATAATAAAACAGTTTATGAACGTGGAGACTGCGATTGACTTAGTCAAATGCTTCAGCAAAGTCTCAACACTACGATGATCTACTATGATGCTTGAAGATTTTAGGTAATAGTTCAGGCTAAGCAGCTGGGTCTCAAGATCCCCCTCCTCTGAAGCTAAGTTGTTCTCAGGCAAGGATGACCTTGCGTTCGGCATGTTTTATCAGCTGGTTGAGATTGATATGCTCCAGGGTCTTGTTGATGATGTAGGTCAGAAAAGAGTGGATAGTTTTCTATTAGCTGTTAGCATTTACAGTTTTAGCAAAACATTAAAAGTTTTAATGTAGAATCAATTGTGTGCTTTTGACTTTTCAGTGATAACGAGGGAAAAAAATATGAACCATTGGTATTTAATTGACAGGAGTTAATAGTCCTAATGGATCGGATGTACATTAAGAAAAGGATAGGCCATTGTCCTATTTTGCTTTAATCAGTTGATTCATTCCGAGCCCTCGAAACCATCAAATAATCAAGGAAACATTTTTTTTACAATTCACATAACAAACAGCATTATCTAGAATAAATGAGAAATAAAAATATGAATACAGCATCCTCCTAATCACAACCATTAATAAAGCGATATTAGGCATATCTATTATAACAAATGTCTCAAAGTAGGCTATTCTGAACTGACAATGGAGTGAGTGAGACCACAATGTAGAGCAAAGCCAGCACAGGAGAAGATCCGATTTCTAATCACACGCCAGTTATAGTTAGAACAAACAGTACAAATCAGTGTCAAATCTACAGCCAACAGGACTTTCGCTGTCATTGCAGTAATCCGATTAGATGACATGGTTATGCAAACAATCTCACTCTGAGTAGTTGTGAGTCATTTTGACATTGAATGGAATAAACCAATGTAGGATGATGAAGCAGAATTATTTCCTGCGAGCATTTTCCTAGATCTGTTTTTAGTTGCAACATGTGTGAAGACTCCAAGGTGGATAATAGTGGTGCGCAGTTGTAGTTAAAAATAATTCTTCTTGCACAGTGATACTATGGACCATAACGATTATTTTTAGAAAGGGAAACACGATCATAGGACCCTGTCTTAGGTGCAGTGATCCGTAATCGGTTTCAATCATTACCATTTTGACTCCATCGGTACACCGTGGCGTAGCCTGACGCTCCTGTGCTGGCTGTCAGCAGGAGCAAGGGAGAGATGACAGACACGCCCCTTATCCCCAATCCAATCAAGCAATGCTTTAGTTTTAAAAATGCTAAAGATTTCCATTGCCTCTGTAAAGATTAAAAGAGACTGATTTCAGGAATGCATAACTAGTAGGTATTCCAGCTTTGATATCACACTTTTTGTTAACAAAGACAAATTATAAATTCACTTTTGTTAAGTTAATGATGCTAAAATTTAATAAGGAAGACTTTTCCTTTTTGATATAAGTCTTTTGTTGTTTGACTGGGAGAACAGCCCCCCGTGGGACTCCCGGGGTATGCTTGCAAAGCGAGCATCGCAAGAATAGGATCTCTGCCCTCCAACCAGGCATGTCGTAAAAGGCGACTAAGGTGGAACCCTTCCCCCAGGTAGGGGGTTAGACACAGGGCTAACAACCCTGTTCTGTAAAAAAAATAATTGTTACGGAAACAGCAACGAAAGAAATTAACAATACTAGGTGTGACGGGCTTCCAGAGTCATCGGAAGATGCTCGTATGAATGGCAGTGGTGAAAGCCGAAAGGAAGCCACTGACAGGAAGATGGAAGTCTTAAGCGCCAAACATAAGACCAAGATATGATTCTGGAATGTAAGAACCATGTTCGAAACAGGAAAACTAGCGCAAGTTACAGCAGAGATGAGACGCTACAATTTGCATATTCTCGGAATTAGTGAAAGCCGATGGACAGGATCAGGCAAATACAGAGCCAGCACAGGAGAGACAGTGCTGTACAGTGGTAGAGATGACGGCCAACACCATGAGGGAGTAGCAATCATCATAAAGAAAGGAATGGAGAAATGCCTGATGGAATGGAAACCTATCAACAGCAGGATGATAAGGATAAGAATGAAAGGTAAGCATGCTAATACCACAATCATACAATGCTATGCACCAACCAACGACAGTGGAGAAGAAAGCAAAGATACATTTTATGAACAATTACAGGCTGAAATGGAAAACACACCAAACCATGACATGAGGATAGTGATGGGTGACCTAAATGCAAAAGTCGGAAAAGACAACACAAATCAAGAAAGAGCCATGGGAAAAGAAGGATGTGGCAGCATAAATGACAACGGAGAAAGATTGGTGGAATTCTGCATGACAAACAACCTGGCCATTGGAGGGACATTATTTGCACACCCTGAGATCCACAAGCTTACCTGGTGTTCCCCCAATGGAAGAGACAAAAACCAGATCGACCACCTGATGATCAATGGGACATGGAGGAGATCGCTCCTAGATGTAAAAGTAAGGAGAGGAGCCGATGTTGGCAGTGATCACCACCTTGTTACTGCAACCCTAAAAGTGAAGCTGAGAAAAAACGGACCTGGGAAACCAAGACAACAACATTTTGATGTGGAAAAACTGCGCAACACCAAAGTAAAGAGTGCTTTCACCCTCCAGCTCAAAAACAAGTTCCAAGCACTGGTGGATACTGAAAACTACACACCTCCTGACACGACTAATATAAACACCATGTGGAAACAAGTCAGGACAGCCTACACACAAGCCAGCGAAACGTGCTTAGGACAGAGACAGAGGAAGAGAAAAAGATGGATTACAGCAGACACCTGGCAAGCCATTGAGAACAGGAGAGAACTGAAGAAGAAAATCTTAGAGACAAAGTCAGAACGGATAAGAGAGAGGTACAAACAACAGTACAGAGAAGCAAACCAAACTGTGAAGAGAATGACAAGAACAGACAAGCGTACCTACATGGATGATATTGCAAGACGGGCAGAGGAGGCCGCCGCAAAGGGAGAACAAGGACAGGTGTATAAGATCACTAAGACTGTCAGTGGCAAGTACCGGGGCAATACCGAAACACCAATCCTAGATAAACAGGGCCACATACTTACCACAGAAGCAGAACAAGATGCAAGATGGGCAGAACATTTCAGCGAAGTTCTCAACAGACCACCACCAACTGAAGAGGCAGATGTACAAGATCCTGATACTGATCTCAATGTGAACAGCTCACCACCAAAGAAGGAAGAGATTATAGCAGCAATCAGCTCTCTCAAGAATGGAAAAGCCCCTGGCCAGGACAACCTCAACGCAGAACTTTTCAAGGCAGATCCAGAATTTGCATCTAAAGTTCTACAGCCACTCTTTACAGCTATATGGGAGGAGAAACAGCTACCAGCAGATTGGACAGAAGGAGTCATCGTGAAGATCCCAAAGAAAGGAGCCCTGAACAATTGTAACAACTGGAGAGGAATCACTCTGCTATCTGTTCCCAGCAAGATTCTGGCAAAGATCATCATCGGACGGATCTCAGAGGCAGTGGACCAACAACTCAGAAAGGAACAGGCAGGTTTTAGACCAGGAAGAAGATGCATAGACCAGATCTTCACCCTGCGTAACATCATCGAACAGTGCACGGAATGGCAGAGACAGCTGTATATCAACTTCGTAGATTTTGAAAAAGCCTTTGACAGCATTCATCGAGAAAGTGTATGGCGCATACTCCGAGCATATGGAATTCCACAGGAGATTATCCAAGTCATTAAGAGCTTCTACAACAACTTCACGTGCAGAGTAGGAAACAGCAAAACCAGTTTCAGTGTACAAACCGGGTGTCAGACAAGGCTGCCCCATGTCAGCACTACTCTTCAACCTGACAATTGATTGGGTGATGAGACAAACAACAGCTGACCAGTCACGGGGCATCAGATGGACCCCCTTCTCAACACTTGAAGACCTAGATTTTGCCGACGATCTGGCACTGCTCTCACATACCCACCATCACATTCAAGAGAAGACATCCCGTCTCAGCACTTTCGCACAGCAAGTAGGCCTGAAAATCACTCAGAAGAAGACAGAAGTAATGACACTGAACATCCAGAACCCCTCACCGGTCACAGTGAATGGAGAAGTTTTACCAACAACTGAAGAGTTCACGTACCTCGGGAGCACTGTTAGGCATGACGGTGGAGCAGGCAGCGACATCAAGAACCGGATTAGCAAAGCAAGAAATGCTTATAGAAATCTGAACAATGTGTGGAAATCGTCCCAGTACAGCACCAGAACCAAACTAAGACTATACCAGAGCTGTGTACTTTCCACCCTTTTGTACGGCTCGGAGTGCTGGAGGATGACTGAGAGTGACCTCTACAAACTATCCACATTCCACACGAAGAATCTCAGAAGAATCTTGCGCATCTTCTGGCCTGAGACCATTTCCAACCAAGAACTTTTTGCCCGTTGCAACCAAGAAAGCATGGACAACATCATCATGCATAGGCGATGGGGATGGATAGGGCATATCTGCCGTCGGGAACATGGAAACATCGCCCGAACAGCCCTCCACTGGACACCAGAGGGAAAACGCAAACGAGGACGACCCAAGAACACTTGGCGTCGGACTGTTGAAGCAGAGCTGAAGACCTTCCAACATACCTGGGGAACCATTCAGAAGCTGGCCCAGGACAGACAGGAGTGGAGAACTTTTGTTGCTGCCCTACGTGCCAATAAGGCACAAAGGCATTGATGATGATGATGGGAGAACAGCACTGTTCTCCCGACCCCCCGAAATCAATTTTATCTTGCATCATGCAGTATACTGAAATGAGTCATAATTTTTGAACAGCAACAGTGAAACAATTATAAGCTACATACCCAGCATCACTTCAGCCATTATTGGGTAGCTTCTTGTGACCAAGGAACATTCCACTGTCAAATATAATCAGCTGCCCTCTTTCTCAAACCTAGGAAACACTCGTGTTTGGCAGCATTGACCAGTCATCGTTTGCTTTGAGGAAAGAGACCCAGTGGTGCTTGCCAGACATACTTGAAATACACACCCACACACATTTTGCCATTATCATAATTATGTGATGAGGCCTTCACATAGATATTATTGAGAGCTTTTTTCTTTTTCATTTCCAGAGGACTTTTTTGATTTCTACATCTGGAGCATAGATATGGCAAGAAAACAGCCATAGTTTGCATACTGGGCTACAGATCTGACTTTTCAGTTATATACTTTTTCAGCCTGATTACATACTAAACACTGCAGACGTCATACTGCATACCTGGTGCTTGACAAAGTACATGCTTGCTTACCATGGGTCATGCATTTGTGCTCTTCACAACCAAGATTTAGCAATGATGTATCCTAACTATTCCCCTCTCAGACATATATTAAGAGGAAAAAGTGCGCATCAGGTATGCGAACACTATCATGATCTTATGAAAGCTAGGATTAGTGCAATAGGTTTTATAAATACATTTTGTACTCTCAGTGCAGGATTTTTGCGGACCAAAATATCCTGACATCCCCGAATTAGAGGATTGCTGGATGGAGAGACTTAATAGACCTCTGACCATTACGAACAATGCTCCTGCTTTCTTACTGCATATTTTGGTTCCTTATGTGGAGAAAAAATACTTATAGGAAGCTCTTTATTGGACAACAGTAAAGGCATGTGGGTTTAGAGGAAAAGCATTTACATATCCCAATGTACCACTTGTTAGCAGCTACACCATGAGGAGTAGTTTGAGATTGAGTCTTTTTGCACACATACATACATACATATATATATGTAATGGTGATGCACTCTCCCTCAGGGTAGTAGCCTGGAGTTTATGTAGAATGCTATGCAATGCAATGTAATCTACATTGTAATGCAATATGACATTATGGCATACATTTGTTTGGTAGCTACACCAAAATAAGCATGAATAATGAAGTTATATTCATGTTTAAAAGATACAAACTTGAAAAAGAACTATAATACATGTTATGAAGAGAGCAACCAATTTATTTTTATAGGTCAAAAGAGTCCTAAACAGGTCAAACCTTGCCTTATGTAGGAAGAATACAATTGTTGTCTATTAAAAAAAAAGTAAAAAAGTATGTTCTTTCGATCCAGAAGGACCATAGAGCCGGAGCTTATCCCGGTTTCTGTAGCGTTAAGCGAACTGATGGTTTTTCACCACCCCTGTGACAGGACGCTAGTCTGTCGCCAGATACTTCCCCAGCAGAGCTGGTACCCACTTGTACACCTGGGTGGAGTGAGGAAAATAGGAGTAAAGTGTCTTTCCCAAGGACACAACACCGAGCCGAGCGGGGGATCGAACGTTGTCTATTAACTTAATCAATAATAACAGACACAATTACCTTTTTTGACATCCCAGCTGTTTTCTAAGATACAGTGAAGAGATTTAAATTGAAATAAGAAAGTATGATAAGGTAAGAGGGAAATGTGAGCCCTATTTTGTTCAGAAGACTTGACCTACTTAAGCTGTTCTCAATCAAATGGCTGTTTTTATTCACAAAAACTAGTTCAGACCACCTTGTGATCCAGAAACAATTGCTGTTATTTCATGGCTGAGCAAAAAGTGCTTGGAGATCAAAGACGGCAAATAACAGATGAAAAAATCAATTTTCACTGATTTTGACCTAATTTTAGCTGACCTACTTAACTGATGTCCAACAACAAACTATAGTAACAGTTTGTCATGTCAAATGCAAGGTCAGAATTGACACAATGCAGTCTTTAGATACTTTATCACTCAGTGTTTGCATGCAAACCTATCAAAATGGAGTACGACATATTGACTTTATTAAATGTAATGCCATGCCTCCCAGAGGTCATTCCCATCCTGTTTCCCTTTCTTATATGATTTAGAAGAGATTTAGGTATTCATAAACCGAATTTCACACTGCTAACCAGAAATGCATAATAGATGACATGTTCTCTCCTGGCTATAAGTAACAATCTCTCTCTCTCTCTCTCTCTCTCTCTCTCTCTCTCCACACACACACACACACGCACGCGCTCGCGCACACACACACACACACACACACAGCGTGGTGGTGGTGGTGTATTTTGGGAATATGAAAATAGCCCTGATATTGTTTATTAGTATAAAAACTCAGACAAGGATGGATTTGACTTTCGGCAGCGTTGAACGGTATCAGAATTAATCAGTCGTGGCTAAAATCAGCTTGATTGACTTTGTTTAGAAAATTGTGGCTATAATTTTCAATTCAATATATATATATATATATATATATATATATATATATATATATATATACGTGTGTGTGTGTGTGTGTGTGTGTTTATACTTTTCCCCCATCCACTATACCTTGAGTGGTGTTCTGGGTGCTGGTCTTTCGGTTGAGACGATTACCCGAGGTCCAGTGTCCAACAGTGTTTAGTACACGTGTAAAATAACCCGCGGCAATGAGAGAGTTTAATGCAGTTTCTTTGTACAGGTAAGGGGAAAACCCCCCACCTCATCCCCAAACACCATCATAAAATTAAAAAAGAAAATTCAAACGGCAGCAAGTGTCACGAACTGTTACTCCAAAAACAGAAACTAATGAAAACGATGCAGGAAAAAGAGAAAAAAAAGAATGAACAGCAGCCGCTGTTAATATAAACCATTAAAAGTTGACGATTGTGCCCTTTTGTTAATGTTTATTTTTTTAATTTTTATTTTTATTTGATGAATGCTGGTAGTGTAAATGTGGGTGGCCGTGTTCTTTCTGCCTGTGGGTGGGTATTGTGTTTGACTGGGCAAAATGGATTGGTTATTTTCATTACACAATATGTTTTCTAATAAAAACTAGTAAATTCAATGCTGTCTGGCAGTATTCGAAATACGATTGTACAGTGGAGTGACTGGGCTAAAGTATGTGTAGGTACTTCTCCTCACCCATTGTATGCTAGATCTAATATTGTTAAATTTTGTGAACCCCCAGGGGTTTTACTTGAAATAATTTCTTCTTGAACTTCTTGAAGCTACCCACCAGTTCTTTACATTCAGTTAGCAGGGGCAGATCTACAGTGTATAGGCCTAGTTAGGTTTGTATATGTACGCGGGCGTGTGTGCGCGCAAAGCCCACACATATACACAAACACGCCCATGTATGTGCACACACAACACCACACACACACACACACATTATATTCTGCCCTTTCCATACAAAGAAAGTTTAACCCCAAAATAGGCTAGCTTACCTCACCTGTATGTTAATTGATGTTTAGCTTTTGTGAGGAGAACATCTGCCCTATTCTTTCCTTTGTGTAGTTCTTCCATAACCGCCCCCATGACCGGCTGTGTGATACAACAAGACCCGTCACCAGAAACACGTTTCAGTCCCCGTAGCCTTTGTATGCTAAGCTGTAAATTGCCGTTCAGAGGAAAGTGAGGTAACGGGCATTTTCACCTCCCACCCATTTTCCTTAGGCCTATTCTGTGCTGGTCAAACCAGCCACAGGCCGTCAGAGGAATCCACCCAGATTAGGGTGTAAACAATGTTGTCAGTTGTTAAATTAAGGCCCTGTTATAAGGCCCTGTTACTGTACTAGCCTAGTCCCTTCACTGGGGATCTAGAATAAAACAAACTGAATACCCCTACAGATTACGAGTTTTGTTCAGTTACCATAAAACATTCAATTAGCGTGCCACTTTGTTTGCAGTTGTTTGCTTGTTTATAAATAAATTGATTAATTTTAGAATCCCATTTTCTCATTGCTATAGAGGACTCCATGATGGAGTTGGTAGGGAAAATATTTTGAGCAGCAGAAAACTGTCCTTCCTGTTTACTGTTTATTTACTTTTGGGGGCGATCTAAACGACCAACTGGATGAAATAAAATAGTCTCACATTTACATTTAGCAGGCATTGGCCTTTCCTTTAAATTTCTTATGAAAAAAACCCACCCCTCTTTGTTCGTGGAAACGAGGATTCCTTTTAAGTATTGTTCTTGCAGAAACGTTAAAAAAACGATTGCTGGACACAGATGGGCACAAAAAGGTAAGACTTTAAATACCAGAGAAGTTGCTAAAAACTCACTTTTTAGAATATTTTAAAGACAGCAATTAAAAGATTTGAGACAGGCCTGTAGATTTAGATAGATTTGCATGACTATAGGCCTAAATAAAATTAAAAAGGGATGTTACCTTGATGAAGGGAGGGGGCAACTGAAAGTTTTGGCCTCTAACGATGAAGTGACGCCAAAATATGCCGTATGGCGTGCAAAAAACAAAAACCCTAAAAAAAAATTTTTAAAACCTGCAAAAATCCCTGGGGGCAGTTTTGATTCGGATACTATAAATTGGACCCCAACGTGTGAGAGAGATCCTGGGCGAGATTTTGCTGTGTCAGAGGGTCATGTGGATTGATGTGACTGGGCTTGTGTGTTGTCACTTACAGCAGGGCTGTTAATTCATACACATTAATTTTGGAATAGTCTAACCAGTTTTGGGACATGTAAGTACATTTACTGTCTGAAATGTAGACGTTGTCCATGGTTTTTGGATGTGTAGTTTTCAGACTATACAAGCTCCACAGGCGTAATCAAGGGATAGTGTGCTGCTTCGTGGTCTGTGTAGGCTATTTACACAGTGGAGCAGGGGTTTGCTTGCCTGTGCTGGTGTATGTTTGGCTTGTGTGTCATCCATTTTGGAGATGAGAACAGAGCTCTCTCTCTCTCTCTCTCTCTCTCTCTCTCTCTCTCTCTCTCTCCTCTCTCTCTCTCTCTCTCTCTCTCTCTCTGTGTGTGCTGGTGTGTGTGTGTGTGTGTGTGTTGTGTGTGTGTGTGTGTGTGTGTGTGAACCTCTGTGTACTGTGTGTGTGTGTGTGTGTGTGTGTGCTCGCGCTGTGTGAACCTCTGTGTACGTACACCTGTGTGTGTGTGTGTGTGTGTGGGTTTGTGTGGGTGTGTGTGTGTGTGTGTGTGTGTGAACCTCTGTGTACATATGTGTGTGTGTGTGTGTGTGAACCTCTGTTTACGTACACCTCTGTGTGTGTGTGTGTGTGTGTGTGTGTGTGTGTGAGAGAGAGGAGAGAGAGAGAGAGAGAGAGAGAGAGACTTCTGTGTACATGTATATACAGCGCGCGTGTGTATATGTGTGTGTGTGTGTGTGGTGTGTGCACGCGCGCGCGCGCGCGCGTGTGTGTGTACGCAAACTATTCCAGTAATTTGTTTCCAAAGTGTTACTATATTTTGTTTGTGTCTTGTAATTATATACCTGTGAATGTGTTTAATAAGTAGGCTAGCCGCCGTATCTCTGTCTCTGTTTCTATACATTTTACTTTCTCTGTTTGATAGCTCCCCCCCCCCCCCCCCCCCCCCCAACCCCCACCCTTGTTTCCCTTCCCCCGTGCGCGCGCGCACGCACGCACGCACACACACACACATACACATGCATACACACACACGCACGCACACACACACATACACATGCATACACACACACATACGCGCGCGTGGGTTAGCCTGGTGGTTACAGTGATGCGCTCGTGGTCTGCTGACCCGGGTTCGAATCTCGTTCAAGAGGATCTTTCCTCTGGAGTTAAAATCAATGCTGATTCCTCCCCCCCCCACCCCCAAGTTCTTCGAATGAGACTGTAAACCGAGGTCCCGTGTGTGAATGCACACAGAACATTTTGCTCACACGTTTAATCCCGTCCCGCTTTTCGGATGAGTAGGCCATTGTGTGCCAGTGGGAACGGTTGAGAAAATTGACAAAACTGCATACACACGGGTACTGGATGTTAAAAAAAGCACAAGAATGCTTATTCCATTATCCTCGAAATAAAAAAACAACAACAGACCAATCATGTACGATTACCTATGCTTTTTATAACAAAGGTGGCAGGTCGTTGACTCCCATTGTTCTGAATAATAGAATAAAGCCTGAAAGGTGATGAAAGGGAGGCATTGTGCTTCTCTCTATCTCTGTCTGTCTGTCTGTTCTTGCATCTCTGTCTCTCTCTGTCTCTGTCTCTCTCTGTCTGTCTGTCTGTCTGTCTGTCTGTCCTCTCTCTCTCTCTCCTCCTCTCTCTCTCTCTCTCTCTCTCTCTCTCTCTCTCTCTCTCGCTCTGTTGTTCTTCAGCTAGAGCTCCTGGGTTCATCAGAGGTACGATTTTGCGTTTACGACTTAATTTTTTTTTAAAAACTCATCATTAATTTTGCTGTATTTAGTTTTTGGAAAGACAATTTTGGAAAGAACTTGAAATGTACTGTATAAAAGGTGCATATAGAACGCTATGTATTTCCCCCAAAAAACCCACAACCCAACAACAACAAACAAACAAAAAAACAACAACCACAAACCCTTGCCGTTACGTTGTGATATTTTGCAGCAAAAAGATAT
>CM054152.1:28808945-28833945 GCA_028751875.1 Rapana venosa | reverse complement strand
GATGAAACGAATCGTGCCAGGAGAGGAAACAATATGGAATGCTCCAAGGCGAGAAACAGTATGGAATGTCCCAGGACAGGAGACCATATGGAAAGTTCCAGTAGAGAAAATGGTATGGAATATTCCAGGAGAGGAAACAGTGCGGAATGTTCCCGGAGAGGAAACAGTGCAGAATATTCCAGAAGAGAAAACAGTGCAGAATATTCCAGTATGGAATGTCCCAGAAGAGAAAACGGTGCGGAATATTCCAGTATAGAATGTCCCAGAAGAGAAAACAGTGCGGAATATTCCAGAAGAGAAAACAGTGCAGAATATTCCAGTATGGAATGTCCCAGAAGAGAAAACAGTGCGGAATATTCCAGTATGAAATGTCCCAGAAGAGAAAACAGTGCGGAATATTCCAGTATGGAATGTCCCAGAAGAGAAAACAGTGCGGAATATTCCAGTATGGAATGCCCCAGAGGAGAAAACAGTGCGGAATATTCCAGAAGGGAAAACAGTGCGGACTATTCCGGAAGAGAAAACAGTATAGAATGTTCCAGAAGAGAAAACGGTGCGGAATATTCCAGGACAGGAAGCTGTGGAAGCATTTACATGGTGATGGCATGCTACTCCACAGGGGGACATCCTGACTACTGTTGCCAAGTCGGTGTTCGCATATCGTGCGATAGCGTTGTTACAGAGGGGCAAGCGGTCACACATGCACACCACGGTGATGTACAGCCGCTGCCTGGCTTTGAGTATGAGATCTGTCAGTCTGCATTCACAGCTGGTCCCGTGACTTCACGGCAGCGGATGTTGCCCATTGGCAGAGCTGTAGATCTAGATGACCAGCACACTGACGTGAGGAGTGTCTGTGTGGTGACATTGCTGCTTCAGCAGAGACATTCAGAACTCAGAACTGGATCATGTGGTACCTTTTGCCTGTTATGGTCAGGAAGGTATGTGGAGTTCCTCGGCCCAGCGTCTTTAAAAGCATCACTGCACATACTTTGTGTATACCGTGCCCAGGAGAACGACATTCTTGGTGAAACACGGAGCATCGTCCGTTCCTATGATTCTGGAAGACATGATCTTGTGCGTGCTTTTGATTGGATTCCCAAGGCCGGAGTGTCTCAGGATGTTTCTGTGTTTATTTCTACAGGATCAGGTGTTTGTTGCACCGAGATGGCATTTTCATTCTTGGATGAAATCTGTCTGGTGATCATGGTGGTCATGTGCTGTTTATCCAGCGTCAGGAGCCGAACCAAAAAGAAGAAACGGCACCCTCGGTGCGATGGGAGCACAGATGGGATTTCCGAGAAATTACCGCATTATGTCAAGTGTGGTAAATTTCAGATACATGTAAAAGGCTTAACAGATCAAACTTTAATGAGGCACCCTTTCACTCGTGCTGCAAGTGCTGACGCTATCTCAGACCTCTTACCGTTGAAGATGTGCTCTGAGAAAAGACAACTGTGGAAACAATGGGCGAAGATGGATCCTGCACACTGCTTGGGTCATCTCGCTGTGCTGCAGTGTATAGCCAACACGACTTACATGCCGAGAACAGGTCCACATGAGGTGGAGATCAGGCCTGTCACCAGGTTCTTACCAGACGCCACCAGGGACCCCAGCAAAGACTTGGTTCACGTGGGCTACCGCCTGGCCACGCTCAGCGCATTCCCTGCCGCTGTGGACGTGTCCAGAATCAGACTGGCGGATGCAGGCTTCTACTCCAGAGGGCAGCGTGACGAGGTCATCTGCTATAGCTGCAGACTCCATCACTCGGGTTGGAGGCCAGGAGATGACCCCTTGACGATTCATCGACACCGGTCACCCCAGTGTGAACACGTCCTGCAGAGAGACAGGGAGCTGTCCGAGCTGACTGGTTCAGCGGGGGCTGCGGGAAGGGCAACCGAGCTGCAAAGTCAGGTATCAGAGGGTCAGCCTGGAGCCTTTCCCAGCAGCTCTCAGGGAGCAGTTCACCTGTCTGGAAGGCAAGAGTCTGGAGATAGCAGTGTCTCTCAGCCTCAGCCAGCACAACCGTGTCATCAGCAGCCTTCCCTTACCACAGCTTGTGCTTCAGCAGCCGCAGTCACTGTCGCAAGCTGTAACGGCACAACTAGTGCCATTGCTGAGAGAAGCGATACAGCATCCAGCACCAGTGCCTCAAGCAGTAACAACGGTACAAACAGCGTCGCTGCCACACACAGCAGTGCTGGTACAACCACCAGTGCCAGCAGAAGCAGCACAGTCCCCGTGTCGTCTGCCTCCACGGCTTCACCAGGTCCTGCTCAAACACCTCGCTCACGGCGGCCTCTGTTTCCCCAGCCCAGGCTGCAGCTGGGAAACGCCATCCACCCCAGTCAGTGTAACGTCCCAAGTCGGAGGCGCACGTTCACGCAGTGGAATGAGAGCCAAGCGCCTCCAGTGGAGCAACTGGTGGTGTCAGGTTTTTTCTACGCGGGTAAGTCAAGAGTTGCGGTGTTTTAATCGTCGCGTCTCCTTGTATTTTCTTTTCCTGTGTGTATGGTCTCCGTACTGTAGAGTTTATATAGAAGTTCAGAGCATTATGGTTGCTTTTGTGGTAGGCAGAACTCTCTCTCTCTCTCTCTCTCTCTCTCTCTCTCTCTCTCTCTCTCTCTCTCTCTCCTCTCTCTCTCTCTCTCTCTCTCTCTCTTTCTCACACACACATACAAACACACACAACTGCGACTTTCGAAAGATGAAAATACATCGAATTGTGAAGTTTATGTGGGAGCATTCTCTTGTTTCAGACCCTACCAAAATAAAACAACAAAAACAACCACACAACAACAGCAACAACAAACAACAAATCAAAAACAAACAACAAGAACAAAAACTAAAAACCCAGCAGAGGAACGGCTATGACGTGAACTGTCGCTATCATAAAACAAAAGACAGAACAGTCTACTGAAAGCTAGATGTAATGCCTATAGGAAGTTTGTTAAATGTTATCTATAATGCAACTCAATTTAGACTATTTTGAAAGAAAACAACATTTTGGTCACAACCACACTTGTGACGCCGTCTTTAAGTGAAGGACTTGAATGTACCCCTTTGGGGGGGGGGGGTTGTAGTATAGCCTTGTGGTTAGAGTGTTGCGCTCGTGACCTGAGGGCCCGGGGTCGAGCCAGCTCTGAGGCACCTATTCAATGGGATTTTTCCCCCAGGAGTTAACATCACTACCGACTCCTCTCCTCCGAAAATCCTTTGGATGATACTATAAATTGAGATCCTGTGTGTGAACACGCGTAGAGCAATCTCGCGCACACTTAAAAACCCATTACGCCTTTTGGAATAGTAGACAATTGTGTGCCAACAGGAACAGATGATTAGAATAAACACCCCCCTCCCAAAAAAAACCCAAACAACCAAACAAAACAAAAACAAAAACGCATGCTCACTGGTGCTGTGTTTAGACACCATCCCCGAAGTCGGAATGCAGCTACCTTAATGGTGGGTAAAAACGGTCGCATACGCAAAAATCTTACATTTTGGTATACCTCAGAGCTCTAGCCGAGGAATGAAACAAACAAAAAACAAAAAAGAGAAAGAAAGAAAAAAAAAAAGATATACCATGAAAAGCCGCTTGTTGCATGCAATATTTCCTTGAGAACGGCATTCGACATTTCTTTCTTTTTCTTTTTATTCCCTCCTGACTCCTCTACTTTTCTTGGCAGACTGTTTTGTCACCTGTACAGTTATGATAATAATTATTAGCATGGCATGTGACGGTGTATTGCGCAGGAAAGGATATAGGTCCTCCCCGCACCCCCCCCCCCCCCCCCCCCCCCCCCCCCCCCCAGTTAGTCATGCTCTCAACTACCTGTAAAGCTTAAATACTACGTGAGTCATCCCATTCCACTCAGCTGTCTATGGCAGGACCGTGCTTTATGTCGACAAAGTTTAGTGTAAATTCTGGTGTCACCTGACTTGCTCTGATTCAGCACCCCCCCCCCCCCCCCTCCGAAAACCCCCCACACAAAAACAAAAAACAAAACAAAACAACAACCCCCCAAAAAAACCAACCAACAACAACAACAACAACAACAACAACACACACACACACACACACACACACACACACGCGCGCGCACACACATGTTGAGGGGTGAAGGTTCGGGATAGGGGATGTTAGGACACTGGCACTCAACACTCAAAGGAATGATGTGAGGCCACGCATGAGTGTTATGGTAACACTTTTATTTTTATCTACCAAACAACACACACCTGAAACAAAGATAAAATTCCGATAACTACTCTATCCATATTTAACCAGGTACATGAAAGGCACACAACAGCAAATAGCAATATTGTTGTCTTGCCAAATGTAAGAAAACCAAATTCCTTTCATCTCTCATACCAAAATACCAGGTTAATCCTAGGGAACCAATAGAGAGTATACAGTTGTAAATCAGACAACCAAGGACTACAAAATAACTAGGAAAATCCTTTCCTCAATAGTCTAAACTGACATTATCCTAATAATGTCAACAGAACTTAGTCTATACTAAGATCTTTCACAACATTGGCCCCTATCATACCCCATGGATATTGTAGCACGAAGAGAGAGAGAGAGAGAGAGAGAGAGAGAGAGAGAGAGAGAGAAGGCAAATCTAGTGTCACAAAACCACAGACAAATTAACCACATTTGACACAAATTACTAACCATACACAAAGTCACACCTACATGTTGAATTGCCTCTTTTTACCAGGGCAATTTCTACAGGGGCCTAGCTAGGCCTAGTCCTTTTCTGCATTCAAGTCTAACCTTCAAGTCTTCAACTCTTTTAGTTTTAGCAGTCAACTCTTATCTCAAATTCAACTTTGCCATAGTAGTCTATCCCAATAGCTCTGTTACCAATTCCACATTATTTTGATCAGTGCAATTCACAAACTTCATCTCAACATGATACACACATCAAATAATGACTACTTACTCATAAAATTCCACTTCTCACATGAACATCCAACCCTATAATATACCTATAATATGTCATGGATCACACAATTAAATAGTCAAAGTCTCATGACTCTAGCCCTTTCCCATTTTTACCTGATGTAGCCCGCCACTGCCCGCTCGCCCCGCATCTATTTATACCCACCGCAGCCCGCAGGACGTCATTTCAGCCTAGTGGGGATTTTCCCTCACGCACTAAGCTCTACCTAGTACACGCACACCATGAATGAACATTCCACTGAGGTCATTATAAACTAAGAAAGGAATGGGCACCAAATTTAGTGCTACACAGCCTCCTGTTCACAAGAAATTGGACAGTGACTGGCTTTGTCTTTCCCACGCTTTCTTGTAGCTAAAAATGGCAGCAAAGATTGAGCATACAATTTGGGAGGAATATACTGATGTGGAAATTGAAGCTATTTTGGCTCAAGTGGAACAGTTCGAAAGAGAATAAAATGTTGAATCCGATGTTGAAGTAGATGTAGAAGAAAGAGATTAAATAGGAGAAGGTAGTGAGTCGGAAAGTGATGCTGAGGATAACATTCCATTGGCTTCATAGCAGACGACATGGCGCAGCGCACAAATGCCTTGCTCAGTGCAAGACTTCACGCTGCCGACTGGGCTGGCACAAACTCTCCCACTGAATGCCAAGCTCTTAGATTACTTTGTTTTGTTTGTGCCCCAACATTTTTTTCAAATTGTAGCAGATGAAACTAACAATTATGCCAGGCAAAAGATCGCTGTGAAAGGCTTAGTCATAGATCCATTACGGACAGAAACAACACCTGATGAAATTTGGGCTTACCTGTCAGTTTTGATCATGATGGGGATCAAGCGTTTGCCGAGGCTTCATCTCTACTGGTCTACTGATTTGACATTTTCTGAGTCACGGATCAGTAATATTATGACGAAAACCAGATTTCTCAAAATTAATCAGTATTTTCACCTGAGAAACACGCCAACACACCTGGACGCGACACTGGCTGTGACACCTGCATTGTGACAGCCATGTAACTGGCTATTGGTGAAGGACACACTAGTGTCTGTGTAAATAGTAGGTGTCAGCATATATTTGTAAATAATGTATATACGAGCATTAGTCAACGTCGTTTTCAATATGTTTGAATACTTTCCACTGAGAAAGTGTAGACTTGGTGACAGTAATTTTGTGACGTGTGAATGTTCATTGGATTACCATGACGGTGGATGCGATGGAGGACACATTCAGGCAGGACCACACATATTATTTTTTTTAATCACATACCTATATTGCGCATATTGGAGGGTAGTTGTAGACTAACAGCATGATGTCACTGCAATGTTACCTGTATTTGGTGACAAAGAGGGGACAGCAGCACGATACATGTAGGTAGGACACACATCTTGGGGTGCAGAACAAAGTATGACATCATATGAATACCTTAGCCAAATATGACTGCTCTGCGAACAATAGTAACTGTACAGGACTATGTGTACTTGAGGTACCTTATTCTCTGAAAAAAACAGCGTAAATTTCCGAATACTACAGAGAGTTTCTCTGTAAGAAATGCGAATGGTAAAGGGCTAGCCAACTTTCATGTGTAAAACAGCTACACACACTTTCACTGAACCAGTCACAATATTCAATCATTAGCTAAATTCAGTTATTACACACAAATGAAATTCACTTATTAAATTAGCTCTTACATTGGTAAATCTCTTTAACAGACAACTGCTATCGAAAAGAGAAATGTTCACTTACAGCTCAAGCAGGAGAACAAAAACTACTGTTTTCCTTCTAAGTCATTCTGTCAGGTTTTACCGCCTAACTCAAGAAGAAAGTTTCCTCAGACAGCCAGCAAGAGAAAGACTTTAAAATGCCACATACACCCTGTTATATTGGTTCAGTTGCAGGACTACTCATTCCAACAGACCAATGAATACATTTGGAAACTGAGACTAACAAATCCGAACCACACATCAAATCAGCTGACAAAACAAATTAATTCACAAACACAACTAATAACAAGAACAAAGTTGGCACCCATGTCCTGATAACATCATGATGCTGTTTGCGCTGTTCCAGGCTACGGAGACTGTGTGGTGTGCTTCTATTGCGGGATACGCTTGAAGGAGTGGCGGGGGACGGACAACGTGTATGTGGAGCACGTGAGACACCGCCCTAGCTGCGGCTATATGAGAGAGATCAAGGGAGACGACTACATCCGGCAAGTGCAGGGTCAACTGCAGGTGAGGCTGTGGCTGTGGCTGGCAGCTTGATAAATTCATGATGAGCATTGAAATTGAGGAGAGAGAGAGAGAGATAGAGAGAGAGAGACAGACAGACAGACAGACAGACAGAGACACCAGTGTGTGTGTGTTGTGTGTGTGTGTTTGTGTGTGTGTGTGTGTGTGTGTGTGCGTGCGTGCGTGTGCGTGTACACAAGCTTGCATGTGTGCTTGTAAGTAATCTGCACGCTACTGACAGAATCATTGACGTCCGTTACTTGTCAGACTTCTGGAAGCTCTACCAGCGCAGCTGCCCCCACAGCCACCCCCTCCCACGCACCCTCCTCTACAGCATCAGGGGTGGGCAACAGCCTTCCCGGGTCAACTTCAGGGCTGCTGCCATCACATGGAGCAGACACTGGCAGCCAAGGGGCCACTGCTCCGCCGAGACCCGCGTCATCGGCCGTGGTGACGTCACCCTTAGTTACTGCGTCATCGTCTTCGTCGTCAATGCCTGCGTCACCTCGACAGAACCGAGAGGCCGCCATACCGAGGCCCGAGTCTGCTGTTGCAGCAGCAAGGGGTGAGGGGAATGGTGAGTGTTAGGTGCCGAGTCGTTAGCGTGAAAGAGAATGTCTATTTGCTTATTTTAGTTGGGTTTTTTTTTAAATTCATGGTGAGCCTTCAGCGCCTGGGCTTTCTCACAGTCTTTGATTAAACCATTGACACTGGGGGAGATAGCAAAGTGAGAGGCTGTATGACCAGTGGCTTTCCCACTCATAGAATTCCACTTTACAGCTTAGTCTTTAGTGATCGACTATGACTCTCTGACTAGGAGGCTTGACTTGCACAGTCCTTATGTGTGCTTCAGCCGTGGGGGTTAGTTGGCCCTTGGAAAACATCTCCAACGCTGACTGTCCGTATGCCCTCGTAGCCAAGGGAGGGGGGTGTGCTATGGGTAAGGCGTCTCCACTATAATCAAATTGCTGCCCGATTTCTAAAACAGCAGCTGCCTCCTCTGCTGTTGTGGAGGTGATTATTGAACACGATGGACAAACATATATATTTGTTATATATATATATATATATATATATATATATATATCATCGAAATCGGGGAATGCGGCTACCTTCATGGTAGGCGAAAACGGTTGCATATGCAAAGTTTCACCTTTGGTGAACCTCAGAGCTCTAGCCGAGGAACAGCAACCAAAAAACCCCAAACAAACAAAGAGTTGTAGCAGTAGTAGTATGTTCTGTCCATGTCGCGCTTCATAGGACGTCCAGTAGGCTTACCAAACTTCGACTTCACTTTTCCTAAACCTCACGACTCATACAGTCTTAGGCTTGTTTTCACAAACTCATTCGTCATCAGGCTTGCTTTTCACAAACTCATACATTCTCAGGCTTGTTCTCAAAAACTTACACATTCTTAGGCTTATTCTCACAAACTCACACATTCTCAGGCTTGTTCTCACAAACTCATGCGCTCGCAATCTGCAGGGTTCGTACAAATCTTAAAAAGCCCTAAAAGGCCCTGATTTTTGAAGATCCAAAATAAGGCCCCTAAAAAGCCCTAAAAATGAGACCTATGGCCCTGGAGGCCCTAAAAAGCCCTAAAAATGGGAATCATGAGAGAGTTTCTGTTGAAATGTAGATTAAACAAATACACAAAATAAAACTTATGAGAAATGAAAGGTGTCCAAAGATAGTATTATCCACGATAGAGCCTGTCGTCTGCTATTCATGTCGCTCCACCTATTTTGCCAAGGGAGGTAATTTGCCTCCATTGGAAGTGCATATTTGCTTTGCTTTCACTAGTTATTTCTTACATGCCGAAAACTACCTACCCCTATGGTATGTCCGTAATTTGTTTGGAAAATGATGTTTTAACTATGAAACTGCAATCGTGAGTAAAAAAAAATACCAGTTTTCTGTTTACTGCACTACAGTCCTTCTCTATGAGATTTTTCAATTTTTAGCACAGCTGCGCTGTGAATAACAAGGCCTGTTGTTTCTCCTGTGCGCAGTTTACAAAATGGCAGTCAGTGATACAGTCGTGTGTCAGAATGGGAATACAATAAAACCTGTAGCCAGATCTATTCTTTATTTGAAGAGATTATCCCACAGATTTCCTGCAGAACGCATACAGACACGAATCCAGTTCATAAGGGAAGTCACAAATGCCTGAATATTTACAAATGTACAGGAAAAATACAAATATTTGAATATTTTCCACCGCTCAATGTGGTCGATTCAGTTGACTTTACTTTAAAATTCGCAGCTTATTCAGTTATTGGCCGACTTGATCTGAAGATTCTTGCTTTTAAAAAAAACCTATGGGGAGAGGGTGTTCGCATCCTTTTCAAGCCAGTGTTAGGCCCACCTCTCTGTCTGCATTGACGATACGGGACTTGTACATGTATTCATAGTGAAGAGAACTTGTGTCCAGCAGCCTCTCTCTCTGTCTTTCTGTCTCTGTCTCTCTCTTTTGTGCATGCATGTGTGTGCATGCACGCACGTGCGTGTGTGTTTGTGAATGCCTGCATGTATGCATGTGTGAGATTGAAATCAAGGAGCAGAATTTGGAAGAGGCACTGTGACTGTGTGAGGGTATTGTTATTACCAGTTCTAGTACCGGGCAACCATCTGCATCTTTGGTAAGGCAAGGAGACTAGTTCACATCAGATGAAGTTTGAGGGATAGTGTCTTTTAAGTTCACTTTGCTAGCTGTTTTTGAAAAACACCTTAGAATCAGAGACACTTATTTCAGTTTTCACTTTACTTGCTATTTCAAGACATGGACACTTCCATCACACCATGGATGTTTTACTGTGTGAGGATTTTCATTCATTGTAGTATCTATGAGTGAAAGACATTTTATTCTAGAACTTCACTTGAATTTGTGTCAATAATCAATATCCAACATGTAGTTGTAGACAAGAAGACTTTGCTTACATGAGTTTGAGATTAGTTTATCAGTGTAAACGTGTACACAGGTTGATAAAATGTACTTTGATACCCTGTGGCTAGGCCCTAAATTTGGAAATAATGGCCCCTAAAAAGGCCCTAAATTTTTTCCAACCAAGTCTGTATGAACCCTGAATCTGACAACCCGGGTTCGATTCCCGTTCAAGGGGGATATTTTCCTCTGGATTTAACATCAGTGCAGACTTCACTGGGAGAAACAACAACCCAGGAAGACCACAAATTATACTACAGTGGAAAACAGGATAAACATGAACACGGCGTGGGGTTTCTCGTTCACAAAGACACCGTGAACACCGTCATGAGCTGTCAGCCTGTGTCCAGCAGACTTATTACCATCCGCCTGAGAGCAACCCCCTTTAACATAACTATAGTACAGGCATACGCCCCTACATCAGACTGCACAGATGAAGCCGTAGAAGAATTTTATGACCAGCTACAAGAGGTTCTGAATCAAACACCCAAGAAAGACATCCTCATTGTGCAAGGCGACTGGAACGCCAAGGTAGGAGAAGATGCATGGAAAGACTGGGAGGGCGTTTGTGGGCCACATTGTAATAACCAATCAAATGAAAGAGGCTTGAGACTCCTGGAGTTTGCCAGTAACAACCACCTCCAGCTAGTGAATACACTTGGCCCACACAAGAAATCCAGAAAATGGACATGGCATAGCCCAAATGGAGAACACCACAACCAAATAGATTACATCATGGTGAAAAGACGGTTTCAGTCTAGCGTTAACATCGCACAGACACGAAGTTTTCCAGGAGCAGACATAGGGAGTGATCATGATCTTGTGATGATGACTTTCCGACTACGTCTAAAGAAAATCCACAAGCGGAACAACATCAGGATCAAATTTGACCTCGAGAAGCTGAAGGACCCAGAGGTATTAGAAATTTTTCAAGCAAGGATAGGTGGAAAGTTTGCAGCACTCACTGTGATAGACTCAGACATAGATACACTGACGAATAGCTTCAATACAGCGGTGACTGAAACAGCAAACGAGCTTCTTGGCAAACGCCGACCAGTCAAAAAACCATGGGTCACACCTAACATCCTACAACTATGCGACAAGCGTAGAGAGCTGAAGAAAAAGAAAAATGAAACAAAAGAAAGAGCAGAACAATATAGGGCAGTCAACAAAAGAATCAGGAAGTCCATGACGGAGGCAAAAGAGAATTGGATCGGTGAACAGTGCCAAGACATTGAAGAGAACATCAAGAAAAACGATAGCAAGAAAGCATATCAGCTGGTGAAAGACCTGACTAGCACAAACAGAGAAACGGTTTAACAATCCAAGACAAAAATGGGAAGTGTCTCACTGACGACCAGGATATTCTGAACAGATGGACAGAATACTGCTCCGACCTGTATAACTATAGAACCGCAGGAGATCCAGAAGTCCTTAATGTACCCGAAAGCAAAGACACAGACAGTCACCCTATCCTCCGAGAAGAAGTGGAAACAGCAGTCAGATCGCTGAAAAAGGGGAAGTCAGCAGGGGCTGACAACATTCCAGCTGAGTTGGTCCAAGCTGGAGGGGAAGCCATGATCAGCGCCCTACTAAGAATCTGCAACAAGATCTGGCAGACAGGAAAATGGCCAACACCATGGACGCAGTCACTCATCATCACCCTCCCCAAGAAAGGAAATCTACAACAATGCCATAATTACCGCACAATCAGCCTCATATGTCACCCAAGCAAGGTCATGCTGCAGATAATATTGAATAGACTGAAGCCACAAGCAGAGACCATCATTGCTGAGGAACAAGCAGGTTTCAGAGCAGGGGGCAGCACAACAGAACAGATATTCAACCTCAGAATACTATGTGAGCGGTACCTTCAACATCAACAAGACCTTTACCACGTATTTATCGATTTTAAGAAGGCATTTGACAGGGTGTGGCATGCAGCTTTGTGGGCAACCATGAATTTGTACAGCATCAATGCAAACCTGATCAGAGTCATCAAACAGCTGTACAGCGAGGCCACCAGTGCAGTGTACTACAACAACAACATTGGAGAATGGTTTCGAACAACAGTTGGAGTAAGGCAGGGCTGTCTACTCTCACCCACTCTTTTCAACATCTTCCTTGAGAGAATCATGGCTGATGCACTGGAACATCATGAAGGATCAGTCAGCATTGGTGGCAGAACGATCACAAACCTCCGCTTCGCAGATGACATTGATGGAATAGCAGGATCAGAAAAAGAGCTTGCCAGCCTAACAGAACACTTGGATAAGGCCTCCAAAACATACGGCATGGAAATCAGTGCAGAGAAGACCAAACTGATGACTAATAACACCAACGGCATTAGCACTGATATCAGGGTTAATGACCAGAAGCTGGAAGCAGTTCAAAGCTTCAAGTACCTGGGAGCCATTGTATCCGACCAGGGATCCAAGCCAGAAGTAGTATGCAGGACTGCACAGACAATAACAGCTTTGTCAAAACTAAACACCATCTGGAGAGACAAGAATATCTCACTTATCTCCAAGATCAGACTAATGCGCTCCCTTGTCATATCCATATTTCTGTATGCCTGTGAATCATGGACCCTGACTGCAGATTTGGAGAGAAGAGTACAGGCAGTGGAGATGAGATGCTTTCGGAGACTCCTTGGCATCTCCTACAAAGACCACATAAGCAACGAAAGTGTGCATAACAGAATCCAGCAAACCATTGGACCCTATGAGAACCTTCTAACGATCGTGAAAAAGCGTAAACTTAAGTGGTATGGGCATGTCACAAGATCCCAAGGAATTACAAAGACAGTTTTGCAAGGCACTGTCCAAGGAGGAAGAAGAAGAGGCAGACCAAGGAAGAGCTGGGAGGATAACATCAGTGAATGGACAGGCCTAGAACTCAACAAAACCCTGAGAAAGGCAGAACAGAGAGAGGAATGGAGGGAACTGGTTGCTGAGTCTTTGAGGGTGCCCCCACGGTCGTCAGACTACGGGACAGATAGATAGATAGATAGCAGACTTCACTCTCCCCAAAAGTCCTTCGAAGGAGACTATAAAACCGAGGTCCCAAGTGCGAACACACGCAGAACATCTTGCGCACACGTTAAATCCTGTTCCACTTTTCGTAAGAGTAGGCCATTGTGTGCCGATGGGAACAGATGACAAAATTTACAAAACCACATACACACGGGGACTAGGTGTAAAAAAGCACATAAGCGCTTATTCCTTTATCCTTGATGTAAAAGAATAGAATACATAGATACAATAAATAAGTAGGTTCTCAGGCTTGTTTTGCAGTTCCTTCAGGGCCAGTGCCTCATGGTGAACTTCCAAGTTAATTTGCCTTGAGGCCACCATCCAGACATAACCTCAGGGCAGTTTTGACGCTGACAAGACCACAGTAACGGAAATGTCACCATTAGTATGGCGGGGGTCTTTCAGACTTTAGCAGTATTCAGGAAATAGGGGAAACATCCACAAAAGAGAGGCAATGCCTCCAAGGGATTCACTCGTAATTACCTCCCTTGATCAAGTCAGCCGGCTGTAGTGCTGAAATAGCTAAACTATCTAAATGCTTACCGTGTGTGTTTCATCACTGCACCAAATCCAAAGCCAAGTTACAATGTGGTTGACCCTTATGGATGGCAAGGGCGTTGCTACAAGGAATGACAGTAGAGTTGGTTTTATACCCTGTTTTAATCTGTATATAGATGCATAGTTTTAATCTGAGATTTAAAAGTTGACGAGGTGACAGCCCTGATATGGCCTCTGTGGTCGGTGGGGCTATAAACAACAGGACTGGATTGGACTGAAGTTACAGTACAAAGTCGTAATTGATTCATTTTGATTACTTCCTTTTTTTAGACTTAAAAAAAATCTTGAAAAATAAGAAGATGAAGACATTTGCAACACATACTTAGTAGAACTATAAAAGATACATAAATAACACATTAAAAACGAAACCAACTGCAAAGGAGTTACATTATTATTATGAACAAGACCATCACCATATAAAACTAAGCACGTTCTCATTGGAAGGTAGTTTTCAGTTAACTATGTTTCACCAGAGATTGGTTTCCATAGCATAAAATTACTTTTTGGGGCCATCCACTGCGGCATGTAGAGGTGAGGATTTGTGGAAAGATGACATACATATATGCGCGCGCGCGCGCGCGCACACACACGCACGCACGCACGCACGCACGCACGCACACACGCACGCACGCATATGTGTGTGTGTTCACGTGTGCACGCAAGCTATCCTGGCAAGCTATCATAGTTACTAAACAGCCTAAAACTCGAAAGCCGAGTGGTTAAGACCGTTTGACTTCATGAAGTCCTGGGTTCCAATCTCAGCAGCGTCTGGTAAATTAATTCAGGTTAAGGATTTTTACGATCTCCCCGGTCAACTTCAAGTGCAGACATGCTAGTGCCTTAATTTCCATCATATGTATATATATATATGCAGAAGACCAAAATGCACGTTTGAGATCCTGTAGCAGCCTTATTCGTTTAAAAAAAAATTGTTTGGTTAACTTTATTTTGTTCCAGAATTATCACGTTTATTTATTTTATCTATCCATTTATTATTTTATTCGTTTATTCATTTATTCATTCATTTCTCTGCGATTTTTCAGACGGCCCTCATTGCCGGGAGTGCCACCAGCGGCCAGTGGACACCCTGGTAATGCCGTGTGCTCACCTAGTGCTCTGTGAAGCGTGCGCTGGGACAGTGCGTGTCTGTCCACTCTGCAGGGGCAACGTCGAGTCTACGGCCAAAGTCTACATGGATTAAATCAACATCGTACTGCTACTGCTCTGGGACAACTAACTACCAGCATCTTTGGTTACCCTTTTGTTCCCGTGGAGGAGTTTTTTTGGGTCGAGTTTAAGACCGAACCTGGGGTACTGTGTGTAGGGTGCTGTGTGTGTGTGTGTGTGTGTGTGTGTGTGTGTGTGAGGAAGGATACAGAAAGAAAATGTAAAATGGGTTGCGAATGTTCTTGAAAAGAAGTTATTGATTTTGTTCTCTTTTTTTTCTATCTGAAATCTCCTTTTCTTGTTTTCTTTCATCATTAAAATCTCGCTTTCTTTGTTTCTTAACCTGCTTTCCTTCTTTCACCATTTTTGAGTGAGGTTGTCGCCAAATTACTTTGGGAAGTGAGTATTTACCAAAGGAGTCACTTGCGCTACTGTGTATTGTGCAACGTTGCAAAGTGTCAGGCATTTTTACTCAGCCCATTTTTGTCACAGTCACTATTCTTCATGTTTGTTAGTCAGTAGGATAAGCCCTGTTCAAAAACAATCTTTATTATGTGAAACGTTTAAGAAGATTCATTATAAAGTTACTCTCCTTTAGTTTTCATAACCGTTCAATTCATTCTTTTTTTATATGATTGATTTTATTTTAATGCTTGGCAGAAAGATCAGGCGATGGTTTTTGGTTTTGTGGATCTGAGAGACAGTCAGACATATTAAGAATTCGAAACTTTGGATTTATTAAACATTTAAGAAGATTCATGGTAAAGGTGCTTTTTCATTTTTTGCTATCATTGATTTTTATTTAATGCTTGACTTACAGATCAGGCAATGATTTTACATTTTGGATCTGAGAGACAGTCAGACATGAGGTTTCAAAACTTGAATGTGACCAAATGGGTTTCATGTCCCATGAAAGTGTGCTAGTCAGTTGTATAAGCTCGGTATCACAATGAACAGTGAACAAAGCTTCAGTGATAGACTGTGCCAGACTGTCTGTTAAAAGCTTTGTGTTCTACCTCATCTAAAGGTAAGAGATTATTTTGTCATTTGTCATCTCTCGATTATTGTTATTGGAGAGCAAAAGATCAAAAAGATACTGTTTGGTTTATATTTCATTTAAGCTTGCAAGTTTGTGTATCTATTGGCATTTCCCTCACACATAAGAATTTCTGATAACATGTTTGAGTAGGAAAAGTGAACATCTTTATAGTGGTGTTCATTTCTGGGCATTATTTTGGTTTCTGTTTGTTGAAAGAAAATGCATATGTACTTAACACCCAGAGGGACAGAGGATAGAAAAATTAGTAATTTGCGTGTTGTACAAAGAGAAGAAAAGATGCCCGTCTCATTTTGATGAAGCAAGGGCCAAGATACCTACTTACTGCTGTAGAAACATTGTGATGCTTTTTGATCCGTTACAACTTTTGGTGAATAATTTGCGAATCAAACTCAGATTTATCTCCCTGATGGTGTGGGCTTTTGATTTTAGAAGGAATTCATCAAAATGGTTGCAGAGGGTTTTGAGAGAATTAAATTTTTGTTTGTTGTTGCTTTGTTCTTGTTTATTAATTTCTTTGTTTATTTCCTTCCCTTTCATTAAAAATACATATTTTAAAAATTAGAATATAGTATTTAATTCCAAATTTATAATCGAGATATAAAAGAAGCTACTAATGCCACTGTAAGGTGTGCCCAGTCAAGATAAGGTATGAAACATTTTGACTGGACACATTTCTATCGAAGTGTAGAGTGTTTTTGTATGTCATAAGGGGACTTATGTACGTAGAATGTTTTAAAGAAGTTTTAAAAAGAAAATGGCATAAATTAGTATTTCTTTTTGTAGGTTTTGTCTGATTTAACTACAGATTTTAATTGTGTGTTTGTGTTCTGATTGACTTGATAAGGTTTTTTTATTAAAAGAATACGTGACGTTGGTTTTTTTTATATTTGTGTTGTTGCTTTTGAGAAACAATGGTGTACACCTAGATAATCCACAGCTGATTCCGAGTCTATGAACAAAAATGTGCATACTTTTTTTCCTTAGGTTTCTTTGTGAGTATCTTTCTCTTTTTGATTTATAATCTCTGTCTCTCTGTCTCTGTCTCTGTCTCTCTCTCTCTCTCTCTCTCTCTCTTTCTCTTTCTCTCTCTCTCTCTGTGCTCTTCTTTATGTGTTTTTTTAAAACCATATATTCCTTTTTAAGCCCCCTATAAAAACAGTCTTTATTATGAGAAACATTAAAGAAGATTCATTGTAAGGTTGCTCTTCTGTAGTTTTCATGACGATTCTTTCTTTCTTTCTTTCTTTAAAAAAAAAAAAAGAGATTAGTTTTATTTTAATGCTTGACAGAAAGATCAGGCGATGGTTTGGGGTCTTGGACCTGATAGACAATCAGACATATTTATTCAGGTTTCTAAGCTTTGGATTTTTCAAACATTTAAGAGGATTGATTGTAAAGATGCTTTTCTTTATATTCTAGAGACCATAATATTCTTTTTTTTCAATGTTCATTATCATTGATTTTTTTTAATGCTTGACAGACAGATCAGGCGTTGATTTTAGATTTTTGATCTGAGAGACAGTCAGACATGAGGTTTCAAAACTTTTTATTTGACCAGAACAGGTTTCATGGCCCATGAATGTGTGGCAGTCAGTTGTATAAAGATCGGTATCCCAATGAACAGTGAACAAAGCTTCAGTGATAGACTGTGCCAGACTGTCTGTTAAAAGCTTTGTGTTCTACCTCAACTAAAGGTAAGAGGTCATTTTGGCATTTTTCGTCTCTCGATTATTGTTTTGGAGAGCAAAAGATCAAGAAGATACTGTTTGGTTTATATTTCCTTTATGGTTGCGAGTTTTTGTATCTATTGGCATTTCCCTCACACATAAGAATTTCTGATAACATGTTTGAGTAGGAAAAGTGAACATCTTTATAGTGGTGTTCATTTCTGGGCATTATTTTGGTTTCTGTTTGTTGAAAGAAAATGTATATGTACTTTACACCCAGAGGGACAGAGGATAGAAAAAAATAGTAATTTGCGTGTTGTACAAAGAGAAGAAAAGATGCCCGTCTCATTTTGATGAAGCAAGGGCCAAGATACCTATTTACTGCTGTAGAAACATTGTGATGCTTTTTGATCCGTTACAACTTTTGGTGAATAATTTGCGAATCAAACTCAGATTTATCTCCCTGATGGTGTGGGCTTTTGATTTTAGAAGGAATTCATCAAAATGGTTGCAGAGGGTTTGAGAGAATTAAATTTTTGTTTGTTGTTGCTTTGTTCTTGTTTCTTAATTTCTTTGTTTATTTCCTTCCTTTCATTAAAAAATACATATTTCTAAAATTAGAATATAGTATTTACTTCCAAATTTATAATCGAGGTATAAAAGAAGCTACTAATGCCACTGTAAGGTGTGCCCAGTCAAGATAAGGTATGAAACATTTTGACTGGACACATTTCTATCGAAGTGTAGAGTGTTTTTGTATGTCATAAGGGGACTTCTGTACGTAGAATGTTTTAAAGAAGTTTTAAAAAGAAAATGGCATAAATTAGTATTTCTTTTTGTAGGTTTTGTCTGATTTAACTACAGATTTTAATTGTGTGTTTGTGTTCTGATTAACTTGATAAGGTTTTTTCATTAAAAGAATACGTGACGTTGTTTTTTATTTTTATTTGTGTTGTTGCTTTTGAGAAACAATGGTGTACACCTAGATAATCCACAGCTGATTCCGAGTCTATGAACAAAAATGTGCATACTTTTTTTCCTTAGGTTTCTTTGTGAGTATCTTTCTCTTTTTGATTTATAATCTCTCTCTCTCTGTCTCTCTCTGTCTCTCTCTGTCTCTCTCTCTCTCTCTCTCTCTCTCTCTCTCTCTCTCTCTATGTGCTCTTCTTTATGTGTTTTTTTAAAACCATATATTCCTTTTTAAGCTCCCTATAAAAACAGTCTTTATTATGAGAAACATTAAAGAAGATTCATTGTAAGGTTGCTCTTCTGTAGTTTTCATGACGATTCTTTCTTTCTTTTTCTTTCTTTCTTTCTTTCTTTCTTTTAAAAAAAAAAAGAGATTAGTTTTATTTTAATGCTTGACAGAAAGATCAGGCGATGGTTTGGGGTTTTGGACCTGATAGACAATCAGACATATTTATTCAGGTTTCTAAGCTTTGGATTTTTCAAACATTTAAGAAGATTGATTGTAAAGATGCTTTTCTTTATATTCTAGAGACCATAATATTCTTTTTTTTCAATGTTCATTATCATTGATTTTTTTAATGCTTGACAGACAGATCAGGCGTTGATTTTAGATTTTTTTATCTGAGAGACAGTCAGACATTAGGTTTCAAAACTTTTTATTTGACCAGAACAGGTTTCATGGCCCATGAATGTGTGGCAGTCAGTTGTATAAAGATCGGTATCCCAAGGAACAGTGAACAAAGCTTCAGTGATAGACTGTGCCAGACTGTCTGTTAAAAGCTTTGTGTTCTACCTCAACTAAAGGTAAGAGGTCATTTTGGCATTTTTCGTCTCTTAATTATTGTTTTGGAGAGCAAAAGATCAAGAAGATACTGTTTGGTTTATATTTCATTTATGGTTGCGAGTTTGTGTATCTATTGGCATTTCCCTCACACATAAGAATTTCCGATAACATGTTTGATTAGGAAAAGTGAACATCTTTATAGTGGTGTTCATTTCTGGGCATTTGTTTGGTTTCTGTTTGTTGAAAGAAAATGCATATGTACTTTACACCCAGAGGGACAGAGGATAGAAAAAAATGGTAATTTGCGTGTTGTACAAAGAGAAGAAAAGATGCCCGTCTCATTTTGATGAAGCAAGGGCCAAGATACCTATTTACTGCTGTAGAAACATTGTGATGCTTTTTGATCCGTTACAACTTTTGGTGAATAATTTGCGAATCAAGCTCAGATTTATCTCCCTGATGGTGTGGGCTTTTGAATTCAGAAGGAATAAATCAGAATGGTCGCAGAGGGTTTTGAGAGAATTTAGGGGTTTTGTTGTTGTTGCTTTGTTCTTGTTTCTTAATTGCTTTGTTTATTTTCTTCCTGTTTTCTCCTGCTTTCTTTTCGTACCTGTCAGTTTGGAAATATGGTGTTTAATCTCAAAGGTTTAACTGAAGTACACACAAAGCTACATATGCCACTGTGAGGTGTACCCAGTCAGGAAAAGGTGGGACACTTTTTCACCCGGACATTTCTCTCAAAGTGTAAAATCCTCTGTATCGCATCTCGTTTAATTAAAGGTTTTAATGGTGTATTTCTTATAATGATTGATTTGATTACTTTCGTCCATTAAAAGAATACATGAGATTATTATTATTTTTCTTTATTTTAGAAACGGGCACGTAAGCCTACATTATCCAGAGTTGATTTGATCCGAGTCCATGGACAAAAACATTGCGTACTCTTTTTTCCTTAATCTTTCTTTGTGAGTATCTTTCTCTTTTTGCTCCATACTCTCTCTCTCTCTCTCTCTCTCTCTCTCTCTCTCTCTCTCTCTCTCTCTCTCTCTCTCTCTCTCTCTCATGGATACGTGAGTGATTAAAGTTGGTTGTGTACAAATCAGTATAAAAAATAACCAACGACGCTGTAAACCCACCAAAATTTTGAAACTTAATTTTTTTGCATATATAAGTGCCTTCCTCTTGTTCCTAAGGTTTTGCTTGGGTTGTTTCTTAATAGTTTTGAGCAGATACCACACACACACACACACACACACACACACACACACACAGAGTGTTTTTCTTTTTTTCATCTAGTCAAGTCTCATTTTTACACGCGCGCGCACGCATGCACACACACATACACACTCGCGCGCGCACGAACATACACACACACACATGGACTCTTTAAAAAAAATTTTTACTTTACAAATATAATTCTACATTCATAGCTCAGGAAATTTTTAGCTTGATTTGTCTTTCTTTGGAATTAAGTAACACACACACACACACACACACACGCACGCACGCACGCACGCACGCACGCACACATACACACACAAACACACACACACACGCACGCACGCACACACACCGGCACGCCCCTCCCCCCTCACACGCACACACACACAATCACACACACTGTGTGTGCACACAGTTAATGCTTGCAACTGCTCATGATGTTTTAGATCTGGGTTGGTTTTTCATTTGAAAGAAATAAAGTCTTTTGAAGACGACTTGCAGTGGTCCTTGCGTTTTGTATTGTGTTCTCCTCCACTTCGCCTTTTCCTAGTCTTGATGTTTGTCAAAGATGTGTGTGGAAGGAACTATGTTCAGTCCCTATGAAGTCCTGTTAGTTGTGACGTCAACAGCACTATCTACATTGGAAAGAGCTTCCCAGTCCGCGGGTAAAAATGGTGACGTCATATTATATGTCAGTATTTTCTAATAGAAAGGAAACATATATTATACACCCCCACGCTTCCCTTGTTTAAAAAAAAAAGTTGATGACGTCAGTCCTAGCCCGACCTCCGTAAGATTGAACATGCGCCGTGTTGAATATTTATTGTATAGATCTGTATTGTCATTTGGTGGCAAATCGCGTCGGTGACGTCATCCTTTTCTGCGCAAAAAAATGCTGACGATTCGAAGTTTGGGCTCAAAGAATGGTGACGCAGAGTATGCAAGATCCTGCTAGCCCTGGGTAACTGTGGAGCGGTTGTCTTGTCAGCTAGATCTGCACTGGACTATGACTCACAGAGTCCAGGTTTACTTTTCCTCTCTACTAAGAGTAAAGCTGAGGGGGAGATGTCAATCGTGTGTTTTCATATCTATCTATCTATCTATCTATCTATCTATTGTGTGTACTGTCGTGACTGACTTGCAACGAGGGGGAAAAAAGACAATGAATCGTGTGTCATCATCTATGTCTGTCTATCTATCTATCTATCTATCTATCTATCTATCTATCTATCTGTCTATCTATCTATCTATCTATCCATCTATCTATCTATCTATCTGTCTATCCATCTATGTCTCTATCTATCTATCTATGTCTCTATCTATCTATCTATCTATCTGTCTATCTATCTATGTCTCTATCTATCTATCTATCTATCTATGTCTCTATCTATCTATCTATCTATCTATTGTGTGTACTGACGTGACTGACTTGCAACGAGGGGGGAAAAAAGACAATGCCACTTAATCGGACTTCGGTTTTTTTTTGGTCTTCCCGTTTGTCTGTTCCTGTGTCTGTCTCTCCATCTGTCTGTCTGTTCTCTGCCTCTATCTGTCCATCTGTTTGTTTCTCTGCCTCTGTCTCTCCATCTGTCCGTTTGTTTATCTGTGTCCGTCTCTCCGTATGTCTGTTCGTTTGTTTCTCTGTCTTTCTACCTGTCTGTTTCTTTGCCTCTGTCTCTCCATCTGTCTGTTTCTCTGTCTCTGTCCCTCCGTCTGTCTTTCCGTCTGTCTGTTTCTCTGCCTCTCTGTCTGTCTGTCTGTCTGTCTCAAGCCTTCCCTACCATCCTACTCTTTCTCTAATTTTCGTCCTTGCTATTTTGACATAGTTTTTGTACTTTACAATTTTTTTAATTGGTTTATTTGTTGTTGATATGATGATGATGATGATGATGATGAACATCATCATCATCATCATCATCACCATCATCACCATCATCATCACAATAACAACAGCAACAACAATCATATTAATAATCATAACAATAATAACTATTATCACAGCTCGGTGGTCGGAGCACTTTTCCCCAGCCAAGTTAAGCAGCGTCGAGTGTGGTTACCAGCTGGATGGGTGACCATTTGCGCGTCTTGGCTTCAGTACAGTCCCCCAGTTCACCCAGCTGTTAATGGGTACCTGCCTCTTTAGGGTCAGGGAAGGAAAACAGCGAGGGAGAGGAGATGGGCGCCGCCCTCAACATGCTGGCCCCTGGAGAATTGAGATCTCTGACGCCTCGCTCCCCTACGACCTTATAGGTTATGGGACACTTCGACCTTTTCATCATCATCATCATCATCATCATCATCATCATCATCATTCTTCTTCTCCTCCTCTTCAACGTCATCATTGTTACCATCATCATCATCATCATCATCATCATCATCATCATTGGTGTATCATTACCATTTTCATTCTTTGGAAATGATTTTTGCCAAAATGCTTACAGTTTGCAACCCATACACCAGCATACATGATTACATCACACTTATCTTACAACATGCCAAGAAATCCCTTCGAAAGATCCTACCCACCATAATTATATGCCCCCCAAATTTTATACCCCCCAAAACCGCTGGAAAACATTTGGGGATCACGATGGGGATTTTCTTTGGTTCTGCAAGCTAAAAGGCTGACATGAAAATATAATCTATATCTTTAACCTGCACAGTTTATCTCCCGCATGCCTGTGCGAGCACATAACATAGATTTGAAATTTTGCACACACATAAAGAAAGACATATTTTAAAAAGATCGGTCTTCAATCACCATGCGCAGCTGATATTACAGTTGGCGATAAGAAGCCAGTCAAGCCAAGTCAGGATTAAAATCATGTTGCTGTTTCTTGTGGCTTATTATGTAAAACATGCATGCAAACAGACAAGCACATGTGTTCAAGCGGGTATGCACACACACACACACACACACACACACACACACACAACACACACACACACACACACACACACACACACACACACACACACACACACACACACACACAGATAAGACAAAAAAGAAAGGATAGCCTAAGAGCAGGTCCTCGGGAAAGTCTAGCATTAGCAGAGGACTGACAAATACATTAAGAGGAGATTGGAAGGTAAGTACTCAATCTACTGTGCTGTGCTACCTGACCCCGTCTGTTGTGCTTAAGTGCATGGATGTGTGTGTGTGTTGTGTGTGTGCGTGTCAAAGTCAAAGTCAAGTCAAAGTCAAACTTTTATTTCCAGATGGTACATTGAAACTTTTATTTCCAGATGGTACATTGTGTGTGTGTGTGTGTGTGTGTGTGTGTGTGTGCGTGCGTGTGCGTGTGTATGTGTAACTTGAGAGAGAGAGTATGCAACACACACATACACACACAAACACACACTCGTACACACACTAACACACCCCCCCCCCCCCACACACACACACGCACACAAACACCCCCCCCCCCCCACACCCCCACACACCACAAACCTCCCCCCTACACACACATTCCCTTCTCCGCCCCCCTCCCCCCCCTCGCCACCCCACACACACACTCTGACTCACTACTTGATCCATGACTGGCTCAAGGAATAAAGAAAAAACAACCACAGAAACAAAACAAAAAACCTACAGTCAGTAGTACTGAGGAGTAGTAGGGCTAGTTTCGTGCAAAGCTTTCACTTAGGCACATCCACTTAAGGAGTCGAGGACCAAATGGCCGGGCACAAAATGGATCGATAAATGGCTTTGTGGCAGGATGAAAATCAGAAAAGAGAATGAGGGGCCGTTGACATGATGTGACCGAGAGTTCTAAGGACCAGAAAATAAGTCCATAGCCCAAGAGCATCGGTAGTCCAGAGGTAATGCACCTGCTTAGAAAGCGAAAACTCCAAATTCAAAGTGTGTAGGGGTGGTTTTGATCCCCGTTTGTGCCCAAAAATCATCCCCCCCTTCCACCCGCATCATCCACTAGACTGAGTAGTAGTCTGGGTGTAATTCTTTCGGATGTGATAAATCGATGTCCCGTGTGCAACATGCACTTAAAAGAACCCACGGCAATTAGAGAGTTGTTACTGGCAATATTCTGTAGAAAGAAGCCACTGTGGTAGGGAAACAAATACACATGCAAACAGGATACAGGAAAAGAACAATAAATGATGGGTGGCGCTACTCCTGTGGCATTCCTTTGCTCTCTTGTGGTAATGCTCATCTCACATATCATCTCTATTGACAAAACTTTGGACAGTCTTCTTCTCATTCCTCGCCCAAATCTGAGACAGCAACTACTGTTGTCTACCATATGAGCAGCGAAAATGTGTTTCATTGCCATTATGCGCCTGACAAATCAGGTCCAGCGCATCCGACTTCAGTGTGGGAGAGAATTATCTCTTAAGTCTTTCTGGAAAAAAACCCACACCGGAGGAGAATGGATCAAGAA
>CM054152.1:28766445-28786445 GCA_028751875.1 Rapana venosa | reverse complement strand
CAACTCCTCCCGCTCTCTTTCTCTCCCTCTCTCCCCCCCACCCTCTCTCTCTCCTCCCCTCTCTCTCTCCATCTCTCCCCCCCCTCTCTCTCTCTCCCCCTCTCTCCCTCTCTCTCTCTCTCTCTCTCTCTCTCTCTCTCTCCCCCCCCCCCCCCCACCTCTCTCTCTCACACACACAGCGGGTTTCTCCAAGAGTGGGAAGGTCCAGGGTATTTGTCCTTCAGATCATCAGAAGACATACAACAGGCGCTGCCGGAAATGTCAGGGCGGAAACAGAAGGTCGTTGCCGTTAATGAACCGAATGCCAGACCAGGGGGGGCTGTGAGATGGAAACATGCTGGCTAATTTCCCCCTAGAAATGCGGAAGAGGAGGAGGAGAAGGAGGAGGAGGAAGAAGGAGGAGGAAGAGGAGGAGGAGGAAGAGGAGGAGGAGGAGGAGGAAGAAGAAGGAGGAGGAGATGGAAGAGGAGGGGGTGAAGAAGAAGGAGTAGGAGAAGGAGGAGAAGAAGGAGGAGGAAGAGGAGGAGGAGAAGATGAAGGAGGAGGAGGAGAAGAAGGAAGAAGGAGGAGGAGGAGGAGAAGAAGAAAGGAGGAGGAGGAGGTGGAAGAGGAGGAGGAGAAGAAGGAGGAGAAGGAGGAGGAGGAGAGGAAAGAGAAAAAGAAGGAAGAGGAAGAAGAAGGATGAGAAGGAAGAGAGGGAGAAGAAGAAGAAGAAGAAGAAGGGGGAAAAGAAGGAAGAAGGAGGGGGAAGATGAGAAGAAGGAGAAGGAGGAGGAGGACAAGAAGAGAAAAAGAAGAGGGAAGAAGAAGGAGGAAGAGGAGGAGGAGGAAGAGGAGGAGGAGGAGAAGAAGGAAGAAGGAAGAAGAAGGAGGAGAAGAGGAGGAGGAGGAAGAGGAGGAGGAGAAGGAGAAGGAGGAGGAAGAGGAGGGGAAGAAGGAGGAGGAGGAAGAGGAGGAGAAGAAGAAAGGAGGAGGAGGAGGAGGAGAAGAATGGAGGAGGAGGAGATGGAAGAGGAGGGGGTGGAGAAGAAGGAGTAGGAGAAGGAGGAGAAGAAGGAGGAGGAGGAGGAGAAGAAGGAAGAGGAGGAGGAGGAGAAGGAAGAAGGAGGAGGAGGAGAAGAAGGAAGAGGAGGAGGAGGAGGAAGAGGAGGAGGAGAAGAAGGAAGAGGAGGAGGAGGAGAAGGAAGAAGGAGGAGGAGAAGAAGGAGAAGAAGGAGGAGAAGGAGGAGAGGAAAGAGGAAAAAGAAGGAAGAGGAAGAAGAAGGATGAAAAGGAAGAGAGGGAGAGAAGAAGAAGAAGAAGAAGAAGGGGGGAAAAGAAGGAAGAAGGAGGGGGAAGATGAGAAGAAGAAGGAGGAGGAGGACAAGAAGAGAAAAAGAAGAGGGAAGAAGAAGGAGGAAGAGGAGAAGGAGGAGGAGGAAGAGGAGGAGGAGGAGGAGGAAGAGGAGAAGGAGGAGGAGGAAGAGGAGAAGAACAAGGAGGAGGAGGAGGAAGAGGAGAAGAAGGAGAAAAAGAAGGAAGAGGAGGAGGAGGATGAAAAGGAGGGAGAGAAGAAGAAGGATGAGGAGGATGAGAAGGAGAAGAGGAAGGACGATGATGAGGAGGAGAATGATAAGAAGAAGAAGAATGAGGAGGAGGAAGAGGAAAAAAAGAAGAGGAAGGAAGAGGAGGAAGAGGAGAAGAAGAAGAAGGAAGAGGAGAAGGAAGAGGATGGAGAGGAGGAGGAGGAGAAGAAGAAGAAGAAGGAAGAAGAAGAAGAAGAAGAAGAAGAAGAAGAAGAAGGATGTTCTCCCTTTCAAAAGAGTATGCATTTACGCCGATGGGAACGGATGAGGTAATTTACAAAATAGCATGCACACTGGATGTAAAAAGAGCGCATAAGTGCTGATTCCATTTTCCTCGATATAAAAGAATCAATCAATAAATGAAATGAAATAAAATAAAAACACACGCTCATTCACACACACACACACACACGCGCGCGCGCGCGCACTCACACAGACACATATTCACACATACATTCACACGCACGCTCTGTCTCTCTCTCTCTCGCACCTCCACATACAAAACACAAACACAAACACACACACACACACACACACACACACACACACACACACACACACACACACACACACACAGGCACGCGCGCGAGCTAATTTACAGAAAGTTTAGTTTTGTGAGGAGGAGACACTGTGTTAAGTTTTGTGAAGACGTGCCAAAACATTTCCACCAACTAGTTTTTGCCTAATTATCATCGCCTGCCTCCCTCCCTCCCTCCCTCCCTTCCTTCCTCCCTCCTCCTCCTTCCTTCCTTCCTTCCATCCATCATTTCTAATGTCTTGATTCAGCATTTTTACTGTTTGCCTTCCTGTCTGCTGCCTGTCTTTTTCGTCTCCCTGTGTGTCTGTTAAGTCTGTTGTCATGCACATTTTACATACCTTTACATACATACTGACTTACTACCTACATTCATAATCTTACATCTTGATATACTTCTACATTCATGTCTGATCATGTCGTAGTACTATACATATTACATACATACACGTAATACATATACATATACATACATACATGCATACATGCATTAATATAGCATCATGTATACATATACATACATCATACTGCATCATACAACATCTATAACATATACATACATACATACATTATTAGTACGTACGTACAATAATATATATATATAATATATATATAATACATATATAATATATATATATATATAATATTATTATATATATATATATATTTTTTTTTATTGTGTGTGTGTGTGTGTGTGTGTGTGTGTGTGTCCGTGCGTGCATACGTGCGTGCAATGCATGCATTCTTTTGTGCGCTTGTGTGTGTATGTGTTTCTGGTTTGAACGTGTGATTGTGCTCATTTGATCTTCTGTGTAATCCTGCATGTGAAAATTTCTCTCTGAAAAACGAAATCATCCACTTCTTCTTTCCGTTTCTATCGATTAATCGATGGAATACTCCACCCCCACCCCCCACCCCCCTTTCTTTCCGCTGCTCGTTCTCATTTTTCATCAGAAATCCCCATATTGCATTTCAGTTGATGCATGTGACTCAAGGCCGTATTGTTATCATTATTATTATTATTATTGTTTATGTAGAAATCATTTTGTTGTTGAAGTGTGAGAAGGGAACCCCATATATCAGCATTCATTTTCTGGAAAAAAAACACACCTCTGTAGGTGTTTTTCTCTGCCTCTCTGTCTCCCTGTCTCTCTGTCTCTATCTGTCTGTCTGTCTGTCTGTCTGTCTGTCTGCTCCCCTCTTCTTCTCTTCTCATCTCCCACCCTCCTTCTCTCTCTTCTCTTTCTCTCGTCCCTCTCTTCGTTTCTCTCTCACTATTCTTCTCTATCTCTTTTGTGTTTATTTTAGTTGGAAAGAAAAATAACAGTTGTTGAATGAAAATTCCAGACTTTTTTCTATTAGTGTAAAAACATTCCGCAGTTTTCGTTTTAGGTTCTTAAAGCCGATAACAGTGTCCTGGCATTCTGATCGTCTTTTTATATTTCTTTTTCACATGCATCTTTGTTTTTATTGTAAACAAACTAAGGTATGTCAAATCACTGGATTTATCATCATCATCATCGTCGTCGTCGTCGTCGTCGTCATCATCGCCATCCTCGTCGTCATCTTCATTATCTTCATCAGATTCTTTATCACATCATCTTTTCTTTTTTCTTATTCATCACGATTATCATCATCATCATCTCTCTTCTTCTTCTTCCTCCTCCTCATCTTCAATCTATCATCATCATCATCTTCTTCTTCTTCTTCTTCTTCTTCTTCTTCATTCATTTTTTTTCTTCTTCATATATCTTCATCATCATCATCATCTCTATCTCTTCTTATTCTTCTTTCTTTTTAATTTCTTCATATCATCATCATCATCATCATCATCATCATCATCATCATCATCATCATCATCATCATCATCATCATCATCATTATTATATTAAAATGCTGCAGCATGCTTTCTTTCGTTCCTGGGCAAGAGTTGTTATGGGGATATTTTGCGGAGACAACCGTTATTTGCCCGCCATTCATGCAGCCGCATATAGACTTCGGGGATGATGTCAAACCACCACTCCAGCGTGTATGCTTTTCTGACATGTTGTCGTATGTTTCCACCGGTACGAAATGGCCTACTCTTCAGAAAGACAAAACAGGTTTTAACACGTGCGCGAGATGTTCTGTGAGCGTTGGCACACGTTACCTTGGTTTTTTTTAGTCCATCCAAAGTACTGTTCATGTATATACAAATTCATGACAATGGTTATGAACATAGGTCTCCATCAACACTAGTGCGCGCCAGATGCAAAGGTGGCAGTAGCAATATCAGCAACAGTGGTCACAGCATGGACGATGGACGGATCCCTAAAGAACTACTCTACGGAGAACTTGTGCAGGGAAAACGTCCCACAGGCAGACCGCAGCTGCGATTCAAAGACGTGTGCAAGAAGGACTTCAATGCCCTGAACATCGACCAGAACAACTGGGAAGCAGCAGCCCTCGAACTGTCAGCCTGGAGACAGACAGACAGTGCAGAGAGGTCTCTCCAAGTTTGAAGAGACACTTGCTCAGCAGCACGAGGAAAAGAGAAGGAGAAGAAAGGCTGCAGTTCAGGCAGACAGACAGACCAGCGTCAGACTTCATCTGTGCCCTCTGCCATAGGGACTGTCTGTCATTCCCGTGTGGGACTGGCCAGCCACACCCGACGCTGTACCAGAACGAACATCTGGAGCGCAACCCCATCGTCCTCCTCGACTGAAGGATGCCTATCAGGTCACAGCAACAATAACAAGTAGTGCCAGATGCAAAGGTAGCAGCAGCAGTATCCAGCAACAGTGTTTACAGCAACACATAATGATAAATAGCACCAGATGCAGCGAAAGCAGCAGCAGCAGCAACAGCAACAGAAGCAGCAGCAACAGCAGCAGCAGCAACAGGAGCAACAGCAATAACAGCAATATAATAAACAACAATCATCAGCAGCATATCATCAGCAGCAGACCTATATCACTAAAATCTTGTAATCATCGTCGCCATTATCATCATCGTCGTACTCATCTTTCAGCAGCAGAGAATCGTTGTCGTAGTCGTCGTCATCATTTCTCGTCATCGTCACATCTCTCATTTCGTCTCGTCGTCGTCTCGCCGTCGTCGTCGTCATCATCGGGTCGCGTCGTTATCGTCTTTTATTATTACTATTACTATTATTATTTATTATTTTTTTTATTATTATTTTTATTATTTTATTATTATTTTTTTTTTACAGCAGAGCTCAATGATCAAGCCAGAAGCAGCTGCAGCAAATGTGAGAGAAAAAAAAAAAATCATGGCTTTTATGATGAGCGTTTCCCAAATACTTTCTTTTTCCCTCTGAAATCTCTTTATATTCTTCAAAAAAACACCCTCTTGTTTTCTTATAGCTGTCCTTTCTATGTATTTAGGTTACTGTATTTATGCCCCAAAAATTAGTTTTGTTTTGTTTTGCTTTGTTTTGTTTTGCTTTCTTTTCTTTTCTTTGCTTTGCTGTGGTTGTTGTTTGTGTGTTGTGTGTGTTTGGTGTGTGTTTTTGTGTGGTGTGTGTGTGTGGTGTGTGTTGTGTGTGTGTGGTTATGTGTGTTTTTGTGTTGTAGTGTGTGTTGTGTTGTGTTTTGTGTTGTGTGTGTGTGTGTTGTGTGTGTGTGGTGTTGTGTGTGGTGTGTGTGGTGTATGTGTGTGGTATGTGTGTGTGTGTGTATGTGTGTGTGTGTGGTGTGTGTGGTTTTTGTGTGTGTGTGTGTGTGGTGTGTGTGGTGTGTGATAAAAGCCGTTGCTCTATTTTCGCGTTGTTATGCAACTTGTTGTGTTTATATCGTCCTTTTTTATTGTCTTTTATCATTAAATTTTTTTTTAAATTTGTGCTGCCCCTTCTTTTTTTAATAATTCCTTTTCTTTTTCTTTCTTGTTCCCAGTCTTTTTTGTTTAGTCCTTTTTTCTTGTTTTTCTTTCTTTTAAACTTTGTTCCTCCTTTTTTTTCCCCCTTACCTTCTTTCTTGTCTCTCTTCTGCTTCTTCTATTCTTTCCCTCCTTCATTCTTTTCCATTTTCCTTCTGTCCTTCATTCCTTCCTTCCTTCATTTCTTCTTTCCTTCAATTTTACTTTTTTTCTTCCTTCTCCCTTCCTGACTTCCGTCTTGTCTTTCTACCTTTCTTTCCTTTTTTTTCTTCCTTGCTTCCTTCTTTTACTTTATTTATTCCCTCCTTTATTTCTTCCGTTCTTCCCTTTTCCCTTTCTTTTTTCGACTATCCTTCTTTCCTTTCTCCTTTCTTCTTTCTATATAACTCAGTTTCAATTTCGTATGTCACTCTATGCTTATGGTTTTTTTTTTTACCCTTCATTTTCCCCTTCTTTTTATCCCTGTTTCTCCTTCCCTTTTTTATTCCTTCCATCCTTCCTTTCCTCCCTCCATCCATCTCTTCCTTCTTTCTTTCATTTTCCTTTTCCTCCCTCCCTCTCTTCCTTCCATCTTTATTTTCTCCCTCCCTCCCCCTGTTTCTTCCTTTCATCTTTTCTTTCTTCCCTCCCTCCATCTGTTCTTCCTTCCATCTTTACTTTCCTCCTCCCCCTCTCTATCTTCCTTCCGTCTTTACTTTCCTCCCTCCTTCCCTCCCTCTCTCTCTTCCTTCCATCTTTACTTTCCTCCCTCCCTCCTTCCTTTACTTCCTCCCTCCTCCTCTCTTCCTTCCATCTTTACTTTCCTCCTCCTCCCTCCTTCTTCCTTCCTCTTTACTTTCCTCCCTCCCTCCCTCTGTCTCTTCCTTCCATCTTCCTTTCCCTCCTCCCTCCCTCTCTTCCTTCCTCTTTACTTTCCTTCCTCCTCCTCCCCTCCCTCT
This sequence comes from Rapana venosa, assembly GCA_028751875.1. Lineage (NCBI taxonomy): Eukaryota > Metazoa > Mollusca > Gastropoda > Neogastropoda > Muricidae > Rapana > Rapana venosa. Next base: position 28,779,531 of record CM054152.1, on the reverse strand, counting down.
CTTCCATCTTTACTTTCCTCCCTCCCTCCTCTTCTTCCTTCCATTCTTTCCTTTCCTTTCTCCACCTTCTCTCCTTCATTCTTTCATCCTTTCTTTCCTTTCCCTTTCCTTCCTCTCCTTTACGCATTTTTTTCCTTCCTTCCCTCCTCCTTCCTTCTGTCTGTCTTTCTTTCTTCCACCTCTCTTCCGTCATCTTTGCATCCATTTCTCCTTCTTCCCCGTTTTCCTTACCATTTTTTCCAGTCACTGCCCCATGGTCGCATTATCAGCATTTTCCTGCACACGCCCCCACACCAGGCAGCCATCTACTCCATCCCAATTCACTTCACAGTTGTCCGCACTTCATTGATACACATGCCCAGCAGCCACACGACAGCATATCAGCAGCCAGCCTCGTTGTCCGCCATCTGAACAGCGCCAGCGCACGACACGGACCCACCACTCCTAACCCCCCCCCCCCCTCCCCCCCCCCCCCCCACCCCTATCTCCCTACCCCCCCCCCCCCCCCCCCCCCCCCCCCCCCATCTCGTCCATCTGCCAGTGGTATTGGAAAAGCAACACACAGTGTCAGCATCCTGATTGTCGTCTCCTGCTTTCTCTCACTACTACTAGAGTGGTCAGTAGTTGCCCCGTTTTGTGCACGTGTGAGTCAGAGGCTGCTCCTCTGGCTAGTTCTCATGAAAGAGTTTCTTTTTTTTCCCCCTCTGAAGTGTGAAACCTGGTTGGTGTTGTTACCTGTAACAGTGTAGGCTGAGCTAGCCAGAAAGAAACAAAAGCGCAGAACCCGCAAAATGTTCTGGGGTCGGTTGTTCCTGATTTTAACGGGGGGAGCTTTCATTGTCTGCTGTTTGGTGTATGTAAGTCGGGAAAAGTTTTTAGGCGTTTTGCCGGGAGCATTTCTGCAGAAAAACGAAGATGGAATAAGAGTTGAAGCGATCATCGCACAGTCATTCAGAGCTCGAGGGTGGCCAGTGTGTGTTAGGTCACCTGTCACAAGAAACTCAACAAACTGTCCAGAGAATGGCTCTTCATCAAAAGACACACAGGAGGAGATCAGTGGTGCACTGCACTGTGGTGAGCTCTTGCCAGAGTCACCACTATCAGGTGGGCTGTTACTGCAGTGCCTGTGACGTATTTGATGTTCACGTCAGGAAGGGTCACCACGTCATCAAAGCCTTGTCCAGAGACGAGCTTTCAGAATTCTTGGAGACCAGTCTTCACCAAAACACAGTCATGGTGGTGGATGACTTGAACCAGTACTTTGACCTCAGCTGTCATGGGTCTGAGACTTTTAGAATCAAACTGACGGGAGATTTTCTTTCTAGCGATGTCTGTGTCACCACACGCGGTGATCATGGTGCTAGACTGACACACAACAAACATGCAACGAAAAAACATATCCATATCTTGTACTTTCGATATTTATCAAGACAGGAGCTCCAGGTTTATTTTCCTGGATTGTCTTCATTGCTGATATATTCAAAACATAAAGGGCACATTAGTGTCCTAGATTTTGACAAGTACCAAGCAACACAATGGAAAAACGAAGATTTGCTGTCCTTGTTTTTCCAAGGGAAGGTTGGACTGTTTGACTCTAACGACTCTTTACTCCACTCTCTTCACAACGAAGGATACTGCCTCCGTGTGGAGGACTTCTCGTGCCATAAACCACCCGAACAGGAAAAGCTGGTGGCCAACATCATGTCATCCTCCATGGCTGCCATCTGCCATGACCACCCTGTCCGCCATCTTCATGCCATGAGGGACAAACTCTGCTCCAGGCGGAATGTGACAGACACAGCCGTACGAACTTTACTGACGGCGTTGTTGTTGAACGTCCATCACTTAGACAGGCAGCACACAGACCCTCGCCCTGTGTTTTCTGTCAGCATTCTGAACGTCAAAGATTTCAGAGACATGGACGTGCTGGACCCTGTCCTGAGGAACGTGTTCACCAGCTCATGACCCAGCAGAACAGAGCGATGCTGATGATGGGCGCTGCAGGCAACCCCCGCTTTCTGAGGCTGGATCAGAACGTGCGTGTTCAGCTTCAGGCTTCCAACCCTGCTCTGGTGATGTGCTCTCCCGTCAACATGTCTTTGGAGATCTCTTCTGAAGTGTATCAACTCTCCAAGTCTGTATTCTCTATGAGAAACATTTATCGGTTCCTTCGAAGCTTAATCAAGAAGCAGCCGTGGTCTGAGGTATTCCAACACACAACAGTTCCTAAAGAATCGTTTAGTCAATCTTTAACATGTGAACATTTAAATGTCAGTCCACCTTTCATGTGTCTGTGTGAAGGCCAGTTTGTTGGATATGAAAGCGACACTTTGATGACAGGTTTTGCAGAACTGATCGTTGGCGTTCTGAACAAACGTCTTCAAACCTGGTCACCGGCTTCAGAAAACAAACAAGCCGAGCTGCGATGCTCCAGAGTGTCTGGTGTGTCTTTCAGCAACGTGCAGATTGGTCACAGCAAGGAAAGAATGAGAGTTTGGATGGAACTGAGCCTAATGGATGATCTCTCAGCAGAACCCACGTTCCGTCAGGCAATATTGGACCTTTGGGACTTGACGACCAACACTCCGAAACATGACCTTCGTGTGCACAGACACAAAACTGCATCTCCAACGTCAGAACCCTTTCAGAAGGATTCATTCTTAAAGACGCTGTGCAAAAGGGGAGAAAACCTCTCCTTCCACACTTCGTCCGAGACAGCTATCCTGCAACACTGGGGCCAGGAGAAACAGTTTGGACGCCAAGCCAAAGTGACCCACCTGCACGACACCTGTCTGTACCTGCTGGTCCGAGATCACGGTGACAGTGTGGGCGTGGAGGCAGCCAACGTGTGTTCTGACAGGTCCTACCAGGTGACGCTGCATCTGAGCCTGATCAACATGGTGTGTTTGAACCCTCTCCCCCTGACGGTCAGGCTTGGCCCCGTGGACAGGGAGTTTGTGGCAGGAGTGGTCAAAGTGTCCTACACTGTGGCCAAGTTTGCCTACAAAATCCTCACAGATTTTGACGTGAAGTATGATGGTTAATACAGTGTAAGGTGACCTTTATTCTTGGCTCGATGTGTGTGTGTATGTGAGTGTTTGTGTGTGTGTGTGTTTGTGTGTGGTTTTGTGTGTGTGTGTGTGTGTGTGTGTGTGTGTGTGTGTGTGTATGTAGTATGGTGTGTGTGTGGTGGTGTGTGTGTTGTGTGTGTGTGTGTTGTGTGGTGTGGTGGTGTGTGCGTAGTTTGTGTTGTGTGTGTTGTGTGTGTGTGTGTGTGTGTTAGTTGGTGTGTGTTGTGTGTGTGTGTGTGTGTGTGTGTGTGTGTGTTAGTGCATGGTGTTTGCGTGCATGTGCGGTGTGTATCTTTGTGTCTGTGCGTGCGTGCCTGTGTATGTGCATGGCGCAATGCATACATACATACACATCACAACACACACACACACACGCACGCACAAACACACAACTCCCACACCACACACACACACACAACACACACAACACACACACTATATATATATATATATATTATATATATATATATATATATATATATATATATATATATTATATATGTATATATATATATATATATATAATATAAATTACTTGCTTGCTTGCTTGTTTGGTAGTTTGCTTGTGCGCGCATGTGTGTGTGTGTGTTCGTGCAGGTGGTTACAACACGAAAACGCTTTTTACCCTCCCTCTTTCCATTTGAGACAACCTCTTGTCCGTCTGCAACCCTAGGATCACAGCTCCATCAATCTCAGTTAGCACCAGATAAAAAACAACAACACCACAGCACTGCGGCACCAGAAACCAGCACATCAGCAGCTAATGAGATTTCTGACCAAATTCTCAACTGTCTCTAACGCGTGTCCATTTTTGTTCAAATCGCATCAAGGATTTTCTGACTGACTGACTGACTGACTGACTGACTTGATGAACTAACTGGTTGATTGACTAATTGGTGGACTGGCTGATTAATTACTGAGTGATTGTTTGACTGGCTGGCTGCTTAATTGATTGATTGATTGATTGATCGATCGATCGATTGATTGATTGAGTGATTGGCTGATTGATTGACAGATTAACTGGCAGGCTGACAGACTGGATAAATAATTGCCTGACTGACTGGCTGGTTGACTTATTAATTAGTAAGTCTGATTAATATATAAAATTTAAAAAACCGCAAAAAGGGTACTAGATGAAAAAAAAGCACATAAGGCTTATTCCATTATCCTCAATATAAAAGAATAAAAAAAATAAAAAATTTTAAATTGGTTTGGGTTGACGATTGAGGCTGGTGATTAGATTTTAAAATGGCTATTGATTGTTTGATTGGCTGCGGAGGGGTGATTGACCATCGGGGACTAGTTGATTAATTGGCGGGCTAGCTGTTTAAATTGACCAATTGTTGGGACAAACCCTCCCCCCGACCTATCGATGATGACTGGCTGATATTGGCTGCTGACCCTGACTAATTTTTCCTAAAACTCCTCAAAGAGAAATTTGGGGGACGCGCCCGAAATTGAAAGGCAGGGTTTCCCTTTGGGTGCCAGAAGAATGGCGGAGTCCATTCCTTTCTATCCAAGTTGCATGTGGGGGCTGTTATCAATACCACGGGGCCAAGCTGGCCTCCTCCTCCTCCCACATTTGTTTCAAAATTTTTGCACGAATGGGGCTTTTTTCGTGTCTTACAAGCTTATGGCCCCGTTTCGTTTAACGGGGGGAGATTTTGCTTTGTCTCATCTAAAAAATTTGGCAGCAGACAGGCAGGGGGGTAGTGATGACGACCCCGGGCAGACAATCCCTTTCTTCTTTTTTTTTTTTAAAACCTTTAATAGATTGACTTTTTTTAAATTTGGGCGTTTTAGGACAAAAACTTTAACGAACAGCCCATCCACATTTTTTAGTTATAATCATATTAACATTTTTGTTGTTGTTGTTATCATTGTTTTAACCCCCTTTTTTTGTGTATGCTTACGATTTTAGCAAAAAATATTAATTCACGACCAACACAACATAAGTACCCCTCCACCCCCCCTTCCCATCGGTAATATCACTTTATTTAACAGACGTAAAATCGCAGCAACAACAACAATTCCCTTGAAACAACCGTCCCCGGGGTGTTTGAACCCCCCGTCCTCGTTTTGGTTACCTCAATCGTGAGTTCAACGTTGAACACTGACACCTACAAAAACCTCCCCTCCCTCCCCCTCACCCCCGCCCCATGGTCTGTAACTAGGGTGATAAGGGTTGTTTGGTTTTTTCGTTCCTCGGCTAGAGCTCCCATGTTCACCAATGGTGGCATTTTGCCTGTGTGACCTTTTTTTTTTTTTTTGGCCCACCATGAAGGTAGCCGCATTCCGACTTCATGGAACAGTGATAATGAATTTTTTAGCATTTTTGTTTTTACATGATAAAGTATTCGTATGAAGATACGGTTTATGTAAGAACGAACACTAAGGACATAATTTAATGTTTAATTTAATGGTAAAGGATGCAATAATGTAGCATTTCAGTATAATCTTTAAGAAATTTGTTCTTAGATAGATGGCTTGATGAAAAAAAAGCAAATGCATTGCTTATTCAATGTACCATCTGGAAATAAAATGTTGACTTGACTTGACTTAAAAAAAAATATTAAGGTATTCGTATTTGCATATAGATATAGTTTTTAAAAAAAAGAATGAACATTCGAGAGGTGATAAATTTCTCATATTTTCTTTTTTAGATAATAAAGTATTCGTATTGTTTTTAGATGATAAAGTATTCGTATTGTGTTTAGATAATAAAGTATTCGTATGTTTTTAGATAATAAAGTATTCGTATGTTTTTAGATAATATAGTATTCGTATGTTTTTAGATAATAAAGTATTCGTATGTTTTTAGATAATAAAGTATTCGTATTCTTATGGAAGATATGGCTAGAGTAAGGATAGCTATTCAGGAGATAAATCCCAACTACGTAATATATTTTTAAAAGGGAGGAGGGAGAGGTGGTGATGGTGGTGGTGGTGATGGTGAGGGGAGTGGTGGGGGGGGGGGGGGGTAAATAAGGGGGAGGAGGCCAAATCTGGGTTTGAAAAAAACACCCAAACCCTAATCTGAAACATCGTATCAAGGTTGTTTTTTCCTTTTCTCCATAGTGTATGTTGACAATGGCCCACTTTGGCGCAAGAGAAAAACATCTTGTAATCGTTATTGAGAGGGAGAGATAACTCGTCTTTCCATGACACCGTGCAGACAGTGTGTGTGTGTGTGTGTGTGTGTGTGTGTGTGTGTGTGTGTGTGTGTGTGTGTGTGTGTGTTGTGTGTGTGTGTGTGGTGTGATGTGTGTGTGTGTGTGTGTGTGTGTGTATGTGTGTGAGCTATTGTGTGTGTGTGTTGTGTGTGTTGTGTGTTTGTCTGTGTATGTGTGTATGTATGTGTATGTTGGTTGGTGTTGTGGTGTTTGTTGTGTGTGTGTTGTGTGTGTGTGGTGTGTGGTGTGTGTGTGTGTGTGTGTGTGTGTGTGTGTGTTTTGTGTGTGTGTGTTGTGTGGTATGGTGTTGTGTGGTGTAGTGTAGTGTTGTGTAGATAGAAGGAAAGAGAGATAGATGTGTGTGTGTGTGTGTGTGTGTGTGTGTGTGTGTGTGTGTGTGTGTGTGTGTGTGTGGTTGGTGTGGTGTTGTGTGGTGTAGTGTAGGTGTGTAGTTGAGAAAGAGAGAGAGATAGAGAGAGAGAATTGTGTTGTGTGTGTGTGTGTGTGTGGTGTGTGTGTGTGTGTGTGTGTGTGTGTGTGTGTTGTGTGTGTGTGTGTGGTGTACTGGAGAGAGAACAATGACTGAGTAGAAGAAGAAGAGAGAGAGAAGGAGAAGAGCGTTGTCAGTGTGTGTTGTGTGTCAGTGTGTGTTCGAGTGTTGTTGTGCTGTGTGTGTGTTGTAGTGTTGTGTCATTTGTGGAATGCGTGAATTGCAGTGTAGTGTGTTTGTTGTATTTGTGAAGTACGAAGTTGTGTGTGGAAAATGGTATTCTATAGAAGAAAACACAGAAACCGTGAAGGAAACGTTTCAGTCTCTCGCACAATTTGTGTTCAGCAGTTCTTTCTTTCTCTTTCTTTCTTTCTTATACATTTTGCCCGCTCATTTTTGCCGGACCAAAAAGTGCGACGGAATTTAGCAAAGTGCAGTGGGAATTTCTTCTTTTTCTTCGTCGAAAGCTCAAACAGCAAGTACTGTAGTGTGTTATTTTATAAGCGAAAATGCGTCACGCTGCCGTTAAGCGCCTGGCAAGTCAGGCCCAGCGCATCGGACTTCGGCATTTGAGAATGACTGTAGTATTAATTAAAGAAGAGATAACATATTGTGACCTATTTCGGGGACGAATCGTACAGTTATCTACCTTATAAATTGTATACTAAATGACCGTAAAACAAAAATTAATATGAAATCAAACCAAGTTTGAAATCGCGAAATCAGTGATGTTTCTACAGTGAAACTAAGCGAATCCTATTCCCACATGACAAGACAGAAGTGTCTTCATCGCTGGTTTCTATAGATAGGACAAGGGCCATTGATACACGATTCATCAACAATTATTGGAACTATATTTTTTTTCTCGTTTGTTTGTTAGAGCTCTGAGTTTCACCAATGGTGAAATTTCGCGTACGCGACCGTTTTCCCCTACCATGAAGGTAGCAGCTTTCCTACTTAGAGGATTTCACTGGAAATTATGATTTGGGTTAATTCTTTTCCTGAAAAAGACAGAAAACCGTCACCACTGTTGACGATTTCTGATTAGCGTCCAGTTCAGAGCCGTATGTGAAGACTGCGAGATATAAAAGAACAACAACAAACCCAAACCCAACTGTAATTTTGCTCCTTATCGAATTCAGATTTCACATACACACACACACACATACACACACACACACGCACGCACGCACGCACGCACGCACGCACGCACGCACGCACGCACATACACACACACAGAGTACGCCATTGTGTGCCGATGGGAATAGATGAGAAAACTGACAAAACCACATACACACGGGGACTGGATGTAAAAAGCACGCAAGTGCTTATTCCATTATCCTCGATATTAAAGAATTAAATTAAAAAAATAAAATTAACACACAGTGAGAGACTGAATCTTTATTTTTTAAGGGTAACAAAATAAACATACGCATACTTTATTTTTAATCCGGCCCTTGCCCTAATTAGGGGCTATCAACAAAACAAGGAGAAAAAACCCTCTTACAACAACAACAACATGATTTTTAAAAAAGAGATAAGTGTATATTTAACAATGGATAATCTCCAGCTGACCTGAACATTAATGTCAAGAAAAACATAAATTATATATTTTTTAGAAAAGAGATATGCGTTCAATAAACACATAATTCTTTTAAAAAATCGAACAGTAACATGAAAACTAATACTCTGATTATAATTAAGTAAATTGGATAAAGTAAAATAGAGGGGAGACAACAAGAAGCGAGAGAGAGAGAGAGAGAGAGAGAGAGAGAGAGAGAGAGAGAGAGAGAGAGAGAGAAGAGAGAGAGAGAGAGAGAGAGAGAGAGAGAGAGCATTTTCAGGTTGCATCAACATCAATGCAAACCAGATATCAAATTCTGACTAAGAACCCTCACTAAAATCTTTTTTTAAAACAATACTATCAATAAACATATCAAATTAAGTTACAAAATGCCAAAGAGTCTGATATAAAACAGTTTTAACAACCCCGCCAACAACAGCATCAATACAACAGTTATATGTTAGGCAAATCAGTTAAAACTTAATATATTTTCAAGAGGCATGGCATATCGATTGAAGAAGGAGAACAATATTGTATGCATTTTGGACAACGATAAAATAAAGCACTATAAAATACATAAACCAAACATTTATACAAAATAATACATTTCATAATATGAGGGGAATACCGAAAAGAAAGAGAGACAGAGAGAGACTTCATCTCCAGGCTGTATGATCATCTAGATAAATGGTATGTAACAAAACACCCACACAAACCTCTCTCACCTTAAGATACAGCTATTAATAACAAACCAACCAAGATAGAGCCTGCAAAAGAACATCCACATACAAAAACAATTAAGACAAAATAAACTGAATATATTTCCAAACTGTGTAGAATACATACATATATGTCGAAAATAAAAGAGAGACAGATACAGAAACAGAGAGAGAGAGAGAGAGAGAGAGAGAGAGAGAGAGAGAGAGAGAGAGAGAGAGAGAGAGACAGAGAGACAGAGAGACAGAGAGAGAGAACATCTTCAACTCTAAACGGTTGTGTGAAAGTAACAAAACGAAATGTGTTTAATATACCTATCGAAAGATGTAGAGGAAAACTCTACCCTTAGGTAAGATACCCTGAAAAGGTCAGAAGTGTAAGTGACATTGTTGAGACGGAGTTTGTGAATATATGGATATCTTTTTTTAAATTTCACTTTGGGAAATAGACATTTGAATTTCGAAGTGAGTTCTTAACAGTTAGAAAATTTGAATAGTGGACCTTTGAAAACAGACAGCCTCGGGCAGTTAGGATTGTTGTTGTTGCTGTTGTTGTTGTTGTTGTTGCTGTTGTTGTTGTTGTTGTTGCCGCTGCTGTTGTTGCTGTTGTTATTGTTGTTGTTGTCCCTCCAATATTTTGAAAGGTTATTCAGTTGTCATGAATTTACTGAAACACAACTTGTCAGTTCAAAGAATTTGTTATCCACAGTTTGCAGTTTTCTTCACGGATATTTAGATACAATAGCTAAAGTATTTTGCCTATTGGCTAATTTCTTATCCACAGTAGAATACCGTTGCTGTGGTATTCACAATAGAATACCGTTGCTGTGGTATTCACAATAGAATACCGTTGCTGTGGCATTTGCAGTAGAATACGGTTGCTGTGGTATTCACAGTAGAATACCGTTGTTGTGGTATTCACAGCAGAATACCGTTGCTGTGGTATTCACAATAGAATACCGTTGCTGTGGTATTCACAATAGAATACCGTTGCTGTGGCATTTACAGTAGAATACGGTTGCTGTGGTATTCACAGTAGAATACCGTTGCTGTGGTATTCACAATAGAATACCGTTGCTGTGGTATTCACAATAGAATACCGTTGCTGTGGCATTTACAGTAGAATACGGTTGCTGTGGTATTCACAGTAGAATACCGTTGCTGTGTAGAATACCGTTGCTGTGGTATTCCCAGTATAATACCGTTGCTGTGGTGTTCGCAGTAGAATACCGTTGCTGTGGTATTCACAGTAGAATACCGTTGCTGTGGTATTCACAGTAGAACACCGTTGCTGTGGTATTCACAGAAAAATACGGTTGCTGAGGTATTCACAGAAAAATAGTAGAATAGTAGAATACGGTATACGAATACGAATAATAGAATTCACAGTAGAATACGGTTGCTGTGGTATTCGCAGTAGAATACCGTTGCTGTGGTATTCACAGTAGAATACCGTTGCTCTGATATTCACAGTAGAATACCGTTGCTGTGGTATTCACAGTAGAATACCGTTGCTGTGGTATTCACAGTAGAATACCGTTGCAATACGGTTGCTGTGGTATTCGCAGTAGAATACCGTTGCTGTGGTATTCACAGTAGAATACCGTTGCTGTGGTATTCACAGTAGAATACCGTTGCTGTGGTATTCACAGTAGAATACCGTTGCTCTGATATTCACAGTAGAATACCGTTGCTGTGGTATTCACAGTAGAACACCGTTGCTGTGATATTCACAGTAAAATACCGTTGCTCTGATATTTACAGTAGAATACCGTTGCTGTGGTATTCACAGTATAATACGGTTGCTGTGGTATTCACAGTAGAATACCGTTGCTGTGGTATTCACAGTAGAATACCGTTGCTCTGATATTCACAGTAGAATACCGTTGCTGTGGTATTCGCAGTAGAATACCGTTGCTGTGGTATTCGCAGTAGAATACCGTTGCTGTGGTATTCACAGAAAAATACCGTTGCTGTGGTATTCACAGTAAAATACCGTTGCTGTGATATTCACTGTAGAATACCGTTGCTCTGATATTCACTGTAGAATACCGTTGCTCTGATATTCACAGTAGAATACCGTTGCTGTGGTATTCACAGTAGAATACCGTTGCTGTGGTATTCACAGTAGAATACCGTTGCTCTGATATTCACAGTAGAATACCGTTGCTGTGGTATTCACAGTATAATACCGTTGCTGTGGTATTCCCAGTAGAATACCGTTGCTGTGGTATTCACAGTATAATACCGTTGCTGTGGTATTCGCAGTAGAATACCGTTGCTGTGGTATTCACAGTAGAACACGGTTGCTGTGGTATTCACAGAAAAATACCGTTGCTGTGGTATTCACAGTAAAATACCGTTGCTCTGATATTCACTGTAGAATACCGTTGCTGTGGTACAAATTCGATTCCTCGGCGCGACGTCCGAGGTTCACCAAGGGTGAGGGTTTTTTTCTATGCGACCGTGTTTTTTTTGCCCACCTTTAAAGAAGTCACATTCCCACTTCGGGGAAAATGTTTGAACTCTCCGAAGTCGGAATGCGGCTACCTTAAGGCAAAAAAAAGTTGCAGACGCAAAATCCTACCATTGGTGAACCTCAAGAGCTCTAGCTGAGGAACAAAAGTAATGTTTTTTAAGGACAGAAATGTCTCTAACGAATATCGCAGCAACTGGGTTCAAACCCGGCACTGTCAGATTTACTGTCCAATGAGCAGCATGAAGCACTAACCACAGACTTCTTCCGCGCCCGCAAGACAAACATGATCAGACAAGATGTCTGAAGAAACTACATGGTCTGGCACTTGATGAAGCATTGTGAATCAGCTAGATATTAAGACTGAATGAAGTGATGACTTTCTTCAATGAACAGTTCCATACTGAACTCGCTGTCTGTGTGTTTTATTATTATTATTTTTTGTTTTTAACTTTTCACTGTGTCTGTTTCCTATTGCTTCAGGTTCCAGAATGTCTCAGAGATTTCATCTCTGTCTGATTACTTCCCCCTTTTTGAGCATCCTCTCTCTCTGACGCCGTCTTGGTCTTTCTCTGGTTTTCATTGCAAATGATTTCCTGCAAAGTGGATTGGATTTGGATTGGATTTGGACTGGGTTTTTTGTTCTACAAAGAAGGCTGTGACATGACTGGTTGATCGTTTCTGTCAACCAGCACAGATTGGGTTGTAGTGCTGATATCTGTTTTATTCTTGATCTTGGTCTTAAGGCTTACAGTGCTACGAAGACGAAGTCTGCTCTACGGCAGCCATTACAAGTTTCTGTCGGCTATTTTCTTGCTTTTATTTCAATGGGCTCTGGCAGGCGCGGAAATGGATCGTCTTTTTATGGCAAAATGCTTTCGAGTTTATTGTTGTTTCGCTCTGTTCTTGATATTGCAGACGTTTATGGCTTTTTGTCGCTAAAAGCTTTAGGGTTTAGTTTATGCATTTGTCTCCTTTCTTGAGTACGTAGACACAACATTTGTTCCAGCGGTTTTATGGTGAATTTTTTGGAAGAAAAGCACATGACCTGAAAGTGGATGACTTTGCACGAGCTGATCTCAAGCCCTCAAGCGCTTGTTTGTTTTCTTTCTCAGCCATATATATATAATAAGATAGATAGATAGATAGATAGATAGATAGATAGATAGAAGAAGAGAGAGAGAGAGAGAGAGAGAGAGAGAGAGAGAGAGAGAGAGAGAGAGAGAGAGAGAGAGAGAGAGAGAGAGAGAGATGCCTACAATCTAGACTTTTTTCGGGGTACCTGTGTGGAAAAATACAGTGTATTTTCGGCTAAACTCGGGTCTTACTGTCACTAATTCCTTGCATGGTCGAAAGGTGAACAGATGAAGAAATACTGGACGGGTGAATGTTTGAAAGATAGAGAAATGGACGACTAAAGAATTGATGGACACAGCGAATGAGGATGGAGAGATGGATAGGTAAAAAGGTAAAAGGTAAAGGAGTCCCATAACCTATAAGGTCGTAGGGGAGCGAGGCGTCAGAGACCTCACTTCTCTAGGGCCAGCATATTGAGGGCGGCGGCCATCTCCTCTCCCTCGCTGCTTTACCTTCCCT
>CM054152.1:28758945-28761445 GCA_028751875.1 Rapana venosa | reverse complement strand
GTTTGTATTTTTGTTTATGTGCTATATTGTGATTTTTGTTCATGAGTTTGCTTGTTTGTTCTATTGTTTTATTGTTAGAAGAAAAAGTTGAAAGTTTTGTATTGTTATTGCATTAATTAAAAATGTTCAGTGATTTTGGGGGGGTTCATGATTGATTGCATTTATACAGTTTTTATTTGTTGTTGTTGTTGTTGTTGGTATTTTTGTTATGGTGAGAAGTCCGATTGTTTACATTTTTACAGTATTGATTGTGTGTGTGTGTGTGTGTGTGTGTGTGTGTGTGTGTGTGTGTGTGTGTGTGTGTTGTGTGTGTGTGTGTGTGTGTGTGTGCGTGTGCGTGTGTGCAACAGGAAAGGTTTCATAGTGTAGTTTGTTGTGGCATTTTGTATGGGTGTACTGCATACTTTTTTTTTTTTAGTGTATTGTGTTTTTCCTCTGTATTGGAAATTGTTATCTTTGTTTTAGTACAAGAGACAGGGTCTACTTTCTTTTTCTGTATCAATATGATAACTACACAAAACAGACACAAAGTCACACAGACAGAAAGACAGATAAACAGGCACACACACACACACACACACACATACACACACGCAAAATTGACAAAAATACGTACACACAGGGACTGGATTTTAAACAAAAACAACCCACATGAGTGCTTATTCCATTATCTTCGAACTAAAATAAATAAATAAATAAATAAATAAAACACACACTCAGTAGAAGGCAAAAAATAAAAAATAAGCCAACACAAATCAAAGAGGACAGGTATTGTGAAGTCGATGAAAATTGTAGGAAGCTGACACTATCAGTGTTCCTTGTTTCATTCTCCTCCCCGAAAGTGTGTCTTACTACCTCACTCTGATCTCCTCTTCTATGTCATCACCTCCATTGTCTAACTGCTAGTAGTGTGTCCCTGCTTGCCCTTGTTTATCTGCTATGCTCTGATGTTGTTGTTGGTGTTGTTGTTGTTGTTGTTGTTGTTGTTGTTGTTGTTGTTGTTGTTGTTGTTGTTGTTGTTGTTGTTGTTGTAGGTGAGTTTGTTTGTTTGCTCTGCTGTTTTACTGTTAGAAAAAAACCTTGTGAAAGTTTTGTATTGATTTTTGTTGTTGCTCTCACACTCTCACACACACACCAAGCTCGCTCTCCTCTCTCTATCTCTCTCTCTGTCTGTCTGTCTGTCTCTCTCTTTCACACACACACACTCACACACACACACACACACACACACACACACACACACACACACACACACACACACACACACACACACACACACACACACACACACATACACACACACACACACACACACACCAACACACACCAACTCACAGAACACATAAGGAAGGAAATCGAAATGGAAGACTACTTGTGTTAAAAGGTCACGGGTGAAGTGAAATGCGAGAGACCAGCAGAAGGGAAAGATCACAGGTTTCACTGCACCTGCCCTTCAATAGTCGGCAGATTCGGAAACTTATTTAAAAAAAACAAACTCTTACAATGATTGGCAGGGGCGATAAGTAAGACATCGACAAAATGCACAGTCTGGGTCACTCATCAAAGTGTTAAGCTGGGGAACGCTCCACCAAAAGTCCTTCGGATGAGACTATAAACCGAGTTCCCGTGTGCGTACGCACGAAGAACATCTTGCGCACACGTTAAAACCAGCTCCCCGCTTTTCCGGAAGAGTAGGCCATTGTGTGCTGGTGGGAACTAATGACAAATTTTACAAAACTGCACACTCACGGGGACTTGATGTAAAGAAAAAAAGCACTTGTGTGCTTATCCCATTATCTTCTAAATAAAAGAATAAAATAAATAATAAAAATAATAACAACAAACTGGAACAGCTGACAGAGTTATTTGGTTACACATAAAATCTTGCTTGCAGGGTGATGTGGTACCTTTTATAGAGTGGCAGTCAGAAAAAAATTAATGTTTACTAGTTTTCACAGTTGTTTTTTTAAGTATGAAAACAAAATGCAATGCGTTCTTGGTTTGGGGGTTGAGTCCATAGATTACTAACACCAGCTAGTGATAAGAAAGTGGGAAATGATCATCAAATGAGGATTGCTTATGCTACTACAGTGTTGACACCGCGCATGCATATTGCGATAAGGCAGCTAGCAGATGACATAGGACTGAGGGAGTACAGTGTTTACTGAAATTTTTAAAAAAATCAGTTCTACAAACATTTATTGTTCGTATTGTCCTGAGTTTTGAGTCAGGGGCTAGTCTTTCACTAAAAAAAAAGTGGTTTTTATTTCTGTGGATCCTTTAGAACGTGCAGTGCGAATGGAAGAATATTGTATGAAAATAGAAGGAAAGGTGGCGGAATCTAACGGTTATGTGCAGCCTCTAGTCTTTGACATTTTCTGCCTATTTTCTTCTGACCATAATCAAATGGTGTTGGGGAGGAGCAGATCATGTTGTTTTGCTCTCGTTTGTACGGTGGGGTTTGAAAGGGTTGCTCAAGTTACCTGGTGAAAGGAGTACG
>CM054152.1:28746445-28753945 GCA_028751875.1 Rapana venosa | reverse complement strand
ATATATATATATATTTTTTTTGTTGTATATATTGTTGTTGTGTGTGTGTGTGTGTGTGTGTGTGTGTGTGTGTGTGTGTGTGTGTGTATGCGCGAACATCACAGCCACCACAACCACCATTTACACACACACACACACACCACCACCACCACCACCACCACCACCACCACCACCACAACCACCACAACCACCACCACCACCACCACACAACAACAACAACAACAACAACACCAACAACTCCAGTTGTTGTTTTTTAAATGGTGACGATGACGGTGACAGTATATCTTTGCGGATGCTGAGAACACGCTCCTGCTACATCTCACATAACCGAGGTAATTTAGCGAGGCCCAGTTGACATTTCGGGCTTATTTTCATGATGACAGTTTGTGTGTGTAAGCCTGCAGCTATCATGACTGTGTGCACACTCTCTGGACAGTAACGTGAGCACTAAATTCTGTGCTTCATCATACTGGCATCAACCAGCCGTACAAATATTTGTACTTTTCTTTCATCATCATTGTCGCCGTCGTCGTCGTTATCGTCGTCATTTTCATCATCGATGTCGTCGTCGTCATCGTGGTCGTCGTCGTCTTCAACATCGTGGTGGTGGTGGTCGTCATCATCACCATCGTCGTCATCGTCATCGTCATCACCCTTGACCCAGATGGTCATTGGCGGGTCAACAGTTTTCGCCATACTTGTCTGTCTTCAGCCTTTCACAGTAAAGAAAAAAAGGTAAAAGGTAATGGTGTTCCAATAACCTATGTGGTCGTAGGTGAGCGAGGCATCAGAGACCTCAGCTTCTCCAGGGGCCAGCATATTGAGGGCGGCGCCCATCTCCTCTCCCTCGCTGCCTTGCCTTCCCTGACCTTAAAGAGGCATGTACCCATTTACAGCTGGGTGAACTGGGGGACTATACTTGAAACCAAAGCGCGCAAACGGTCACCCATCCATTTGGTAGCCACGCTCGGCGCTGCTTAACCTTGGCTGGGGGAAAGCGAGTGCTCTGACCACTGAGCTATCCCGTCCCCTGTAACACACTAGCACAACTGTATCCTTTTCTTGTTCTTTTTTTAGCATACACTGAAGAATTATGTATATACACGTTAAATCCTGTTCTGCTTTTCGAAAGAGTAGGCCATTGTGTGCCGGTGGGAACAGACTACAAAATGGACTGGATGTAAAAAAGCACATGAGTGCTTATTCCATTATCCTCGATATATTAAAAAAAAAAGTCATCTGAGCGCTTTGATTTGTTGCTTTACAAGATTCAGCGCTATACAAATTCCATACATTATTATCATTATTATTTATATCTATAATGCTCACACTGGACGACGTATCAATTGTAAAAGAAGGCTGTTTTCTGGTTAGTTTGATGTTGTACCGATTTTGCCGTTACTAGGGGTTCTTTAACAAGTAAAACTAATCTTCCCTACACACAGTTTCTAAGATGATTAACTTCATCCTTTATTTATCTCTTTTCCATCCTCAGCCAGGGCTAGAAGGTGATTAACTTTTACTAATCTATTTTTCGATCCTCAGCTAGAGCGTTGGGTTGCCGGTAGGCGCCTGACAAGTCAGACCTGCCTCGACTTCGACGGGGAGAGATTGCCATCTCATAATGTGAATTTTGCCTATGCACCGTGTTTTTTTCCTTTTTTCGCCCACCATTAAAGTAGCCACATTCGACTTAAGAGATTTATCTTTGATCATGATTTTTTCAGATTCAGATGTTTCATTAACCCCTGAACAATACTACTGATTGACTTCCCTAAACTGTTAGAGAAGTCATGTGCACTCCATGTTTTGAGGTAGCGTATCCTGGAAGGTTGATCGTAAGCCATCCCTCCCTCTTTTCTAGCTGGAGATTGTTTCCACTTTTCCATGTCATGCAATGTTGGCCATAACTACTACTCTTCTGAAATAGGTTGGATGGGTGGATTTACTGTGAGCAAGTGTGAAACATGTGTCACCCGTTTATAGGTTCTCTTGTTTTGAACTGAAGGCAAACGTCTTCTTGCTAGTCTTGATGTTGTTGTTATTGTTGTTGTTGTTGCTCTTCTTCTTCTTCTTCTTCTTCTTTTCTTTCTTCTTCTTCTTCTTCTTATCTTCTTCTTCTTCTTCTTCTTCTTTCTCTTCTTCTTCTTCTTCTTCTTCTTCTTCTTCTTCTTCTTCTTCTTCGAACGCTAAGATAACAACTATTGTTGTCTGTTATTTGAGCAAAAATGCATTGGGTTGTCGTTAGGCGTCTGATAAGTCAGACCCAGACTTCGACGTGGGAGAAAACTGTCATCTTTGAAGTCTTTCTGAAAAAATAAAAGACAGGAGAGAGGACCAAGAAGGCAGAAAAATATACCAGAAAGAGATGGCAGGAAGAAAAAGGAACAAGGCAGAAACAAAAAAAGGGATTTAAAAAAAAGAGGGAATTCCTGGCACAGAATTTCCAGAAGGTGGGATGCTATTCATACTGACAGGCCCCAGGCACCCCCACGGGGAAGGGAGGGGGGAAGGAGGAGAGCTATGCTGAGGCCAGTGATAACTCCAGGCGGGAAATCCCTGTCGAGCGATTGTCTTAGTGAAGACCTGAACCCACGCGCTCAGTTATTGTCAGATCACAACAGATACGTTGTTCTTACCACTAGGCTACCCCTCCCCCTCCCCCTCAATGCACACACACACCACACACACACACCCACACACACACACCACACACACACACAACCCCACACACACACACACACCACACAAAACACACAAACACACACACATTCCCACCCAAATAATCCCCACCTCCATAATTCCCCCCCCCCCCCACCCTTCTCTTCCTCCGCCACCCCATCCCACCCCCATCCTCCCCTTCCCCAACCACCACGTATGAGCTTCCAACCGTTCAACACCTCCCCCAACCCCCCTCCCCCAAATGTCCTCTCCATTAACATAATTATGATGTGCTCCCTGACAAAGCTGGACAGTTTAGGTCTGTGTATGCTAGGATAGGCTGAGGAGGCCAGTTGACAGAAGCGAATTTTAAAAACAAGTAGAACAGAATAGTGGGGTGGGTAGGGGAGAAAATATCATCACATCATGCAACCTAGGTTAAAAGCATGAAAGTTGGTATGTGGGTTTCTTAAATCTTTTCTAAATCATACAAGAAAGGGAAACATGTTGGGTGTGACCTTTGGGAGGCGTGGTGTTACATTTAATTAGGTCAGTATGTCGTATGCCCTTTTTGATAGGTTTGCGTGCAAAAATTGAGTGTCGAGGTATCTAAAAGCTGTTTTATGTCAAACATGAGATTGTTTCAAATAATACATTTTGATCAGTAGATATCTCAATTCTTTTTCATTCATACAATTTTTTAATGTAGGAGTCTAACACCATTCTTACCTTCTTTTTTCTGAGAAACCCTTGAAATAGATATTTAACAAATATTAGTTTGGCGTTTGTATAACAAAATCGTAAAGGTACGGGATGGGATAGCTCAGTGGTCGGAGGCAGCGTCGAGCGTGGTTACCAGTTGGATGGGTGACCGTTTGCGCGCCTTGGCTTCAATACAGTTCCCCCAGTTCACCCAGCTGTAAATGGGTACCTGCCCTCTTTAGGGTCAGGGAAGGTAAAGCAGCGAGGGAGAGGAGATGGGCGCCGCCCTCAATATGCTGGCCCTAGAGAAGTGAGGTCTCTGACGCCTCGCTCCCTTACGACCTTATAGGTTATGGGACTTCTTTACTTTACTTTACTATAACAAAATCTGTAATGAGCAGTCCTATATGACAATTATTGTTATAGTTGTAAGTAATATTAGCATTTCTTATGTATTTATTTGTTGTTATCATTGTTTAGCCCTTTTCTGTGTACTGCCTACGACATTTAGCAACAGATACCCATTTCACAGCACACAACCATCAACATAAATGTCCCCTCCCTTTCTCTTCCCATCGTCTAAAAAAATTACTTTGAGTGAACAGACGTAAAATCGAAGCAACACCAACAATCTCAATTTGATTTTGATGAGCATTAAAAATTAAGGTTTTATTTCATCGCACATTTCAACTTGTAAAGTGTTCTTTAAAAAGAGAAGGTATGCATAAAACATCAAGTGAAAGGGGCTACTTTTAACGTAGCAGTCCATGCTAGTACTACACCGGTAGATGTTTATACAAGGGCCATCTGGATCTGGCTGCAGAGCACAGGGATAGGGGGCATGTCTGCCATCTCTCTCTCTCTCTCTCCCCCCTCTCTCTCTGCTCTTTGCCTCTCTCAATCTCTCTCTCTCTCTCTCTCCTCTCTTTCATCTCTCTCTCTCTTCCTCTCTCTCTCCTCTCTCTTGGATAAACCTAGTGGTTAACATTGCGTTGGCAATACTGACGGCCCGGGTTCGATTCCCGTAAGGGATTATTTTCCTCTGGATTACATCTGTGCAGAGCTCCACTCTCCCTTAAAGTCCTTCATTTAAAATAAACCGAGGCCCGTGTGCGAACGCACCAGAACATCTTGCGCACACTTAAAAAAAACGTCCGCTTTTCGAAGAGTAGCCATCGTATGCCGGTGGGAACGGATCATTTACAAAACCACATACACACGGGACTGACGTAAAAAAGCACATGAGTGCATTATTCCATTATCCTCGATATAAAAGAATAAGATAAGATATAGATGATCTGATTCCTCTCCTCTTCCTTCCTCATCTCTCTCTCCTCTTCATCTGCTCCTCTCTCTCTCTCTATCTCTCTCTCTTCTGGGATAGCTGGTACGTGACATAAGGCTAACGGTTATAGTGTACCGATTGAAACAAAAATGGCACTGATTGAAATCGATCATCGATCACTGCGCCTAAAACAGGGTGCTGTGATCGTGTTTCCATTTCTAGAAAAATTCGTTACTGTCCATAGTATCACTGTGCAAGAGGAATGATTTCTATCGAAAAGTGCATGAGTCCATTGGTTCACATCGTCACTAGAGGGACAGGGGCAGACAGACAGCTGAGGCAGAAGAGGAGGGCAGTGAGAAAGGAACGTGCACAGAGCCAACATGAACAAATCCAGACACCAGCTTGAAATGACGGTGCTGTTCTTCTCTGTGCTCTTGCTGCGTTGGCGTGAGTATCAGATTGAGCTTGCTTGGTTGGTTGGTTGGTTGGTTGGTTAAATGGTTGGTTGAATGGTTGGTTGGGTTAAAGTTTGGTTGCTTGGGTCAGTGCCTGGTTGGTTGGGTCAGTGGTTGGTTGGTTGGGTTAATGGTGTGGTTTTGGTTGGGTCAGTGGTTGGTTGGTTGGGTCAGTGGTTGGTTGGTTGGGTCAATGGTTGGTCGGTTGGTTGAATGGTTGGTTGGGTTAGTGGTTGGTTGGTTGGTTGTGTTGGGTTAGTGGTTGGTTGATTGGGTCAGTGGTTGGTTGGTTGATTGGGTCAATGGTTGACTTGTGGGTTGGTTGCCGGTTTGTTTTAAAATTAGTTGATGTTTCCTGCAGTCTGTCTTGCATTGTGTGTTTGTGTGTGTGTGTGTGTGTTGTGTGTGTGTGTGTGTGTGTGTGTGTGTGTGTGTGTGTGTGTGTGTGGTGTGTGTGGATATGCGCGTATGCGCGTGTGTGTGTTAACTTGGGCGTCATCATGTACAGATGTTTCTGTATTGGTTTAAAAACTGTTAATTCAGAATCGTTTTTGTATTCATCATTGTAAATCAGTTTTAGTCTACCTGTTTGTATCAATATCTATCCGTAACCAATTTCTGTCTGCTTTTCTCTCTGTCCATCATTACTTTTCATCTGTCTTCCTGTCTAACTGTAATCAATTTATTCTTGTCGGCCCTGTCTGATTATCCCTAATGAAATCTTTTATCTTTCTAGTCGTTTATCTGTAATTAATTTTTGTCTGCTTGCTCCCACCCCCGCTCCCCCACAATAACAACACTAATAATTGACTGAAGGTTTTGGTATTGGCTGAAATCAAATTTTGTCTCTGTCATTATTTGTCCATGTACTGTCTGTCTGTCTGTCTGTCTGCGTATACTATCTGTATGTCTGCCTTTATGTCTGTTTGTCTTTCTGTCTGTCTGTATGTTGTCTGTTCTGTCTTGTATGTCTGTCTGTATGTCTGTCTTTGTCTGTTGTTTGTCTGTTGTCTTGTACTATCTGTGTGTTGTCTGTCTTTGTGTCTGTTTGTATGTCTGTCTGTCTGTACTATCTGTCTGTATGTTTGTTTTGTTGTAGTTGTTTGCTGTATGTTTGTCTATCTGTCTGTATGTCTGTCATTGTGTCTGTTTGTCTGTCTGTCTGTATGTATGTCTGTGTGCATGTCTGTCTGTGTGTGCCGCAGAATGCCAAGTCCGAGCCACAGACGCAGGAGAAACAAACCCCCGCCCCAAACTGAGCGTGGCCTTCCCAGAGAACTCCCGGCACTTCCTCCTGATGAGGAGTCTCGTGGCTCTCCCTGACGACTCCCTCCTCTTGGGCGACGTCATGGGGGATCAGCCTCCCACCCGGGTCGTCCTCAGCCGTCGCCCTCGAGTTTCCCTCTGCCCCTGCCAGACTCTGTGTACGACAAGACATCAAGTCCCTGGCGGTGGTGAACGAGCAGCGATTCTTGATGACCACCTCGGGTTTTGTGCAGGACCACGATCTTCTCCACTGCGTCCACCTGAGCGGAGACAAGAAGTCTGTCCGCAGAGTGGAGAACGTGCAGGTCCCGGACCAGCGACAGGAGAGCGTGTGGCTGGTGGTAGCGGCTGGACCCCGAAATGGAACGTTCCTCCTCTCTGGGAGGAAGCTGCCTTCGCGAAAATCCTTCGTGGACGTCATCACTGCGGATGGTCAGTGGGTGGACACCGTCATCGACGATCTGGATTTCCAGGTCACCAGCATGGTGTGTCACGAAGGTGACGTGTACATGATGACGGGCTGGTCTTATGGGCAGCCTACGTACAACCTGCACAAGGTGAACCTGGCCTCCAAGACCCTGTCCTCCTACATGGGGGACCTGGACATGACCACCCTCAGGACCAGCACCTTCTTCTTCCAGGGCAGCTTCGACAGTCGTGGAAACCTGTACGTGGCTGCCTACGACCGTCTAGGCTGTGATGAAGGTCAAGGCCAGTGCTGCCGCTGTGTCATGGTCATCAGCAGGGAGGGGGAGGGGAGGGTGGTGCTCAACTACTCCGAGGAGGACAGGGAGGTGAATGCGGTGCTGGTGACGTCATCGGGGTTCGCGGTGTCGTCATCTGTGGTGGAGGGTTACATAGCGCGTCAGGTGGCGGTGGATGTGTATGACCTGGTGATGTGATTTGATCTGGCGATGTGTATGACCTGGTGATGTGATTTGATCTGGCGATGTGTATGATCTGGTGATGTGATTTGATCTGGTGATTTGACCTGCCTTCCTTAAAATAATACTCAAAACATGAAATGGAGAACGCAGTCATTATTTATCCAGATACATGTTTCATTCCATGAATAGAAGGAAGAAACTGTTGTGTCATAATGTGACTTACTTGATGCGTGCGTTACGT
>CM054152.1:28716445-28743945 GCA_028751875.1 Rapana venosa | reverse complement strand
TATCATACAGGAGAGATATTCGCAGCAGTTTATGTTTGTTTGTTTGTATAGATATCCACTCTGTCATACAGGAGAGATATTTGCAGCATTTTATGTTTGTTTGTTCTTCGTGTCACGGCTAGAGCTCCGAAGTTCACTAATGGTGAGGAGTTTTGTGTATGCGACCGTTTTTATTTTCCACCACCATGTAGGTAGCCGCATTCCGACTTTGGGGATGGTGTCTAAACTCGACATGCGGTGTTTTTTTTGGTTTTTTTTAAGTGTGTCAACCGTTTCTACCGGAGCGAAATAGCCTACTCTTCCGAAAGATGGAACGGGTTTTTAACGTGTGAGCAAGATGTTCAGTGTGGATTTGGTTTATAGTCTTATCTGAAGGACTTTGACATTCAGTTCGATTTTTCTCTTTAAACTTGGGAAGAAAGGGTAAGGCCAGGAGTCGAACCCGTAACCTTACTGTTTACTTATCTGGTGGGTGAACGTCTTAACCGTCCTGCCACTTTCCTTCTGCGTATTTTGTATAGAAAGTTTGTCTTCTGGCGGAGATCAGAAATAGCATTTCTGATTCACTCACTCGTTTTGTTGTTGTTGTTGGTACTGTTGGGTTTTTTTTTAGACATCCACTAATTTACAGGGGGAAAGGAGTGGGGAGCATTTGCAACATCCTGTGTTGTATGTCTTCTGATGGGGTGAGGGGGGGGGGGGGGGTATCTGAAAGACCATGGCTGGCTTCCTTCATTGTTCATTGTTGTGCTTTGTTTGTTTTTCACTGTGTTGTGTTGTGTGTTTGTTTGCGTTTATCGACATTCACTGAGTCATAGAGAAGGGCTATTATTTGTGGTGGTAACTTGTGAAGCGCACATTTCAATTTCAATTTCATTCTTTCATTTCGAGAATAATGAATAAGCACTTATGTGGGTTTTGTTTATGTTTTGTTTCTGGCTTTTGGGTTTTGTTTTTTGTGGTTTTTCTGTAAATCCAGTTCCCATGTACATGCCACTTTGTAAATTTTGTCATCAGTTCCCACCAGCACACCATCTTCCAAAAACCGAAACAAGTTTTAACGTCTGCGCAAGGTGTTCAGCGTACATTCTCGCACGGGACCTCGCTTTTTGTCCAAACCAAAGGACTTTTAGAGGAATGGAGTCCCGGCACTTATGGGTGGTAAGATCCCTTCAACGGTGGTGTCTCGATCCTAGGTTTGAACCCAGGCCGTCAGATCGCGCGCACAACGCTCTAAGCACAAGGCCATTCCGTCCCCTGAGCTAGGTATGTTCTCTGATGGGGAGGATCCGAACCTTCATGGGAGGCGTTCTTTGTTTTGTGTGTGTGTGTTTTTGTTTGTTTCTTTCTTTGGTCGTTTCTTGGTCCGTTTGTTTGTATGTTTGTTGTTTTTTGTTTGTTGTTTTTGTTGTTGCTATTGTTGTTGTTATAGATATCCAATGAGTCACAGGTGGAGGGACATTTGCAACATTCTGAGTTGTATGTGTACTGACAAGGATTTGAAACAACATAACCTAGTTTCCTTCACTTGTTATGGTTTGTTTGCTTGTGTAAACATCCACTGGTGTGTGTGTGTGTGTGTGTGTGTGTGTGTGTGTGTGTGTGTGTGTGTGTGTGTGTTGTGTGTGTGTGTGTGTGTGTGTGTGTGTGTGTGTCTGTGTGTGTGTGTGTGTCTGTGTCTGGTGTGTGTGTCTGTGTGTGTGTGTGTGTGTGTGTCTGTGTGTCTGTGTGTGTGGTGTGTGTGTCTGTGTGTGCGTCATGTGTGTATGAATTTGCCTTGAAAAGTGCCCAGGTATTGTATTTCGATGCGTCTGTCTCCACAGGATATTGTTGGACTATTGCACAGGGAGATGCTGGCATGCTCAAACACCATTAAAAATCGGTTTTCATGTCAAAGGCTTCGCAATCACCAACAACAAATTGTTGACTCTCCCTCTCTCTATCACCACCTCCTGTCTCTGTTTCTCTGTCGCTCTGTCTCTCTGTGTTTTTCTCTGCCTCTCTCTTTGTCTATCTCTGTCTCTCTCTCTCAGTTTTCTCTCTCTGCCTCTGTCTCTCTCTCTCTGCCTCTGTCTCTCTCCCCACTCTTTCCCCTCTCTCTCTCTCTTCATCCCCTCTCTCTCCCCCCTCTCTCTCCCTCTCTCTCCCTCTCTCCCCCTCTCTCTCCCCCTCTCTCTCCCCCCTTCTCTCTCCTCCCCCTCTCTCCCACCCTCTCTCTCGCGCTCTTTCCCCCCCACTGTCTCTCCCCTCTCTCTCTCCCCTCTCCCCCCCCCCCTCTCTCCAATCCCCCCCCCCCCCTCTCTCTCTCTGTCTCTGCTGACATTAAGCTGAAGCCCCAAATCAGTCAGCTGATCTCCCACGCCTGGTTTTGTTTTCAGGAAGGGGGGGGGGGGGGGGGGGCTTTTCCCTTTCTTTTTGCTGTTTATACCGCTTTCATAGAAACGTCGTGTTGGAATGATACAGAAAAACTGGAAATGGTTACCTCCGTTTGTCTGTCTGGTAGCCTGTCTGTGTCTGTCTGTATCTGCCTGTGTCTGTCTGTGTTTGTCTCTGTGTCCATGTCTGTCTGTCTCTGTGTCTGTCTGTGTTTGTCTCTGTGTCCGTGTCTGTCTGTCTCTGTGTCTGTCTGTGTCTGCTCTATTGTTGTGTCTGTCTGTATCTGCCTGTGTCTGCTCTGTGTCCGTGTGTCTGTCTCTGTGTCTGTCTGTCTGTCTCTGTATCTGTCTGTGTCTGTCTCTGTGTCCTGTCTGTGTCTGTCTCTGTTGTTGTGTCTGTCTGTATCTGCTGCTGTCTGTCTCTGTGTCCGTGTGTCGTCTCTGTGTCTGTCTGTCTGTCTCTGTATCTGTCTGTGTCTGTCTCTGTCTGTGTCTGTCTCTGTGTTGTGTCTGTCTGTATCTGTCTGTGTCTGTCTCTGTCTGTTTCTGTGTCTGTCTCTGTTCTCCTCGGTTAGAGCTCCGAGATTCACCAATGGTGACATTTTTTGTGGGTATGCGACCGTTTTTTGTTTATTTGTTTTTTTTCCCACCCACCATTAATTAAGGTAGCCGTAAACCCACTTCGGGGATGAGGTGTAAACACGACACCAGAGTGATGTAGTGATGATTTTTTCCACCCGTAACCTACCGGCACGAAATGGCCTACTCTTCCGAAAAGCAGAACGGGGGTTTTAAAAGTGTGGGTAAGCTGTTCTGCATGCATTTGCACACGGGCTTCGCTTGAAAGTCTCATCTGAAGGACTTTCGGGGCAGTGGAATCAGGACTGATGTTAACTCCAGGGAGAGAAAAAAATCTCCTTGAACAGTGGGTGTCTCGGAAGTGGTTCGAACCTGGGCTCGATCCCAAGCCGTCAAATCGTGAGTGCAATGTTCTAACCACCGTGTTATCCCGCCCCCGACCCTCCTACTCCACCCCCTTCCCCCTCATTCTGTGTGACCCTCAAGGTGTTAAACTGGGAAACGCCCAACGACAAGAAGGACAGCATTAAACAAAAGAACCGAAACAACTCTATCCTGGCTTGGCCTATTCCGCTGCTCTGGTATTGGGCACTGACATTGATCAGAACACTGGCTTTACACAGACAGCTGCCCACCCACCCACACCCACACACTACAGCAAATTGGTTGAAATCCTTCTTCTGGAAAACAGCATATCGTGTTGATGGTGGGAAATCCCAATCGATTCTCTCTGTCTCTGTCTCTGTCTCTCTCTCTGTGTCTCTGTGTCTCTCTCTCTGTCTCACTCTGTCTCTCTTTTTTTTTATCTCTATCTCTCTGCCTCTTTGTTTCTCTGTCTCTGTCTGTCTGTCTGTCTGTCTGTTTCTCTCAAGAATGGAACTTCCACATGAAAAGCAGGGAGAGGTTTACTATAATATATAGAACTCAGTGTTCATGACAGGAAAACGTCTCAAAATAGATCTAGACAAACAATTGAAATTTCTTATGACTAACAGTTTCAGAAATTAATAATACACACCAAAATTGGCACGAAACGTATTCTGAATTGGATTTGACTTGTCCATTGTGTAAAACTTGAAATTTAAAGCGGACGGAATTTCTTTCCAAGAAGAATTATTCTCAACATCAACCTGAAATGTCTTGAAAAATATGGCTGTGCCTTCCTTCATTTTGAGGTTTTCGTATAAGACAAAAGAACAGTGACCCCATGTTCATAGATGGATTATCATGTCCATACCTTCTTTAAAAAAAAATGACCTCCATGTTTTGTAGAGGAATTGAAAGGGTGTGGCTGGAGGTATGTATGACATAGAAACAAGCACACTCAACATGGCCTCCCTTTCACGGCTTCATAAGCGCTTTTAAAGTTGTGAAGTGGTTATGCACGGGTACTGGTCATTCTTTAGGACGGGATAGCTCAGTGGTCAGAGCACTCCCTTTTCTCAAGCTAAGGTTAAGCAGCATCGAGCGTGGTTACCTTTTGAAATGGTGACCGTTTGCGCGCCTTGGCTTCAGTACAGTCCCCCCAGCTGTAATTGGGTACCTGCCCTTTTAGGATCAGGGAAGGTAAAGCAGCGAGGGAGAGGAGACGGGCGCCGCCCTCAATATGCTGGCCCCCTGGAGAAGCTGAGGTCTCTGACATCTCGCTTGCTCCCCCAACGACCGCGTAGGTTATGGAAACACCTTTTGCTGGTCGATCAGTGTGATATTTTGTATCAGAAAAAAACCAACAACTTGACTACCTTTGCCAAATGAATCATTAACTTTTCTTTACAAGCACATTTCTGTTCTTCGGAATGAGTGGGACACATGGAACTCTTATGAAAGGGGACGGGATAGCCTAGTGGTCACAACATTGCGCTCGCAATCTGACGACCCGGGTTCGATTCCCGTTCAAGGGGATATTTTCCCCTGGAGTTAACATCAGTGCAGACTCTACTCTCCCCAAAAGTCCTTTGGATGAGACTATAAACCGAGGCCCCGTGTGCGAACGCACGCAGAACATCTTGCGCACACGTTAAATCCTGTTCCGCTTTTCGTAAGAGTAGGCTATTGTGTGCCGGTGGGAACTGATGACATAATTTACAAAACCGCATACACACAGGGACTGGAGGTAAAAAAGCACATGAGTGCTCATTTCATTGTCCTCGATATAAAAGGATAAATAAATAAAAATAAAAATATCTCAGTTCCTGTCTCTGCCAAACTGTTTTGTATTTATTTATTTTATTCTTTTTTATCGAGGATAAAGGAATAAGCACTTATGTGCTTTTTTACATCTAGTCCCCGTGTGTATGTATGCGGTTTTTGTAAATTCTGTCATCTGTTCCCACCGGCACACAATGGCCTACTCTTACGAAAAGCAGAACAGGATTTAACGTGTGCGCAAGATGTTCTATGTGTGTTCGCACACGGGGGCCTGGTTTATTGTCTCATCCAAAGGACTTTTGGGGAGAGTGGAGTCTGCACTGATGTTAACTCCAGGGGAAAATATCCCCTTGAGCGGCAATCGAACCCAGGTCGTCAGATTGCGAGCGCAATGTTCTAACCACTCGGCTATCCCGTTTAGATCTGTTTCTACCCATGTAGCTTTTTTCAATGATACTGGTGATTGGGTTTCATCTAGTTTCATAAGCAACAGTAATAACATGACATGATGTAAAATAAACAACCACACACACACACACACACACACACACACACACACACACTAAACGATTATAACATTCCATTTCTTTCTTTCAAAAAAGACACAAAGATTCTCTCTAAAACCATATAGTTTTTAATCTATAATGAGGACATCAACTGTGCGTCTTATCACTTCTTTCATTTGATTTCCATCCGCGCTTTAATCGCGGGTTCTGAAAATGCGTCACACAGTTCAAAAGAAAAACAAAGTACCAGATGTTCACACTTTATCTATTGAGCACACTGACATCTTGCACATGAGCTTGGGTCAATACGAGTACATTTCACAAACAAATATTTCTTCTTTTTTTTTAAAAGACAGATGGTGGGAAATAAAAATATTTAAGAGATAGTTTTCTTTAAAATATTGCATACTGACATTTAACTGTAAAAAACGCAAAGCCAGCTTCACTCATTGTCTCTGTAAAACTAACTGTAAAAACGCAAAGCCAGCTTCAATCACTGTCTCTGTAAAACTAACTGTAAAAACGCAAAGCCAGCTTCAATCACTGTCTCTGTAATCATCATCATCCTCATCCCTTGGTCGGGACGACCGTTGGGGTACCCGCACGAACGCTGCAAGTGGACCGCCAAATGGTTCTGTCCTGGGCTGCTTTCAGGAGGTTTGGTACAGTGAGGCCGGTCCACTCCTTGATGTTGGATATCCAGCTTTTGCGTGGTCGTCCCTGCCTCCTTGCTCCTTCCACCATTCCCTGCAGGGTTGTCTTTGACAGGCTGTTATGCCTTGTTGTGTGGCCAAACCATTTCAATTTCCTCCGTTTGACTGTATCTAGCAATGGTTCTTGTTTGCCAGCCAGTGCCTCGATCTGCTGCCAGACGTAGTTGTTGGTTTTATGGTCTCTGTAGGTGATGTTCAGGATCCGTCTGAGGCACTTCATCTCAAAGGCTTGAATGCGACGTTGTAAATCGGCAGTGAGTGTCCATGCTTCACAGCTGTACAAGGCAATGGATGTGACGAGTGCCTTGTAGAGTCTGACCTTAGTGTGGGTTCTGATGTTATGGTTTCTCCACACTTTCGCCAGCTTAGTCATGGAGGAGAGTGCCACAGCAAGTCTGATCTTCACCTCTTGTGTGCTCGTACCTTCTTTGGTGATGACTGCTCCAAGGTACTTGAAAGTTTCCACCTCCTCTAGTGTCTCGCCACTCATCTTGATGCTGGTGGGAGTGGTCAGTGTGGCACTGTTCACTAGGATCTTGCTCTTTTCCGTGCTGATCTCCATACCGTGGGCATTGGCTGATGTTTCCAGTCTGGTGGTGAGACCCTGGAGTTCTTCTTCACTGCGACCCATATGATCAATATCGTCTGCGAATCGAAGATTGCAGACTGGCCTTCCTCCTATTGTGATTGTGGTCTTGAAGTCAAGGAGGTCCTCCTGCATGATGTTCTCCAGGAACACGTTGAAAAGAACGGGGGATAGCGGGCAGCCTTGTCGAACTCCAACTGAAGTCCGGAAGAACTCCCCAATTTCTCCACCCATGAGGACTGCGCTGTGGGAGCTGTCATACAGCGCCTGGATGACTTGAATCAGGTCCTCGTCGAAGTTATAGTCTTTCATGACTTGCCACAGAGCTTCTTGCCACACTCGGTCGAAGGCCTTCTTGAAGTCAATGAGGTTGTTGTAGAGCTGTAGTTGATGTTGGAGGTGCTTCTCTATGAGCATTCTGATGTTGAAGATCTGCTCGACAGTGCTTCGACCTGGTCTGAATCCTGCTTGTTCTTCTGATAGGATTTCTTCTGCTTGTGGTTTCAGTCTGTTCAAGGCAATGCGTAGCATAACTTTGCTTGGATGGCTTATCAGACTGATTGTTCTGTAATTTTGGCACTTCTTCAGGTCTCCCTTCTTTGGAAGTGGAACTATGATGGATTGGGTCCACTGTTCAGGCCACTCTTTGCTGGTCCAGATGCGTTGGAAGATGATTGTTAGTGCCTTGATCATCTCTGGGCCTCCGTACTTGATGAGCTCAGCCGTGATGTTGTCAATCCCTGGTGACTTGCCTCCTTTCATCTTACTGCTTCTTCTATCTCTTCCTCCAGCACCTGTGTGCTTTCAGGATCTGATGGTCTGGGATCTTGCTCGTGAAGTTTGTTCGGATCAGCCTTCAGCTTGTAGTTGTACAGGTCTCTGCAATATTCTGTCCATCTCTTCATGATAGTGGCACTCTCTGTAAGGACTGACCCCTCTTTGTCTTCAATAACGGAGGTCTTTGGCTGCTGGGACTTGGTTAGTACCTTGATGGTCTGGTAGGCCTCCTTTCTGTCTCCTTTCGCCATTGCCTTCTCAACCTTGGAGCATTGTTCTGACATCCAGTTCCCATGGCCTCAGTCATCTTCTTCTTGATTGACCTGTTGACTGTTCTATACTCTTCGGCCGTTTCTGGGTTTTTGTTCTTCTCTGGCTTTAGCTCCCTACGTTGACCCCTAAAGTCTCTGTAAAACAGACTGTAAAAACGCGAAGCTAGCTTCAGTCACGCTCTCTGTAAAACTAACTGTAAAAACGCAAAGCCAGCTTCAGTCAGTCATTGTCTCTGTAAAACTAACTGTAAAAACGCGAAGCCAGCTTCAATTACTGTCTCTGTAAAACTAACTGTAAAAACGCGAAGCCAGCTTCAATTACTGTCCCTGTAAAACTAACTGTAAAAACGCAAAGCCAGCTTCAGTCACTCTCTCTGTAAAACTAACTGTAAAAACGCAAAGCCAGCTTCAGTCACTCTCTCTGTAAAACTAACTGTAAAAAACGCAAAGCCAGCTTCAGTCACTGTCTCCATCTATCTGCCCACACGTAGCTGACAGCTAGTAGTTAATGACTACCAGACAGGCATACTGCCAGCTTTTAGGACGTGGTAGGAACTACACGTTGAATTAATATTCAGCAAAATGTTTTTCACGTCCACAGGAAAGAAAAAGCTTAGATATCATGTATAAACTGTACAATTTTATTTAGCTGTAGTGTTCATGTGCTCTTTTATTCTGTTGACAGGAGGAAATGTCGCTATTGCCTAACTTTCTGAATGCAAAATGCTAGTACAAATAATTAGAAGGAGAACAGCGAGAAAAATCTCCTGCATGGTTTGCTAAAAAAAAAAAAAAAATTGTGGCTGACTTAAGTACCATTTCAGAATACTTTCTGTTTCAGTTGATGTTTTCCTGGCATCAGGACATCTTGAGTGTTTGTACAAGGGAATCTAGAATTTTTTATTTAAAAACTGCGAGATATTTTGATCCTAGGTACTATGGAAACTAGAGCTTTGGCCTTAAAATTTTGAGGAGATATGAATCTTATATTTCAAAACCATTCACGAATATAAGATAAATCCTTTTGTTTAAGTATTAAAAACAGGCCTTTTAAAAATAAGTAGCGTCCTTAACCTCTCTCTCTCTCCCTCTCTCTCTCTCCCTCTCTCTCTGTCTCTCTGTCTCTCTCTCTCCCTCTCTCTCTCTCTCCCTCCATCTCTCTCTCTCTCTCTCTCTCTCTCTCTCTCTCTCCCTCTCTCTCTTTCTCTATCTCTCTCAATGTTCGAGTCAGTTAAGGATTATGTCTTTGTTGAATATACAGTTATTTGGCTCTGCATGCATTGCAAACAGAATTAAAAACGTTTTACCAAGGTTAATTAATGAAGACCAAACTGGATTTGTACCAGCGAGATATATAGGAGACACTATACGAACACTATATGACTAAATACACTATTTAGAGGAAAAACAATTTCCTGGGTTACTGGTGTCAATAGACTTCGAGAAGGCATTTGATTCTGTAGACTGGGGATTCATGCAAAATGTTTTAAAATAATTTGATTTTGGGAAGGGGTTGCAAAAATGGGTGTCTGCATTTTATAAAATCATAAATTCGTTTGTAACTGTGAATAGAAAGGTATCTTCAGGATTCTATATAGAAAGGGGATGCCGTCAAGGTGACCCAATCTCTCCATATCTCTTTATTTTATGTGCAGAAATACTTGCCTGCATGATAAGGAAACAGACGAATATTAAGGGCATAAAGATAGCAAATACTGAACTAAAGATATGTCAGTTTGCTGATGATACATCATTCACTCTAGAGGGAGACCATTATTCATATGAAGTGCTTTTTCAAAGCCTTGAAACCTTTGAGGATATGTCAGGGTTAACGTTAAACTTTGATAACACTAAAAAATGTTTGTCTAGGCAGCAAAAAGAATTCACTAATGACCTACTTGCCACACACAAAAATGGAGTAGAACCCAAAAGAATATAAAATCCTTGGAATCTGGTTCAGGAACAGTTCTCCTAGTATGACCGAGGTAAATGTAACTGATAAACTTCATATAGTTAAGAAACCATTTAAGATATGATCAAAAAGATTAATAACACCTTTGGGTAGAGTAGCAGTGTTTAAATCACTAGTACTCTCAAAGCTAGTATACTTATGGATTTTATTGCCACATCCCCCGGATGCTCAAGTTGCCCAGTTGCAAAAACTATGTTATTAATTTGTGTGGGACAAGAAAACAGATAAGATAAAAAGGGCATATTCGGTGCAAGCATCAAAAAAGGCGGTATAGGTATACCAAATATCAGAGTGTATATACAATCACTGAAACTTGCATAGATTAAAAAAGCTTATACACAGAAACAAAAGTGGAGATTAATATTGCATTCACTGTACCCTGATATAGATGATCTAGATTGGATGGGCCCAAAACTGTTTTCAAAATTTAAAACCAATGCATTTTGGAAAGACGTGTTTCACTCAATTTTCACAATGAAAAATTTAAAATGGGAGACCAATGCATATATCATGAAAAGTGGGCTCAAAACAGATTATTTTTGGTTAAACACTTGCTGCAAGATAATGGTGATTTCATAACTCATGAGAATTTATCAAACAAATTAGGTTCTAACATTAACTTTTTGCATTATATTAGCTGTGTGCGATCGATCCAACAATATGCGAGAATGAAAAATATAAAACTGAATGACAACTTTAGTAAGGAAAGGACCAATGCTCTAGAGATTATATCAAAAGCTGGGAAAGCATCCCGTATTTATTATGATGAAATGATTAGCAAAATAGAAATTCTCGATATTAAATCTTTCATGAATTGGGAAAGACAGCTTAACATTCCAATAGACTGGCAGGAGGATTAAAACTGACAAATAAAATTAAATAAATTGTGAAATGGTTTCAAATAAAGATTTGTTATAGAATATTAGTCAGGAAAAAAATATGAAAGAAAATGAAAGTTACAGATAAATACAACTGCAATTTTTGTGGCAAGGAAAACGACACGATAAACCATTATTTATGGGAGTGTCAGTATGTACAGAGTTTCTGGAAAGAACTTGAAGTGACTATAAAACACAACTGCTATCATTGTGAGAGACTGGACCTTAATGTGGGAATAGTGCTTTTTGGCACTGATGCAATTACAAAAACTGATGAAGTGTTCGACGTAATAATATTGTTAGCAAAGTTCTATGTTTATAAATGTCAGATTGTTAAAAAGAACCTAATGTTGGTAATTTTTCTAAATGAACTAAAATATAAATATGAAATGGAAAAGCTGGAGCACTGCAAACAAATGCAGTTTACTAATTTTCAGAAAAATGGTTCCAGTACATAAACTTAGTAAACTGTTGAGTACCATTTCAAAATACTAGTAAAATTCTGTATGTAATCTATAAATCTTGTCTTGACAACGAAAATGATGATTGATTCTTTTTGTACTTTGTGTAGCTAGTAGCCTTGTACGCCTGTAAAATGGAAATGATGTAGTGTTCTCTGGATGAAAGGTTATTTTTTTGGTTTTTAACTGTATATGTGTGCCAGTCAAAAAGATTTTTTTTTAAGAATATACAGTGATTTCTTTTCTTTAAATTCTTCTGTCATTTGAGAAAAAAATGCGTCGTGCTGCCGTTCGGCACCTGACCAGCCAGGCCCAGCGCATCCGACTTCTGCGTGGCAGAGAATTGTTGTTTTAAGTCCTTCTGGAAGAAAGGCAGGAGCGAGAAGGCAGAAAACAGACAAGAAGGTAATAACAGGGAGAAAAAACAAAACAAGGCGGAAACAAAGAGAGGAATAGAAAAGAGAGAATTCCTAGCAGAGAATTTCCAGAAGGCGAAGATGCTATTTATACTGACTGAACCAAGCAAAGAGAAGGATAAAAAAGAGGGAATTCCTGGCACAGATTTTACAGGTGGGGGATGCTATTCATACTGACAGAACCCCTGCCCTGCATCCCAACGGGGAAAATTTCTCTAAACCATAAGCTGAAATTCATTTTGTAGTCCCTAATCAGAGCAAAGGCCAGGTGAAAAAACAATAATGTTAAAACCAATCCTTGAACAATACACATCACTCATTTAAAAAAAATCCTTCTTTCATTTAAAACAAATCTTTCATTCAATCAATCTCTCCACACGACGCCTAATCGATATTCCCACTACTTCAGAGAGAGCAAGTGTAGATCCTCCTATTGATGACATTCACTCTGGAGCCTCCTCTTCCTTCTCCTCTCCTGCTGTCTCTGTATCCTGTCACATCGCTGTGACAGGTCTCGACAGGCCGTAAAGAACTCTGACGATGTTCCACGAGTTGTCTTTGCCACACAGCACATTAATGACCCTAAGAGGACGGGCAGCTGTATCCTCCTCCTCCACATCCTCCTTTCCGCTGGAAGTGCCTGTCAATGGCTTCCATGGCCTCCTTCCTCACCCTCTCCCTGTGCGGCTGGTTGAACTGATGCGCATTCCAGTTTTTCGAATGATTTTTGCACGCGGTGCTGATCGACCTCCGGTATCTGTCCAGCACCTTGGGGATGGTGTCCAGTACTCGCTGGATGTCCTTTTTCGTGGAGGTCATTCCCTCTTCATCGCCCGTAAGTTGGTATTCCATCATGGTTTTTGCCAGCCTCAGGCCTACATTGCTGACACACTTGAAGTATCGTTTATAATATGTAAACTGCTTTCGTTGCCATGCTTCACCACTTGGGTTAAAGTCGATTTTACACATCTCACAGCCCTGGCGGTACTCTATCGCCATGTCCAGAGCCAAGACATTGAATTGAAGGATCATGTTTGAGCCTTTTTTCAGAGCGGCCTTAAGCGTCTGGAGACAGTCCGAAACTGGGCCTTGAATATCTATCCGATATTCCAGGTCGCAGGCTATGCAAGGATGCATTTTAAACTGGGAGCGAACCAGCGAAATGATTATTGAGACTTCACTGCAATGCTAATAATGGCTTGGTTAATCTCTCCACCGTTGAGCTATTGCTTCAGCAAATTTTTGGCTGAGCCATGAAGAGCTCAGCTCACAAGACGGTCCGGTTTTAAAGTTGTTGGCACACAGCAGAACTGGGCTCACTGACGGTACGGTATGGTACATCGTTACAGAACATTAACGAGGGACATTGTTTGTTTCTGACTTCTGTTGAGTGTTACATTGACTTCACACAAAGCCGACTTTCCCCCACCCGTTGTCTGTCTGTCTCTATCTGTCTCTGCCTCTGAATCTATCCCTCTGTCTCTCTTCTCTCTCTCTCTCTCTCTCTCTGTCTCTCTCTCTCCTCTCTCTCTCTCTCTCTCACACACACACCACACACACACACACACACACACACACACACACACACACACACACACACACACACAACACACACACACACAGCTTCGAGAAGGAAAAAAAAGAAACATGAACATGTCAAATATTCGCAAGTGTAAAGGCAGCGAAATGAAAAGTAACATCCTTGATGTATCAATGATACACTAGTTCCAAAGGGGTCGTTTTGTCGTGACTATGACAGGTTTTCCAGCTGCCAAATCACAGATTTTCTTTTGTTTGCTGGTGTTGCTTAAAAACACAAACTACGGGCACGTCACCCGAACATCTGGACTGGCCAAGACTGTCCTACAGGGAACAGTACAAGGAGGGAGACAAAGAAGAGGCAGACAGAGAAAACGATGGGAAGACAACACCAGAGAGTGGACTGGCCTTGAGTGGAACGATTTGCTACGGAAAGCGGAGAACCGCAGGGAGTGGAGGAAGCTGGTCTCATAATCTTCAATGGTGCGCCAGGGTCTACAGGACTAGGGGAAAGGTGACGGTAAGGGGCACACTATAAGCTATTAGCTTGATGTTTCAAATGGCTATGTATGTATGATGTGTTTTGTTTCTGAATATAACATTTGCTTAAACTAAAAGCAAGGCATATGTTTAATCCTCATGAAGCCAATGTGGTATGACGTCACCCGCAATCCCACATGTTTTAGGAGGGCTGAAAATACCCTGGAAAAAAACAACCCACCAAAGTCTACAGGCACAATCCCCTGCAGAGAGGACACAGGCACCTGCTACACAAGAACAGCAAACTCTTTCGGGGGCTGATTGATTGATCCTCTTCTACCTGCGATATTGGTAACATAGGTGATATTTCCCCCCATATCATTTGTCCATTCTTCTGCGAGAGTTCCGAGGTTCACCAAGGGTGAGATTTTGTTATGCCACCCTTTTTGCCCACCCTGAAGGTAGTCGAAATCCAATTTCGGGGATGTATGTTGGGTACGGGATAGCACAGTGGTCGGAGCACTGCTTTCCCCCAGCCAAGTTAAGCAGCGTCGAGCGTGGTTACCAGTTGGATGGGTGACCGTTTGCGCGCCTTGGCTTCAGTACAGTTCCCCCAGTTCACCCGGCTGTAAATGGGTACCTGCTCTCTTTAGGGTTAGGGAAGGTAAAGCAGCGAGGGAGAGGAGATGGGCGCCGCCCTCAATATGCTGGCCCTAGAGAAGTGAGGTCTCTGACGCCTCGCTCCCCTACGACCACATAGGTTATGGGACTCCTTTACCTTTACCTTATGTTGGGTATGTTCGTGTTTCCGTAACCCACCGAGCTCTAGCATGAATGACAGGATCTTTGATGTGCATATTTTGATGTTCTGCATGTGTGTGTGTGTGTGTGTGTGTGTGTGTGTGTGTGTGTGTGTGTGTGTGTGTGTGTGTGTGTGTGTGTGTGTGTGTGTTTGTATGTGTGTGTGTATGTGTGTGTATGTGTGTGTGTATGTGTGTGTGTGTGTGTGTGTGTGTGTGCGTGTGTATACACGAGGGGAATGAAGGCTTTGACAGGTCTGCTCTTGAAGCTGACCCGGGAGATCGTAAAAAAATCCCTACCCTTAATTGTCAAGACGCCGCTGAGATTGGAACCCAAGACTTCATGGACCCAAGGGATTGAAGTCGAATGGGCTTAACCACAGGGCTACAGGGCGCGTCGTTCATTCTTAAATCAAGGAAACTGGTCTCCTGCCAAGAGAGGACCAAGTGACCATTGTGAGGCTGAGGACTGGACACTGCAGGCTCAGACGTCACATGTTGACCAAGTTCCACACTGATGATGATTCTGCTGTGTAACCTTGCGGCACTTCTCCCAAGACAGTGGAATACTTCCTCCAGACCTGTCCACCCCACCACACACCAAAACCTGAGGGCCGATATCTGGCCTACTGACCTGTCGATGAGGGACAAGCTCTTTAGATCCCTGGAGGGCCTTCAGCGATTCACGGCATTTGTCAGGGCCTCCCAAGTTGCTGTCTGAGCGTTTGTCAAAGAAGGAGAAGAAGAAGAAGGAGGAGAAGAAGAAGAAGAAGAAGGAGGAGGAGGAGGAGGAGGAGAAGGAGAAGAAGGAGGAGAAGGAGAAGAAGGAGGAAGAGAAGGAGAAGAAGATGGATGATGAAACTCTTTTTAAAAAAATGTTTCCAGAATATTACTTTAAACACCCCAGCACTTTGAGGAATAAACAACTTTAAAAAACAACAACAACAGGAAGACTCTGCTTTATGCTGTTCATATGATTGGTGATATAGTAAATAAGTTTGTTCTGACACGTTGCGTTCTAGCAACACTAGGTACCCTCCCTCCTCCCCATAGAGTGGGAGGGGGAGGGAGAGTAGGATGAAGGGGATTAAGGCTATCACGCTGTGCCACAAGTGTGACAAATCGTAACAAAGCGCCTTACCTCCCCAGTGTCAAAAAAACAAAATGTAGATTTCATCAATACTTCTTCTTGGTCCTCGTCGAACATCTCAGACAGCAACTACTGTTGTCTGTCATATGGGTGAAAATGCGTTGCACTGCCGTTAAGCGCCGAATGTATACGACCTCGGCGTGGGAGAGAATGATTATCTTTTAAGTCTTTCTGGGGGGAAAAAAGGCAGGAAAATGGATCAAGAGGACAGAAAAATAGACAAGAAGAAGGAGACAAGAACACCTACTATTTTTTCAAGTCTTATATGATGCTCTGTGATTTAGCTGGTAAGGGAAAGGAAAACCGGGTCACACAAACACGTCTCTGCTTCTTCAAATAATATGGTTTTGGATAGGTCTGGTAAATCAAGGTGTTGGGAATCTTTAAAAGTTTATTTTTGCTATTTGCAGACAATCAGTCAGTCTTTGTCTAAAAATAGCAATAAACTCTTTAAGGTTTTCAACACCTTGATTCAGCCAGACATATTCAAAGCTATATTTGAATGAGCAAATACGTGTTTGTGAGGCCCAGCCATTTGTAACGATGGAACGATCATATACAATCTTGTGACAGAAATAGAACTTATCCATAATTAATTAATGAGCTTGGATGACGTCAAACCTTCTTTGAAACTTGAAATGGCTATGCATTTTAAACCAGAACTGGATAAACTTAGACCGGGTGTGTCAGATATAAATGCTCATAAAACAAGATACAGAATGCATAGTGAAGCTGACACAGCATGCTTTTTATGCAAATGAAGCCACAGAAGATTAGGTACATTTTGCTTTAAGTTGTCCCGTCTTTAATGGCATTAGGCAAAACTTTATCCCGGCAAAATATGCCAGCCATCCTAACGCAGTTAGACTGCTCCAAGGCAGTGTAGCAATCCTACCATCATGGAAAATTCAGCTGTATAGATAAGTAAAGCCTGTACAATAGGGGATACTAGAATGTCGTCAGGGTTTTCCCACTGTGGGTCTGTTTGCATTATTTTGTTTGTCACAGTTTGCACTTTACCGTGAACTCGTAGCACTGACAGACAACAACCCCCTTCATGGATGGGTCAACGGCCTTTTTATGAACAGATCTTTTCTTAGTTCATTGTCTCTCTCTCTCTCTCTCTCTCTCTCTCTCTCTCTCTCTCTCTCTCTCTGTTGTTGAGAGAGAGAGAGTGTGTGTGTTTGTGTGCATGTGCACACGCGCAGTGTGTGTGTGTGTGTGTGTGTGCGTGGTGTGTGCGTGCGTGCTTGCGTGTTGTTGCTGTTGTTATAGTTGTTGCTGCTGCTGTTACTGCCCTCATAATTATTTAGTTGTCAGTTTGTCGTTTGTTTTGCCTCGGGTTGTCTAAGCTCTAAGTTTACGTTAATTTAAAAAAAAGAAACAAATAAAACTGAATGGGTGCGGGGGAGGGGGGGGGGGCATGAATATGCCCTGAAAACAACAACAAAACAACGCCAACCATCAAACAAACACGTTTTCCTCTTCACACAAACACGTTTTCCTCTTGCACGTGAAACGCGGTGTCACTTTCCTTCTGACAACACTGGCACCACCACCGTGAGTGAACCTGCCGCGTCTTCTTTCTGCCACGCCAAACAGCCCTCCTCATTCTCAGCTCAGCAAGCGATCGAGAAAGACAGGCAGACAGACAGAGAGAGAGAGAGAGAGAGAGAGGGAAGAGAGAAAGGCAGAGACAGAGAGAGAGAGAGAGAGGGGGGAAGAGAGAAAGGCAGAGAGAGAGAGAGAGAGAGGAAGAGAGAAAGGCAGGAAGGAGAGAAGAACGCTACCCTCAGCGATCAAACGACAACAGATCGACCAGGCACCAGCCTCCCTGTCGTT
Organism: Rapana venosa; assembly: GCA_028751875.1. Lineage (NCBI taxonomy): Eukaryota > Metazoa > Mollusca > Gastropoda > Neogastropoda > Muricidae > Rapana > Rapana venosa. The sequence goes on along the minus strand of CM054152.1, from coordinate 28,726,451 downwards.
TCTTCCGGCCTCCCTCCAGGTCGCCAGCACCACCACTCCCAAACTGCCAGCATGCCTCCCAGCAGACGAGGAAAGAACTCCTCCAGCGAGTTGACGTCCGACAACAACGACGGCCCACAGGGCAAAAGCTGGTGCGAATCTTGCGACTGTTATTACATCAACCGCCACGCTCAGCGTCACTTCAGCACCAAGCAGCATGAAAAGAACATGGCGGTCACGATACTGGACAGCAACTTCTCCCAGCTGCTGCGGGAGAGCCCCGTCGTCACCGACCAGTACAAAATCCGACCCTGCATCCGCGCCATCCACAACTGCGTCTACTCCGACATCACCGATGACGAGATCCTCGGGGAGGCCGCTGTCCGGAGGGTCATCTCTGAGTTGAAGCTGTCCGAGAATCATGTCGAGGGAGCTTCGAGTCCGCCGACAGAAGTGGAGGCTCGAATCTACAACCCCAGCGAGAAGAGCAGGCTGAAGGAACTGTTCGACAATCTGCGGTCTACCCTGGAGGGCGTGAAGATCGGGGAGATCACCATGCTGGTGCAGCAGATGATGATGGTGTTCGCCATGCAAGTGGTAGACACGGGAGAGACCTTGGATTACGTGCCGCACATCTTACCTGAGCTGTGCCAGGAGCAGCTGAAGATCGTGCCCCAAGGGCTGGAACTGGCCCGCCTTTACTGCGCCAAGTTGCCTGGTGACCTGACTGAGTACACGCTGGAGAGCGTTCAGAAACGGCAAACCGGTGAGCAAGCAGCGCAGGACCAATCAGAGAGCACTAGAGCCATTCCGGCAGCTGCCCACGCTGATCCACAAGGTGTTCAGGGTGGTCAACAGAGTGTTCAAGACGATCCGCAGGCCGGTCCACAGGCCAATCCACAGGGAGGTCAGCAAGCTGCCCAAGGCGAGGCGTGAGGTGCCCAAGCTGACCCACCAGGAGGTCAGGCTGGACCTCAAGGTGCCTAAGCCAGTTCACCAAGTTCCCAGGTTGGTCAGAAGCGCGCGAAAGCTGAATGAAACTGTGCACAGGACGATCCACGAGGCACACACGACGGTCGACAAGGTACACAGGCAAGTATAGACGTTTCCTGAAGGTTCCAGCTCTGACGGAAGCAGAGGCAGAATCAGCTGTACCCCTGTGTGTTTCCTTAACGTCAGACTTTCTGAACAACTAGTTAATCCTGGTCCTAATCGTCATCTGCACTGCTCTGCACTGGAATGCGCTTTGAGGTACTGTTGTTGTGGTGGTATTTTCAGTGTGTGTGTGTGTGTGTGTGTGTGTGTGTGTGCTTGGCAAAGCGTTTGTCTTCGTATTGTTGCGTGCAACGTGATTTATAGACTACTGTACATAATGTATCTACTAACTAAATGCTTCGCAGTTTTCTCTGTCGTGCTGGAGGCATCATTGTCTCTTGATAGCAACTTGGTGAGGTGACCTCTGCCGACAGTTATCCTTGAGCTTGATGACTGTTGTCAGGCTTTAGCGCGATCCCCCCCCCCCCAACACACACAAAGAGATCATGTTCCCATGTGCTCACAAACATATTAGTTGCAACCTCATTTTTAGCACAAAAGCACACATCAAAAAAAAAAAAAATGGTGGACGCAGACTAAACCGAACCATCAAAATATGACATTACACTGAGCGTCAACTCCTTCACCTGCATATCTTTCTTCAGCCCATGTGCATCTGTGTGGTGGTGGTTGGTGTTACAGCATTTTTATGTGAGTATGGCAGCGTCGTGTTCAATGATATAGATGATTAAACAAAAATTACTGTATCGCTATTTTCACTTTTTCTGTTGACATTCTGTGTGTGTGTGTGCTCTCTGTAGATAACTCCTAACTTTTTCCTTCTTAGACCAGACAGAGGGCATGGAATGAATAAATTACATGAAAATGTACTTCTCGCCAAATGATTTTCAAGCAATGCTCCTCTGTATTAGAATGCATCTTTTAATCAAGTTATTAGCGAAAACCTCACCCCTATAAGCATCGAGACCATTCTTAAGTCGGTTCAAAATATATATTTAAAAAATCAGTTCAAAATACATATAAACTGTCTACCAGCATATGATTTCCATCTTTACCTGGCTAAAATCCTTTCAAGGGAAGGGGTGTGAAAAAAAGCAATTCTTAGTTATATTTTAACTTGTGTGGGATTGCTAATCTTGGTTTCCACTGTGGCGAGATTTCGTGTTGAGTTACAACACAGACCTGCCAAAGATAGTGACGGAATGTTTGGTAGGGAAAGCTTGACTGCTCCACATTCCCAATATTCAGTGAACACAAAACCATCTAGCAAGACTTTTATTTGCTCCGCTCTCCAAGAGTGGGTTGATTGGGTGGGGGGGGGGGGGGGGGGGGGTTCAAAGCAGTTTATGGACAGATGATTGATTTGTCTGCTCCTATGCATGTTTACGAAAGTTCTGTGGGGCCTTTGTACCAGACTGTTTACCAATGTGTTCAGTTCTGTACAGGATTTTCAGTGTTTATACCGCAGTCTTCGATCTGCTCCCTCACCCCAATGATGGAAACATTTACCAGTAGAGACTACGACTAGTTCTGGGGTTGTTGTTTTTTTAGGAGGCTGTACGAAAACAGATTAAGCTGTCTGCATTTTTTCTTCTCCGTCTTTCTTTCTTTTTTTTAAACTTATAGGATGATCCCGATTTTTCATTATCAGTTGGTGGTGGCTGAAGGAAATCTGAGCAGTTGATGTCAGAGGTAGAATCTATACATAGTTCTGTTTTCATATTAATAAGCATCGCTGTTTCACTCGTTGTAATAGGCTGTTTAGGCACAGACCGGCCTGTCTTTCTTTTCTCAGAAGAGCTCTCTGTCTGTCTGTCCGTCTCTCTCTCTCTCTCTCTCCTCTCTCTCTCTCTCTCCTCTCTCTCTCTCTCCTCTTCTCTCTCTCTCTCTCTCTCTCTCTCTCTCCATCTCTCGCTCACGCCATAGCCACACACACACACACACACACACACACACACACACACACACACACACACACACACACACACACACAGTCTTGCGCACCTGCACGTGCACGCATTTTCCCAGGGCTACTTTGCTGGCTGTTAAGCAGGGCTCAATCGACAGAATCGTTGAATGTACTCCCCCCTCCCCCCCCCCCTCCTATCCTGAGGATATTATTGAACTTCCAGAGAAATCTGCGAAAATGCGCGCGCGCGCGCGCGCGCGCGTGTGTGTGTGTGTGTGTGTGTGTGTGTGTGATGTGTACGCTCAAGCCCTGCGATATTTTTTAAATTATTTGTATATGCAGATAGCCATGATATTGAGAGGAAGTTTGAAATTAAAAAAAAATCTATTTGCAGAACACAAAATGAAATATTTCTGTAAATATAGGAATGGTATCAGCAACCTTTGATAATATTGGATATTCTTGATATTTGTTTTATGTGTGTATTTTTTTCTTGGCTTTGGTTCTTGTTGGATTCCACATCAATGAAACTCGATAGCTTTTTTCCTGTTTTAGCTAACCAGTACACACACACACACACACACACACACACACACACACACACACACGCACGCACGCACGCACGCACGCACGAACTCGCACACACACTCACACACGTACACGTACACAATGTACACGTACACAAGGTACACACACAAGGTACACACACACGTACACACACGTACACTCGCGCGCGCGCGCGCGCACGCACGCACATAGTTTCATTCAGGCAGAGAATACGCATAATGTACGATCGGCAATACTATTCCAGCCCGACTGTTTACGGGCATTATGGATTGATAGTTATTGGAATACTGCTAAAAACTGCAAGATTTTCTTAGACCACCTAAAAATCACTGCACGCATAGGTGCATTCACGGGGGTTGAGTAATGTGCAGCTAAAATATGTGCAGGCGTAATGATATATCTTGTAAATATAAACTCTTTGGGCATGAATGTATTCCTTTTTTTAAATTAAGATTTTATTTTACTGAGAGGATAATGAAAGTGCACTTATGTGCTTGTTCACATCCAGTCCCCGTTTGAATACAGTTTTTTTTGTAAATTGTGTTTCCTGTAATGTAAAGACAAAAACAAACAATGTCATTTTGTGAGTTTCAATTAAATTCTTTTATTGTCCTTTGTTTATAGAAAATTTGTTTCCTGACATGAGAATGCCTTTGTGTAAATTTCGTGCGGTGACTGAGACGTTTGTGTGATCGCGTGGCCATGTTTATATGCTTAATAAGTTGTATGTGGCATGGTTGATTTTTGTGTGGGAGAGACACTCCACCTGTTTGTGGTTACGCGTAAAGTGATATGCATACATCTATGGGTGAATTATGCGCATCAAATTGATGTGCCTCTCTCCAGGGTTTTTTGTTTTTGTTTTTATGTTTGATTTTTAGTTTGGTTTTCAGCATGTTGAATGAATGTAATAAAGTGTGTCACAGAAGTTATGTGTGAGAAGTAATAATAATAATAAAGGTAAAGGAGTAAAGGGGTCCCATAACCTATAAGGTCGTAGGGGAGCGAGGCGTCAGAGACCTCACTTCTCTAGGGCCAGCATATTGAGGGCGGCGCCCATCTCCTCTCCCTCGCTGTTTTACCTTTCCTGACCCTAAAGAGGGCAGGTACCCATTTACAGCTGGGTGAACTGGGGGAACTGTACTGAAGCCAAGGTGCGCAAACGGTCACCCATCCAACTGGCAACCACGCTCGACGCTGCTTAACTTGGCTGGGGGAAAGCGAGTGAATAATAATAATAATGTATGTAATTTATATAGCGCTGGATCTTGTAAAGCAGCAAATCAAAGCGCTCAGTACAAGGCATTCAGCATTTTTTTTCACTTAATTTTTTTATCTGAGTGGCTCGAAGATTATTTTTTAGCCTGGAACATCTGTCAATTCTGGTATGGCTGTATGTTGGACATAATCGTTAGCAACTAGAATCGTTACCTTTCGTTGAAATTTCTTTCTTGTTGTTGTTTTGTTTTGGTGGAAATATGATGAACACATTCGTTGGTAGAGATCATACTCAAATTATCTTTAGCTTGAATAATTTTCTGTTGCCAATATTCTTGACATAATAGTGAATAGGAGTTATGGTGAGGGGCACTGTATACTGTTTTTCATTGTTCACTTTAAACTTGTTCACAGGAATGGTTATTCAGTACATTTATCAAGTGCTTCTATGTACCATTTTTAATGCTATCCCCCTCCCACCCCAAAAGTGTTGCGAGTAAGATTTGTGTGTTGGTGTTCCTTTTCATCATTAAAAGTTAACTATTTTCAGTCATGTGTTCACGAGTTATCGTGTATTCTATATATATATATATATATATATATATATATATATATATATATATATATAATATATATATAATATATATATATAGTATATATATATGTGTGTGTGTGTGTGTGTGTGTGTGTGTGTGTGTGTGTGTGTGTACGCGCGCTTGTATGTGTGGTGAAGAAGAGTGACCTTTGGTTTTGTTGGTGTGCAGTTAACTTATATACATTACTCTCTGTCTGCCTGCCTGCCTGTTGCCTGTCTTCCCGCCTGTCTGTCAGTCTGTCAGTGTCTGTCTGTGTCTGTCTGTCTGTCTGTCTGTCTCTCTCTCTCTCTTCTCTCTCTCTCTCTTCTCTTCTCTCCTCTCTCTCTCTCTCTCTCTCTCTCTCTCTCTCTCTCTCTCTTCTCTCTCTGTTCCTCTCTGTCATCTCTCTCTCTCTCGCTCTCTCCTCTCTCTGTCTCTCTCGCTTTCTGTCTGTCTGTCTGTCTGTCTGCTGTCTTCTCTCTCTCTCTCTCTCTCTCTCTCTCTCTCCTCTCTCTCTCTCCTTCTCGCTCGCTCGCTCGCTTGCTCTGTGTCGCTGTCGCTCTCTCTCTCTCCGCATACACACGGGGACTGGATGTAAAAAAGCACCTGAGTGCTTATTCCATTATCCTCGATATAAAATAATAAATAATATATTTTTTAAAGTATATATATCTCTCTGTGTTAAATCCGTGCACAGGCAACGAAGTCAGTTAGAAAGGAGCTGTCTATATTTATCTATTATTTTATTTCATTTTATTTCGAGGATAATGGAATAAGCACTCATGTGCTTTTTTTTACATCCTGTCCCCGTGTGTATGCAGGTTTGTAATTTTTGTCATCCGTTCCCACCGGCACACAATGGCCTACTCTTCCGAAAAGTGGAACGGGTTTTAACGTGTGCACAAGATGTTATGCGTGCGTTCGCACACGGGTCCTCGGTTTCTAGTCTCATCCGAAGGACTTTTTTGGGGGGAGTGGAGTCGGCACTGATAACTCCAGAGGGAACAATCCTCTTGAAAGAGAATCGAACCCGGGTCAGCAGATCACGAACCCAATGCGCATCACTCCTAAACACCAGGCTGTCCCGTCTCCCATAGTCGCCTATAAGCTACACCAACTCAGTGATTATCATAACAACAAACATAACACAAGAAAATCTCCGCAACGAAGTGATGCCATGAAAGCCACGCTTATCACACACCCACACCCACACCCACCACACTACAGGATTTCCGACATGGGCTGGCCTCCACGACAAGGTTGCTATGCCAGGTTCCTGGTTTCCGGGCGTGTTGGCTACACACCACTATTAGTTTTTGCACCCTTTTCCTTCTGTTTTCCTATAATTGTTACTCTTACATTGATACTACACGTACTAAGTAAGGCATCCTTAGAAATAATTTTTAAAAAAAAACATCAACAAACATTTTTGTGAAAGAGTAGCCTCTGACTGAAAGCTCGTGTGAGTTTACACAAATTCGGTAGGTTTGAATTTGTTGGGTTTCTTTTTCAGCAAACGTTGTACCCCCTCAGTCCTTAGTCGTCTGCTAGCTTCCTAATCACAATATGCATGCGCGGGGGTCAACACTGTTGGAACACAAGCTATACGTACTTGATGGTCATTTTCAGCTTTCGCGCGACTGCCTGGTATTGCTCTATATCCTCAATCCCCAAAATAAGTACACAGTGCTTTTTCTTCATACTTTATACCAAAAACATCTGTGAAAATCACCAGAAATGTTTCCGACTTAACACTCTATACAAGATACTGCATGACCCGCAAGCTAAAGCCAGGAGTGTGGCCTTTCATTGGTCTTTTCCTGTTTGCCCATGCTGACCTACACACAATCCCAATGTTTCTGGCCTTCACTAGGTAACTTACTCCACTTCTCTACTGACTGAAGGGATCAGTAAGTGTGGATTTTTTTTTCAAACCTGCAAGCGTGGAAATTTGCCTGGCTGGGTAAGTGAGAGGGAACTTGCTTATTGAATTCCATAGGCCTGAAGTCGGATAGCTCCCAACCGCTGGAACTGTATAATACAATCTCATTGCCCTGGTGGAAATATTCCGAAAGGCGTGGTCCGCAGATTTGGATTTAGCTTTTATGATCCTTGTGTTCACAAGATAACCACAATTCTGAAAAATTAAAAAGCGGATGGATTTTAATCCTGAATTTTTGAAACTGTACAAAAATAGGCTATTAAGTAGGAAAATCTTCTCTTCTACTTCTTCTTCTTTTCTTCTTCTTCTTCTTCTTCTTCTTCTCCTTCTCCTTCTTCTTCTTCTTCCTCCTCCTCTTCTTCTTCTTCTTCTTCTTCGTAGTAGTAGTAGTAGTAGTAGTAGTAGTAGTAGTAGTAGTAGTAGTTTAGTAGTCGTCGTCGTTGTCGTCGTCGTCGTCGTAGTAGTAGTAGTGTTTGTGTGATGATAATGCGTGTGGTTTGAGTCTTATTTTGGATCTGCTGTATGTGTATTTTTGTTGTTGAAAATTAATGAGCCAAAAACTGCAACGTGATCTGGTATGTAACATATTTTTCTTGTGTGTGTGTGTGCGCGCGCGCGCGCGCGCGCGCGCGGGTGTGTGTGTGTGTGTGTGTGTGTGTGTGTGCGTGCTTGTGTTTGTATGTGTGTGTGCATCCATGCGTACGTCCGTACGTGTGTGTACACGTGTGATTGTGTGCGTGCGTGCCTACGTATGTGTGCGTTGCTGTGTATGGGTATGCCTGTGTATGTGTGTGTGTGTGTGTGTGTGTCGCGCGCGCAGGCGCGAGCGCGTGTCAAAGTCAAAGTCAAACTTTTATTTCCAGATGGTACATTGAATAAGTAAATTGCTTTTTGTGTAAGTGTGTGTGTGTGTGCACGCACGCTTGTGTGCTTGTATATGTGTACGCGTGCTTGTGTGTGTGTGTGTACGTAATGGGTAACATGTGCTTGAAATTTTGGGGCTGCTCCCTCCCGGGAGAGCGTGCTGCAGCGAGAGCAGCATTATTTATTTATTTATTTCCCACCCTACCCCCTACTGGGGGACGGGATAGCTCAGTGGTCGGAGCACTCGCTTTCCCCCAGCCAAGTTAAGCAGCGTCGAGCGTGGTTACCAGTTGGATGGGTGACCGTTTGTGTGCCTCGGCTTCAGTACAGTTCCCCCAGTTCACCCAGCTGTAAATGGGTACCTGCCCTCTTTAGGGTCAGGGAAGGTAAAGCAGCGAGAGAGAGAGGAGATGGGCGCCGCCCTCAATATGCTGGCCCCTGGAAAAGTGAGGTTTCTGACGCCTCGCTTCCCTACGACTTTATAGGTTATGGAACACCTTTACCGTTTTTTACCCCCTACTCCGTCTTTGTCAGGGGCAACTCTTTTGTTGCCGTGGGGTCTTTCACGCGTTCTACATGGGACGTGAGTTTATTGTCTTACCGGGGTGACCAGCATCCAGAATAACAAATAAGGAAGTGTGGGTGGAGGGACAAAAATGGGTTCAAAGGTGAGGGGGAGGGGAGGTGGGTGGGGTGGGGGAGGGTGGGGGGGGGGGGGGGGGGGGGGCGAAGCCACAACTTCTTGCTTTCTAAACGGGTGCATTATAATCTCTTTCCCATTCAGTCGGGTGATATACATTGTGTGAGACATTGATTTAACAATTAACTAAGGTTTGAGTCTCATTCGAATGAAGATTATATATTCCGCTTTTTAAAAAAAAATCTCTTTTTTCGAGGGTGATGAACATAAGCATTTAGGTACTTTTTTTTTTTACATCGAATGGGGAGTGCGTATGCAGTTTTGTAAATTATGTCACCCGTTCCCACCGGCACACAATGGCCTAATCTTCCGAAAAGCGGAACGGGTTTTAACGTATGTGTAAGATGTTCTGCGTGCGCTCGCACACGGGACCTCGCTATAATAGTCTCATCCGAAGAGCTTTTGGGGAGAGTGAAGTCGGCACTGATGCCAACTCCAGAGGGAAAAAAATCCTCTTTAACTGATTAAGAGCTATATCGGAGTGGATAGAGCGTTTGACCGCCATCTCTTGGGTCTCTGAAGTCGTGGGTTTGAATCTTGGCTGTGTGAGGGGTCAGTTAAATTGAGGGCTCTTCACCCTCAACAAATTTCTCATGTCAACGAAAAAGTGTAGGTCTGACAGTGCCTTCTTTGTCTGTGTGATTGATATGCAAGCAGAAGATCAACATGATACAGACACTAAAGATCCTGTATTCATGTCGGCATTCGGGGGGATTACAGAAACACGAACATACCCAGCATGCGCCCAGTACCTGGAGAAGGATGGGCTCAGCCAGGTTCAACTTGCACAAGAGACACGGCCTTGAAAAAATTCAGAGCAGAACCCCCAACTACTCCTTTGATTAATCAAGAAGTTGAGGAAGAGAGAAGAGAAAGGAAGAAGAAAAAGGAACAGGAAACATTTCGTAGAGAGCCTAGCCTTTCCCACAACTGTTCTTTCTACCAGCTAGCGGTCTGAAATTATGTCCCCAGTCCCAGCAATTTCATAACCCAAAAAATGACAAAAGCAACAAGTTATTGTGTATCCTGTTACACTGAATCAGCGATGTGGCAGGTATCCGTAGAAGCGTAACATGTTCTTTTAGCGAAATGTTTTAAAATACGATATGGTGAACTGTGAAACAACCAACAACCACCAAAACAACAACAAAATGAAACAACAAACAAACAAAACAAACCAGGAGCTTTAGGACGCC
>CM054152.1:28581445-28706445 GCA_028751875.1 Rapana venosa | reverse complement strand
AAATGCCAAATCTAAGCCTGGTCATAATAAATTTCAAATGTTTGTCTAGATCCATTTTCAGATATGTTTTCCTGTCATGAACACCGCAAAAAGTTCTATAGATGCTAAACCTCTCACTGTTGTTAACGTGGAAGTCCATTCTTGCCATCTGCTTAAGATCAATCTTTCTTTAAACTGGTATAAAAACTCTTTAAAACATTTTGAACACCTCCATTTTCCCATACATACCCAAAACCATTTTCATATAATCTAACAACGAATATTTGATACCCAGTTTCTTTTGCCTCTTACATCCAACTCATATAGCATTTTATAAGCTTTCTTTGGTAATTTAACATCTTCCATCACTACTAATTTTAACCAATAACGATACAGCGTATAACAGAGTTGATATAAATAGGATATCTGTTTGTTTCACCATAAACGAAGTCATTTGGGGTTCTCCTTTCAACCCCCAGAAACTTTTTCAATGCAAACAAATGTACTTGTTCACACTGACGAGCTGCATTATCCAGGCCCCAAAGTTCTGCCCCGTACAAAGCAATAGGTGCAACCTGTGAATCAAACAGTTTTAAAAACAATTCTAAGCTGCTGTTATTCAGGGATCGAAGTTTTCTCATGATGCATATGACAGCATTCTTGGCTTTACTACTAAGGTCGTTACATGCTAATGTGAAGCTAAGTCTTGTAGAGAAAATATACCTAAATATTTGTATGCATTTACACAGGCATTTAACACCATTGTATTTCCATGTTTCCCTTGCTGAGAGATGGCCACCTTTTCTAAATATAATTATTTTACTTTTATCTAAGTTTACCGTCAAATCCATAGAATGTGCTGCTTTTTGTAAACTATTTAGTTGCGTTTGTAAACCAATAACTGTTTCACCTAGTAAAACTATATCATCTGCTAAAAGCAAAATGAAGAGTTCAAAATAATCGTTATTAAATAAAGCCCCATGTCTTCATTTTTAATAACCTCAGTAGCAATCTCATTTGATGAATAAGGAAAATAGAATTGGACTACAAACGTCACCTTGTTTTACACCATAAGTACAACTAATTAAATCTGTCAGTTTTGAACCACATCTAACTTTAACTTTAACACTATTGTACATACTTTTGATACAGTTAACATTTTACCCGTTATTCCATTTTTTATGAGAATCTGCCAAAGAATACCCTATTTAAAGAATCAAAAGCCTTCTCAAAATCTATGAAGGCTACATATAATTTCCTGTTAAAAGGGAGAACTGTTTTTGAACAAAAGACAACAAAGTGAACATGTGTCAGTAGTTAAATAATTCCTTTTAAAACCAGCTTGATGTTCTCCAGTGATATTGTTTTCCTCAACCCATTCTTGTAAACGATGGTTTATGATTGTACTATAAATCTTACTACTAATGTCACTTAAAGTAATGCCTCTATAATTATTAGGGTTATTATTATCACCTTTTTTGTACAAGGAAGACAATGCCTTCTGTCCATTTTGTGGAAAAACACCTTTTTGAAATAAAGCATTGAAAAACAATACAAAGAATTCAATAAATTGTCACCTGCATTTTTAAACAATTCTCCAATAATCCATCTGGACCAGCTGCTTTTCTGTTCTTTAGTTTTCTAAATGCTAACATGACCACTTCTTTTGAAATAGGTCGGTTAAAATAGGTATCAGAGTCATCAGACTGTACATGATCTTCTTCATTTGTTTCCTTTTCAAGTAGATTTTTGAAATGATGATACTATTCCTCAACTGTAATACTATTACTAACAAATTTTCTCTTAAATGAACATTTGCGCACATTTGTCAGAACTGCTTTTGATCTCGAACTGATGACAAGAGCTTATCTAACAATGCATTATTATGTTGTTTTTCCTTGAGCTTTAACATGTGTTTATACTCTCTTTTGCAACGCAAAAATCATGGCGGCTACTAGCATCACTTGACTGTCCAGCTACTTTAAAGAGTTTACGTAAGTTTTTCCTGGCCATTCTGCATTCACTATCATACCAGTCATCCATCTGTCGGTCTGTCTTGTCTCTAAATTGTTTTGTCATACAGCCAGCATTTTGTATCAGACAATGGTTGAAAACGGTTAATGCTTCGTCAATATTATGGTCAATAAGGCTTACAGCTAGTTCTAAACATTTCTGAGTTTCCTAACTTTGCATTAATGAAATAAAGGTTTCCTTTTTATTTTCATCCCACACAAGCTTATTTATTGTTAGGTTTTCATTACAGATATTCGGTCTCCCATCAGTTCTGTCACAAAGGTTTAAACAAAGTTCCACAGAGAGAGAAGAGGAGAGAGAGAGAGAGAGAGAGAGAGAGAGAGAAGAGAGAAGAGAGAGAGAGAATGACAAATTCTTCTATTTCGAGGATAATGAATAAGCACCCATATGCTTTTTTACATCCAGTCCCCGCCCTTAGGGATATATAGGAGAGAGACAGACAGACAGAGAGAGACAGAGACAGAGAGAGAGAGTGAGTGAGTGTGTGGTGTGTGTGTGTGTGTGTGAGAGTGTGTGTTGGGGTGGAATTGAACCTACGACTGTTCGTGTTTTTGTTATGTATTATTTATTTTATTATTGAGAGAGAGAGATGTTTGAGCAGAAAATGACGACGTTTAGTGACCTAAATGTTAAAGAAATCCTTTTTCTATCCATTAGGTCGAAGATCGTGTCCGGGAGAGAACATAGCACGACTGCAGCTCTTTCTCTACGTCACTTCCCTTATCCAGCACTTCCGCTTCCTTCCAGCGGAAGAAGGGCTACTGCCATCTTTGGAAGGCGTCATGGAGTTTGCTCACAATCCAGAACATTTTCAGATCAGAGCAGTGCCGAGACAAGGGGAACATGAGTGAGGGGATCAGTCTTCGAATTGTTCTAGGACTTTAAGAATGACGGTAGATAGGGGAGATAGAGAGAGAGAGAGAGGAGATGAGAGAGAGGGGAGAGAGAGAGAGAGAGAGAGAGAGAGAGAGAGAGAGAGGAGAGAGAGAGAGAGAAAGAGAGAGAGAGAGAGAGGATGTTGGGGGGAAGGATCGTCAGAGATACTGGTAAGTAACGCTAACAAGTTTACTTTTTGGAAGAAGGGTTTTTCTGTGTGTTTATGGAGTGCCTTTCATTGTCATACTCAGAGGAAATGTGCATTAGAATATGATTATTAGCAACGGGTAGTAGGCCTACGTATTCTGGACCACTCTATCCCGCTTATAACAACAAGAGCAAAAACAAACAAACAAAACAAAAACCACACACACACACGCACGCACGCACGCACGCACACACACACACACGCACGCACGCACGCACGCAAGCACACACACAAATCCAACCCGCCAAAACAACAACAACAAAACAGCCACCATAAGGCCAAAAGTTTGTATCATGCTGTAGCTTGCCATATCGTAAGTGATGTATGCAAGAGGCATGACAAAAACCAGTGTAAATTGGTTAATCAAATAAATAATCCCAACAAACCCACTAAACCACCCAATTCAAACCAAACTAGACGGACGCTAGAGCCGAGTGGTTAAGGCAGTTCGACTTCAATCTCCTGGGTCTCATAAAGTCGCGGGTTCGAATCTCGGCGGCGTCTGGTGAATTAAGGGTGGGGATTTTTACGGATCTCCCAGGTCAAACTTCAAGTGCAGGCCCGCCAGTGCCTTAATTCCATTTGCAGAAGATCAAAATATGCACGTTAAAGATCCCGTGATTTATGTCAGCGTTGGGTGGGTTACAGGAAAACAAAGAAAAAGCATACATTCTCAAAGCCGCACTGCGGCTACTTTCATGATGGGCAAAAACGGTCGCATACGCAAAATCTAACTGTTGATGAATCTCGCGCTCTATCCAGGACGGAAAAAAATAACCCCACAACAAAACAAAAAGAAAACGAACAGAAATAGCAAACAAACAAACAAATAACCAACCCACAAAAAATAACCCCAACCAACCCTCCACTGAATGGTTCAACAGTCACTTGAACTAAGACGCAAAATCACGATTCCGACGTGTAATCGATCTATAATATGTCAAATGTAGACCAGGCTATAATTATATGTTCGTTGTGACAGTGTAAACTACCTCCATTTTCTTGCTATCTTTGATGTGAATAGGGTGGTATGTGTCTTGAAGAAAGGATCCATGATAGTCATATTTTTGGGGGTATACTTCTGTAATGAACGGTGTCGTATTTATTGTATTACATTTTATAATGTTTGATGAGTGAATAACGTTTTCAATTGTACGCACCTTTGCATCTGTCGTGTCCTATTTACTGCCTTGCGTTTCATTCAAGCTGTGTTGTAATGTTTGTATTGAAATCGTTAGTAAAAAAAATATTTTTAAAAGTCTAACGGTGTATTGTGGTTCTTATGCTGCATTGGACTCCATTATATTATTTTGTAGCGTATTGGTCTGTATTGTATTATATATTTTTTATTCATTTACTTATTTAATCTTTTATATCGAGGATAATGGAATAAGCACCAGTGTGCTTTTTTTTTTTAAACATCCAGTCCCCGTGTGTGTGTGCAGTTTTGTAAATTTTGTCATCTGATCCAACCGGCACACAATGGCCTACACTTTCGAAAAGCGGAACAGGATTTAACGTGTGCACAAGATCTGCTGCGAAGTGTGTGGACAGCTACAACAGACCTATCGGCGAGAAATTTGGGCTTCTTCTATTACAAAGATTGTGATATCAAAGAACAGCAGTCAGATTTTTTCCCCTCCTTTCAACCTATGCAGTTGTTTTGATTAGTCTTTTTTTCAGATTTTGATAGAGCATTTTACTTTATCTGATTCAGGGAATATTAAACGCTATGTATAATCTAACTTTTCGTTTCTTATTCTGAGTGTTTTTGTACGTGAAGTAAAACTTATAATACATTATATAAAAACAAATTGCAATGTACAAAAATGAGCAAATATTACTTATTACAGAAGCAGAGGTGCTCTAAACTGGTTTGAAGATGTATTGATGCAACTGATATCCGAATCTGACGCGCTTTAGTTTGAATTATAAGTTATTGAAATAAGTATGTCTAATTCAAAATGTCTTCTGTATGTATATCCGTAAGCCCACCCATTCATTCTCTCTCTCTCTCTCACACACACACACACACACACACAGGGGAACGGGAGAGCCTGGTGGTTAGAGTGATGTATTCGTGATCTGCTAAACCGGGCTCGATTCTCGTTCAAGAGGATTTTTCCTCTGGAGTTAACATCAGTGCCGACTCCACTCTCCCCAACCGAGGTTCCCTGTGCGCGAACGCACGAATAACATCTTGCGCACACGTTAAAAACCCGTTCCGCTTTTCGGAAGCGTAGGCCATTGTGTGCCGGTGGGAACGGATGACACAATTTACAAAACTGCATACACACGGGGATGGGATGAAAAATGCACGTGAGTGCTTATTCCATTATCCTCGAAATAAAAGAATAAAAATAGAACACACACACACACACACACACACAAAGCCAGCCAACTAGCCTGCCAACCAGCATACGGCAGACAGAACCACAAGAAATCATTTGAGTTCTATATTCTGATCATTCGACATCTGGAATCATTCGCTTGAGCAAACCATGGTAAGTTTTGAGCACAGAACACAATCTCACAACAAGTGGCAATATCTACATCCCATACTGCTCTCACACATACAAAAAAAGTCTGCATACTAAACACAATGACGTCAATACTGCATGACGTCTACGTATGACGTCAATAGTGCACTCAAAAGCATTTACTTCCACCATACCAGCCCAAAAAATTCAACGAAAAACAAAAGCACAAAAAAGCATTCATTGGCCGCTCGGGCATCGTGTGTGTGTGTGCGTGTGTGTGTGTGTGTGTGTGTGTGTGTGTGAGAGAGAGAGAGAGAGAGAGAGAGAGAGAGAGAGAGAGAGAGAGACAGACAGAGAGAGAGAGAGAGATGGCAACATTTAAAAAGGCCACTTGAAAAACAACCTCAAAGGGTTATGACAAACATCACTGACTAAATACGAAAAAAAATATTAAAACGAAATTCTTCTAGCATTCATACTAAACTTACCACTGAATAATCGAACATTTATTTACACAGAATAAAAACAAAGTACGAGATTTTTTTTTTTTAAAAAGACAAACGAGAATGGAAACTCATTCTCCAATGACATAATTATCATCATTATTATAACAACGTCATTCAGTTTTTGTGGCAATGAACACTTAACAAAAGGGGAACAATGACATATCGGCAAACAATGTTTCGGAAATCTGACTGCTGTCAAACATTCAGAGCGCGCGCGCGCACGCGTGGACGCACGCACACACACACACAGAGTGGTTGACCTTTAGTGAAAAAAAAAGGTCACATAACGATTCTTAAATCTTTCAACCATTAATTCATACTGTCATTTAAGTCGAAGGTGAAACAAAAACCGTTCCTAGGCGGACAAAACCAACTGCGTGTAAGAAGAATTGCAACACTTTACGCCAGTACTCTTTTTGTGTCAGTTGCACACCGAGATCATATATATATATATATATATATATATATATATATATATATATATATATATATATATGCGCCTCTTTTGTGTCAGGGAAGGCAAAGAAATGAGGGAGAGGAGATGCGCGCTGCCCTCAATATGCTGGCCCCCTAGAGAAGTGAGGTCTCTGACGCCTCGCTCCCCTACAACCTAATAGGTGATGGGACACCTTATATATATATATATATATTATATATATATATACACACGCGCGCGCGCTACATGCGGATGTGTGTTCATGATTTCGGGCCCAGGATAACTTCTAGATTTGTGAGAAAAACAAAGACACAAAAATGTAACCTCGTTTTTGGCTAAGTGTGATATTTTCCTCAAACTCCAGATCTGCTTTCATGGCGCAGGAGATCACACATCGTTTATAGAGAGCTCTGCAGGCAAATATAAGTGTTAATGAGTATCTAACACACACACACACACTTACTCGCGCATACCCTAGCAGGCGCATTAAACATACAGCCATCACATGCAAGCCCACATGGGTGCTCATTGCTGACTGCGTAAGTTATTGTTAGAACGTTGCAGCATACAAAATTAGTCATAACATCATGTGTATAAACTTCTCAGCTGCTGACAAAATGCAACTGCAAAGTAACTCACCAAAGTTGAATGGATGTCACACACACACACACGCGCGCGCGCGCGCACACACACACACACACGCGCGCGCGCGCGTGCACACATCCATGTATATCTATCACTCACTTTACAGCCACCACCACCCCCCCTCTAGAAAAAAAAGCAACAACCAAAAAACCACCAAAAACAAACTACTTCACATGAGACGAAGGGGCACAACTATTCGAGACAGAAGCCTTACCCCTTATATCGCTTATGTCCCTTGCTCCATTGTACACGAGATCCACCATAATGCAATGACTTCAAATTGTTAATATTAACAAGAGACAGACGGACAGATAGACGGAGAGGCCGCTAACTAGCTGTCAGGAGAGGCAGATCTGTAATTATCAAGATGTTAACACATGCACAGGCAGTTCACTTAATCACACAGCAGCGTGATGAGCATAATGATTTAACAGACTGTAATTATATACTTGGTGTCACTCTTTTCCTACCTCTCTTGAGTAGCTGAGACAACCACCTGAACTTTACAGTAAATATAAGTAACCGTGACAGCATTTAACAACAACAACATCATCATCATCATCATCATCATCATAATGACGATGGTACCTAGTTCTCCTTTGCTTCAGAACAAATTTTTTTTTTTTAATGACTGCAACATTAACGGCAAAATATCTGATCTAATGAACGTTTACTGCACAAAAACTTTTTATCTTTTATCAAATACTAGCATGGTATCTGGCGTCAGTTCACGCAGGGCATATATATATATATATATATATATATATATATATATATATATATATATATATATATATATAATTTTTGTAAGCAAAGGAACTGCAGAACAACCATTACTCATCACTCCTACACATTAATTTTTGTGCGAGTCTCTAGTGATATTTATTCTTACATTCAATTTCAGTTCTTTGTTTTTAGGAAGGAGAGGAGGGAGTGGGGAGGCATTAATACTTTTTTTTTATATAGTTTTTAAAAACTTTTTGTTCAGTAAATACTTTTAGTTTTTGATACAAGATACATAACTATTTGTATTTCATTCTTGTTGTAGAAATGTAATTGTATGTATCTTGATTTCTGCACAGTTTCCAACATAAAAGCGTGGGTGGGGGTTAGGGGTTGGGGAGGAATACAATCGACCACTATTTTATCTCATTTTTTTTAATATTTCGAGGATAATGGAATAAGCACTCGTGTGCTGTTATACATCTAGTCACTATACCATACATGACGTCCATAACAAAGGAATCAACCATGTTCTTTTTAAAAGAAAACACACAAAAAATATCAAACTTACCAAATAAAAAGAAATTACGGGAATCTACATTAACTTACGTCTGAAGATAAACTTCAAACTTGGGGCAGAATTCTAAGTGTTTGCACAGCAGTCCAGTTATGGAACATGATCAGCTTACTATGCTTTCCTGGAGTATTTGGTGCGCACATACATGTGCAAACAAATCTGCAAACTTTTGCAAGGAGTAATATTTGCTGAACCTTTGACGATATCGCGCTTTAAGAGTTGAATGCTAATCTCTCTCTCTCTCTCGCTTTCTGTCTCTCTGTTGGGTGGGGGTGGTTGGTGCTAACACGCAAATATCACATATGTGTGCCAAGTTTCTAGGTTTTTTCCTCTCTCGGTACACACACACATCTCACCCCCTTTCCAACAAAAACCACCCCCCCCCCCCCCCCCACCACAGACACATTCTTCCCTCTCACCCCTTCCAACACAAACCAACACCGCCACCACCACCACCATACTACACCACTCCACAATCTCTGTAAATCACACTCCTTCAATCAGGTCTCTCTCTGTCAGTCTGTCTTTCTGTCGACCTTTCCTCATCCTACTTCTTCCTGTCCCCTACCTGGGAACTTGAGCATCAAAAGGAAAACTGGTTTCTCTCTGCCTACCTAGTTGTCTGTCTTTCTGTCGACCTTTCTTCATCCTACCTCTTACTGCGTCCGAACTGAGAACCGAGCACCGAAAAAAAGAAAACTGGTTTTTGCCTGCCTGCCTGCCTGCCTGCGCAGAACATCTTGCACACAAGTTAAAACTCCTTCCGCTTTTCGTAAGAGTAGGCCATTATGTGCCGGTGGGAACAGATGACAAAATTGACAAAACTGCATACACACAGGGACTGGATGAAAAAAGCCCATAAATGTTTATTCCATTATCCTTGAAATAAAAGATTAATACATGTATTTGTCTGTCTCTCTATCTTTTCTCATCTTTCTTCTTCCTGAAATAAAAGAATTATAATATATATATATATATATATATATATATATATATATATTTGTCTGTCTCTCTTATCTCATCTTTATTCTTCCTGTGTTCTAGCTGAGAACCTGAGAATCAAAAGGAAAATTGGTTTCTGCCTGCCTGCCTATTCGTCTCTCTATCTTTCTGTCTATCTTTTCCTCGTCCTATTTCTTCCCGTGTCTGTCTGTCTCTCTTTCCTCATCCTATTTCTTCCCGTGTCTCTCTGTCTCTCTTTCCTCATCCTATTTCTTCCCATGCTCTAACTGAGAACATAAGCACCAAAAGGAAAAAAAACCAACCCTGGTGTGACCAGCAGAAAACCACTGGAGCGACAATACTGACACGAACAGGTGTTTAACTTTTCCTCCCTATTCGGTATCTCACAGGGTAAAACATCCCCAGTCATAGGGAAAATACGTCTCCAGGACAGGATATCCCGTTTCCTTGTATCTCCTCAATTTTTTTCCCCCTTTTCCTTTGCACTGCACGCGAAATAGCATAGATCCGGTGGGGATGGTGAAGAGAGGAGACAAGGTGGAAATGTAACATAACAGGGAGAAAATGGAAAGAAAAAGGTGTTAACATCTTGTAGCAATTCCATTTAGTTTCCGAGAATAAGAATTTTAGAATGTTTTAAATCCTGTAAGAGGTATGAGAAATGACGGTCTGCTTTTACTCAACCGATCCCAATATTTTCTGAAACAAGATAAAATGGAAAAAAGTAAAACCAAATCAAATTGAATAATTATAAAATAAAACAAAAAAATAAAATGTACGCACAATAAAATAAAAAAGACAAAATTAATGAAAAAAATCACTCATCATGAAAATTGAAATATGATGTACATGCGTTTGTACGTGTGTGTGCGCGCCAGTGCATGCATAATATGTATGTGTGTAGTCTTCAAATTTTCTTTCTCCTCGGCTATAGCTCTGAGGTCCATTAATGGTGATATTTTTGCGTATGCGACCGTTTTTGCTCATCATTAAGGTAGACGCATTCCGACTTCGGAGAGAGTCTTCAGTTTAATGTTGACGAAGAATGCGTGTGTGCGTGCATGATTGTGTGTGTAAGTGTGTATGTGTGTGCGCGCGCGTGCATGCATGAATCATTGTTGCTTACACAAGTTCACATTTGCGCCTCCTCGCTTCTTCCCAATCCTTTCACTCCACCTGCACCCAGCCCCCCTTCCCTCAAAGATGAGAGGCACTACACTCGAACGTTTTCACATCAAACACGATATTTCATCCAAATCTACCATTCAAAAATTCATCAAGTTCATTCCATCCTATTCTTCTCAGCCCAGGCGACCACGAGGGCCATAATTATCAGGGGACATAAACGGATTCGCAGACGATCATTGACAAACATGGACGTTATCGAATACTGGGAAGGCAAGATCGTCCTCTTCTCCACGTTTCGCTACATTATTATTATTAATATTCATTTTCCGTTTAGTAACCATTAAATTAGCATCGTGATACTGGTACTGTACTTTTCTGACAGGGTAAAAAACCAAAACAAAGAAAGCAAGGACATCATGACAAATTCAGTCACAATGCGTCATCGATGAGATAGGAGCATCAACTGATAATACAGGCATGCTCGAAGTCGTTGTAGTCACTACTATTATTGTAGTAGTATGAATAGAAAAGAGAGATAAAAGTAGTAAAAGAAGAAGAAACAGAAAAAGTAGTAGCAGCAGCAGCCGCAGTGGTAGTAGTAGTAGTATAGTAGAGTAGCAGCAGCAGCAG
Source organism: Rapana venosa (assembly GCA_028751875.1). Lineage (NCBI taxonomy): Eukaryota > Metazoa > Mollusca > Gastropoda > Neogastropoda > Muricidae > Rapana > Rapana venosa. The sequence goes on along the minus strand of CM054152.1, from coordinate 28,695,260 downwards.
CAGTAGTAGTACTAGTAGCAGCAGCAGCAGCAGTAGTAGTAGCAGTAGAAGTAGTAGTAGTAGTAGTAGTAGTAGTAGTAGTAGTAGTAGTAGTAGTAGTAGTAGTAGTGGTGGTGGTGGTGGTGGTGGTAAATTATAAACAATAATGATATTTGGATGAAGAAGATATAGAAAAAGAAAAACAAGTACAAGTAAGAAGAGACATTTTCATCAACATCATCATAAACATTCTCATCCTAACAAACAACATCTAGCTTTTTTTTTTTTACATCGAAAAAGGCACAGACATCAGATCATTTTTTTAGAATCCTCACCTTTGAAAATGAAAATAAAAACAAGAAGAAAACCACACACAAACAACAATACCAGTCTCTGGAATAATACAATTTTTTTTTGTAACACGGGATTTTTGTTTTAAAAGTCCACTGATGATTGATAGTTCCGCGTTACAATAACATACTGTATCACATGGTATGGACAAGGCTCGAATACGGAGTTATAAGCTGAAAGTTTATGGGTGTAGAATCCTTCTGTCTTTGGCAGTGGAGCCAGTCAGTATATTATCAGCATCCATCTGTCGCTCACAAGCAGTCATCGGCTGTAAGTTAGATTTCACAAAGTAGTCATCAAATACTCTCATGGTGCCAAGTATCATCGCTAGGTATGACACTTTTCAAAGTGTTTTACTCAAATGTTCTACATTAAACCACATGTTAATGAATGATGGCAGGGAAGTGGGGAAGGTGGAAAGGGCGGAAGGCGGAAAGGGCGGCGGGGGGGGAGGGGGGGGGGTGTTAGGGATGAACGCTGAGTCACATACACAAACGATTTCAAAGCGATGTGACTGGAAAAGTTCATGGCATTTGTAAAGTGGTCGTCTTTTGCGCTCCTCGAATGTGTCTGGTGAAACCCAGAGTCCAACCCTGACTCCTCCCTCCAAGAATCGCGTACTCAGGTGTAATACGGCAAAGACAGATCATGTATGGAGACATGTCTAAACACAGACAGCGTGTTGTGTAGACTAATAATACATTTAGATTGAAACCGTGATGCTCTCAATCCTCTCATTCACAAACAGTGCGAGTTTCTGGACAAAATAAAGACTTGGCATTATGAAATCGCTCAGCATTAAACTCCCATAAGCACACTTCTAATTCAATTTCAAAACTTTGTCATGCATTTCAAAACTCAAATATACTACATACCATACGCAAACACTACAAACTCACTACATTACACACTCCATGCGTCACTTCAAAAGGCCTGGCAATTCACAGAATTCAAGCCAACAGCATCTCCAACCGTTCCTCTTTCCACACATCACAAATTGAACAGTATCACGTCATCCACCACGTGAAAATCCACACGTCACAAACCTCTCACCTCATACAACCCCGCACCCTCACAAATGCCACACGTCGTCACAGCGCAGACTCCACGTCATAAACTCTCAAACAAGTACAGCCTGGCAGCGAAACTCATCCTCCGTGGAATAGCCGAACGTTGCCGGGCCGTCAGTCTCTGGCGCACCTCACTGACAGACCCTGACAAGAACTGAGCCTCCGCCCCCTGCCCTTCCATGCCACCTTGCCCTGCTCCTGCCCTCCCGCCATCAGAATGTTTGGGAGGCGCACGTTTAGGCAGTGGCGGAGGATCCTTGAACGCCCGGCGCCGAGCGGTGAAGGTCTGCAGCGGGTACTTGTCGCTGTCCAGGAAGAAGCGAGTCAACTCCAGCTTCTCCCGTAGCGTCAGGATGTCGTAACGCATGACGTTGTCCAGAAAGTAGCGAGCGGGGAGAAGGGGGAAACGGATGTGGCAGAAAGCAGATCCCAGCACCACTCTTCGGTCCCAGCCCGATTCTCCCCGACCTCGCCGCTGACACTCTGCCGATGCCCAGCGGAGCGCACTTTCGTAGATCTCCTTCTCTGGGGCTTTGAGAAGATCGTTGCGAAGGACGGCTACCAGACACTCTTTGCAGAGGTCATGCACGTGAGGCCCGTTCAGCACAGTCCGCGCGTGTTCGAAGATGAAGGTCAGGGCTTTGTGTTTGAGACCGTCTTCGTTGAAGATGTGTCCCTGTTCTACCAGAAAGCAGGCCGTCTCGGCACAGAGGTTGTCTTGGAGGAAGGTGACACACCGCTTGACCAGCGTGTCCACGTTGTATTTCTTGGCCAGGTACAGCAGCACGAGCACGTTGTCCGCGTCTATTGGGCCGTCATCCGTGTACAGGAATCTACAGCCATGGACACAGCAAGAAGAAGTCAGTGACAACATGAATATCAGGCTGTATATCTTGGGGGAGAACAGAAGGAAGATGGTGGGTATGATGCATTCAAAATGATTGGGTTACAAGTTGTGAATGTGTGTGTTATGAGCATGTTGTGGGTTTTTACTTTTTTTTATAAATTTGTTGCCTCATCTTCTGTTGTGTTCCTGTCCTGCTGTTTCCATGCCACTCATTTCAATCTCTCCGCCCCAACCATACCCAGCCTCGTTATGTCACATCCTCAGGGTCAAGCCCACAGGGAGCCTATCAATGTCAGGCCTCCGTGGGGCAACCAGCTAGAGGGGCACTGTTGGTCAGGTAATTTGAGCAACACTCTCAAAATCGCATTCGTAAAGTGGATGAAGCTCGACTGAGTGGTCCCAGTTTTCCCAATGAGCCCACAGCAAACTCACTCTGGGTAGGAGCCGGTCGGACTCCGATGAATCCCTCCGAATCTTTCGGGACATACACCCGCGACCTTCCAGTTCGTAACCCAGGCTCTAACCAAGATGGTTGGTGTTATGAACATGTTTCTTGACGTGGGGTCTAAAAAAAACAACCCCAATAGTAGTGTGTGTGTGTGTGTGTGTGTGTGTGTGTGTGTGTGTGTGTGTGTGTGTGTGTGTGTGTGTGTGTGGCGTGCGTGCGTGTGCGTGCGTGCGTGTGGGAGAAGAAAGGAGGGCAAGTGCTACAAATGAAAGTTCGATTCCATTTGTTAGTTTTGTAAATACATATAATGCACTGCCATACTCTGATCAGCGTGTGCAAAGCATAAACATTTACGAAAGATTTTGAAAAAAATAAATATAATTGCTTGCTCCGTATTGTTAACTTCATCCCTTTGCTCTACAAACCTTGTACGCACCCCTGCATGCTGCACGCATGATTTTCACACACACACACACACACACACACACACACACACACACACACACACACACACACACACACACACACACACACACACACACTCACTCTTTCTCTCTCTCTCTCTACCTACCAACCTCCCCTCCTCACTCCCCGGCATCCCTCCTCCTCCTCCTCACACCCCCCCCTCCTCCCCCCACACCCTCCCTTCGGAGAGAACACCCACCTGAAGAACTCCTTGAAGTCATCAGGCTCCACCTCGGGCACATCCACCACGTCCTTCTCGGCTAAGGGCCCGTGGAACATGACGGTGAAGACGTCACTGCGCGATTCCAGCACGTAGCGGTGGGCGCCCAACAACTGGCCCTCCGCCCCCACCCTGAAGTGGACGTCGCAGTGGATCTGGTGTTCGAACATGTAGTGGTTGCACTCCAGGGCCGACAGCTGAGCCTGCCAGTCCGCTCCCACCTCCATGCTGGTGGGCCGAGACATTGTCCTAGGTCCGTCCGTCCGTCCGTAGCTCTTTCGCCTTCCAAGTCCTCTCTACTTGCTCCTACTGTTGTTGCTTCTGTGTCGGTGTTGAGTCTCCTCTCACCTCTGTGTAGACATGGATTGGTACAGTTTATTATTTTTACTCACAGTGCAGAGTGCATTTTTTTTCCCGGGAAGGTAGTGTGTGCGTGTCCGTGTAGTAGTAGTAGTAGTAGAAGAAGTAGTAATGGTAGTGGTAGTAGTAGTAGTAAAAGTAGTAGTAGAAGTAGTAGTGGTAGTGGTGGTGGTGGTGGTAGTAGTAAGTAGTAGTAGTAGTAGTAGTAGTAGTCTTTGAATGAACGCCCGTGCACACTATGTGATTTGAACGTACGTGTATGGTGTGTGTGTGTGTGTGTGTGTGTGTGTGTGTGTGTGTGTGTGTGTAAGAGGGGCGGGGGTGTCTCAAAGCCTTGTGATTTATACATCGAGCTTGCGATCTAGCAGTAACTGGTCCTGGCTCCATTCCCCAGAAAGTGTTTCGGTTACAATGATGAACCGTCTGCGATCATGCCGCACATCTTACTTCACAAGTTGAAAATCCCTCCAGCCTTTAGAGAAAGGCAGGGAAGCTATGGCCGGGGGGCCTGACTGGCCCGAACATAGCCAGCATGCAGCCTGTGACCTGGGTAAGGAAGAGATCCTCCAGGATTCATCTTACCTCTGCCACCGTAGTTGACAGCAGTGCTTTCAGGATCCCTCACACAGATTTGAGGGAGATGTGAAATCTTTGTATTTTCTATCCACTGCTATTTGTTTGTGGGGTGAGGCAATCAGAGGTAATCTTCATGATTCTTCATTCAGCCAAGGTTTTTTGTTTGTTTGTTTAAAGTTAATTGCCCGACTTAATATTGTGTCACTGAAGCCACGTTTCCAGAACATTTTTTAAGCAAACGAAAACATACTTTTACACAATGAACCAATGGTTAGGTTGATCAGGCAAAGAGACGAGGCTGTGAGCACACACACACACACACACACTCTCTCTCTCTCTCTCTCACACACACAATCCACCCCACCCTCCCTGTCCCCCCCCCCCCCCCCCCCCCCCCACACCACCACCACTACAACCCTGCCCTTTACCCCTCTCCTTTCATCCTAACACGGACAACAAAGCCCCCACAGTTAATTAACGACCCGTACGTCCGCGTCTAAGACACACAAACGGTATCCAGTTCAAAAACGCCATCCATTCCTCATCAGCAAACGCGCAGAACGATGCACGCCACCGGTCAAGGACGTGCATGCATATTTATGTGCACTACAGCTGATCTGACTTAAATCCATGGACGAGTTCACCACCTTGCTCATTAAACGTGAGGGAGTGAGCGGATGGAGAGAGGGAAGGGGAACGATAGGGATGGGGTGGGGTGGGGGGGGGTCAGAGAGATTGGGGGGGGGGGGGGGGGGGGGGAGACCGAGAGAAGGAGCGTGAAGGGAAGGGAAGGGTGTGGGGGTCAATAGAAGACTATCCAAACTGGTGACCTCACCAATTAGGCATGAGGGCATGACTACAATTAAAAGGTCACAGTTGTTGACATGGCTAATAGCACATTATAAGGGTGACGACAATGGAGGCAGAACTATGAGTGACCTCGCCTCTTACATCCATGACCACATTCCTGTCGGGGTGACTGACTGACTGACTAAAGCTCCTGGCCCATTATTGAAGATCAAAGGATGAACATGCTGCTGCAGGTGTGAATGGGGAATGTTGAACGACGAGTGGAAGGTTGGGGGTGGGGGGGGGGGGAGGGAGGGTTGGATGGAGAGAGACAGACGGACAGACAAAGACTGAGACAGAAACAGAGAATCGCAAAAGATAGGCGCAGTAATTGATATTGGACACACACACACACACACACACACACACACACACACACACACACACATGCCAGGAAGACAGACGTAAAACTAAGATACGAGAACACACTGACAATCTTATTATACATACAAAAAGACATGCTTATTTGCAAATTTGATGTACAGAGACACACAAGCATATTAACGAACGAAAGAGAAAAAAACTCAGTTAAAGAATACTGAAAAGAAAAGATTTTATTCTTCTCATATGAAGCATTATCATTTTGTCTTCTCCGAAGACGAACACAAAACGTTGTTCGTTTCAGAAGCAGTAAGTAGCACTTTGAACTAGTCAATTTAGAGCCAGAGGGCGGTTTTGAAACAACAACAACATCAACACTAACAACAAAATCGCTTTGACAAACAAGTAGGCATTCCAGCCTTAATTTTTATTTGCTCTTAATTATAAGCACTAAATACATTACTGAAGTAAACATTGAGGAAGTAAACTTAAAACAAGTAGCTCATGAATATCACGTTACAGCTGGAAACTAACACGTATATTCTCTCTCTCTCTCCCTCTCTCTCTCTCCCTTTTTTTGTTCTATCATTTTCTTTACCTTCCTTGTTCTATCCCCTTCCCCTTTCAGCTATTTCTTTCCCTTCTGCCTGTCCGTCCGTCTTCGATCTCTTCCTTATTCTCACTTTCAACTGTTTAGAATGAGTCAACGACAATAGGACTGTTTCCCATGGTCTGTTCAGGACAAAATTTACAACCCTAGGTCGCCAAGTACACAAGCAAACTTGAGAGCCCGATGACCTTGTAGTATTTGCATAGCAGTCACCACCCCCTCCACAGTACAGAGCACATACACGCACGCAAGCATGCTGGGCACCACTAACACTCACTCCAGGCACACAGTTGAGGTAAAATAGTAAAGCTGTAATAAAAACAACAAGAATAACAGTAATAAAAGATAATAATAAAAACTGCGTTCTGCTTCATTTCCTTTTTTGGGTTTTTTTTCTCAAAGTTTCAGCAAATTTTTGCTTCTTACCCGAAGCTTCCTCAGGCTGAATCAATGTTTTACACTCCACTGAATAGCGTCAAAAGTGTTATTTTATACAAGGGAGAAGATACCTGCAGAAACCGGTAGGCAAAAAACAAATGTATATATAATTCAGCCATGGGAAGCTTCAGAACAGAAACGAAAATCTGCTGAAACTTTTTTTTTTTTAAAGGAAAAAATAGCTGAACTGCAGTTGTGTATTTATTGATGATGATGATGGTAGTGATTATATATATATATATATATATATATATATATATATATATATATATATATATATATATAATTATGTGTTTGGCTTTTGTGTTTTTACCTCTCATTTTTCAAACAGATCAGGCAGGTCTAAAATCCTTTAGGAGGACAGTTTGAGAAAAAGAAAACGAGCACACGTCAGGTTTATCCTTTCTAATAATCGTGTTTACAACAAACTGTGCAGTTTTCCCTGCCCTGTTTTTCAAACAGTGAAACAGTCCTCAAATTTACCCTTCTCTAAGACAGTTTGAGAAAAGAAAGAAAGAAACCACTGCGATTAACATTCTTGGAATTTGTCGAGTAAAGACCTTAATCTGTCTAGCTCTAAGATTGCTTCTCTTCTCCATGCAACACCTGATGCAGTTCACCTACTACAGCTCAATAGTACAGACAGCAACAGTTCAATAAAACAGACATTCAGACAACCACAACTCAATAACACAGACAGATAAACAGACAATCATACCTCAATACAGACAGACAAGAGCAGTTCAATAACACAGACTAACAGACAACCACAACTCAATAATACAGACAACCATAACTCGATAATATAGACATTCACAGCTCAATAATATAGACAGACAGACACACACACATATACATACAAAGAGACAGACACACAGACAGACGGAATGCCCACCTATGCAGTCAGTCATTGAAAACACAATGCACACCATACCTTCTGTCACCTTACATTGCTGTTACACTGTGTATTCAGCTATTTTCTCCTGTCTTTGCCTGGTTGTGAATATGCTGTACACACACACACACACATCTCATGTCTGTCTCGGTATCTCTCCTTCATATGCGGCACACAAAAATACACAAACACATGACGTGTACACAATCACTAGCAGAAGCACACAGATACACAGGCCAGCGAGCGCACACGCACGCACACACAAATCTCATGTCTGTCTCGGTATCTCTCCTTCATATGCAGCACACAAAAATACACAAACACATGACGTGTACACAATCACCAACAGAAGCACACAGATACACACGCCAGCGAGAGCAACAGCGCGCGCGCACACACACACACACACACACACGTACGCACGCATGCACACCCACCCACACACACAGGGCGGGAGAGGGGGGGGGAGGGGGGACAGATAGGCAGGCAGAGGCAGAGAGAAACAGAGAGACAGGCAGCTAGATACTGAGACAACTGGCAAACAATAGATAGAGCATGGCACAAAGAGAGAGAGAGAGAGAGAGAGAGAGAGAGAGAGAGAGAGAGAGAGAGAGAGAGAGAGAGAGAGAGAGAGAGAGAGAGAGAGAGATTTAACAAAATCTGCAAATGTCAACCTCAATGTCGGAATCCAGGTGGCTAAAATCGAACAGACTTACGACGCATGTTGGGAGACGTTAGGGCATCACACTGACCAAAATTTGCTATAAATTTTTTAAAAATTGAAATCATCCACTGATGTGCACAAAATGACTTTAATACATCACATACGCAAAAGTTCAAAGCTGTCGGCACACACTCATAGGGAATACCCATGAAGTGGGTCATGTAGGACACAATATGTAAACGTAAATGCATGCACATCCAGCGCTCTGTCAGACGCCAGCTGTGGCTCTGTGCTCTCAGCTGTCTGTCTGTCTGTCTGTCTGTCTGCTGCTCAGCACATCGCCAGGGTGTGGGAAAAACACTACTGTTTTGATGATGAACTTTCTCCCCTGTCAACCTCCTCCTTTTTTAACCTTTTCTCTCGCTGTCGATGTCACCGGCATTCTAACAGGCACCTACACATGCCCGCTCGCTTCAACCCAAACTTTCTCCCAATCCAACTTTATACTTTGAGTAATGGACTGGGTGCTAGGGGTTTTTTTCCGGAAGAGACGATAAACCGAGGTCCCATGTGCCGTACAAATTTAGCAAGAGTATAAGAACCCATGACAACAAGAGAGCTGTCCCCACCAAAAATTATGTAGATAAAAGCCACTCTCATAGGGGAACATATATATGAAGAAGAAAGAACATCAAATTAATGGAAGGTGCTGCTCTTGCAGCGACAAGCTCTCCTTTAAAAAAAAATCTGCGTCTATGTCACAAGTATACACAAAGGAGCGTGCATATGCACAGATGCATTTAGGCAGGAAGACATATACACCGTCACACATATGCAAGCGCATGCACAGAGAGAGAGAGATGGAAGGGGGGGGGGGGGGAGACAGATAGAGGTGGGGGGACTGGAACAGAAACAAACTCAAGACGATATTATTATGTCATAAAACTCAAAAGATAAACTGGGAGACAGGCAGACAGACAGGTAGACAGACAGATAGGAAGGCAGGTAGGCAAACAGTAGACAGAGAGACAGACACACAGACAGCAGACTGATGTCATAAAAACAAGAGTCTGAGACAGAGACACAATAAAACAAAACAAGAATATGCTCTTAAAAACAAAAGCCCAAACAAAATAAGCCAAAAAGTCATACTCGACCTCACTATCGAAGCCTTGCAGCTCCCACAAAAAAAAAAGGCGAGAGAGAAAAAAAACAACACACGACGCAACACACGATCACTTGGTGCAGCACAGCACAGTACAGCCCAGCCCAGCACAAAATATCCCACACACAGCTAGCTCAGCCAGAGACAAGTCAAGTCACAACACTAACAGGGAAATACCCACGAAGTCAGCGCGAACACGATAGGCCTACGACCCTACCTACTACACCTGCCGCTGCCGCTGCCCTGCTGTGTTGTGCTGTGCTGTGCTGTGACACAGGCACTCTGTGCTCCTTTCTATCAGCTGTCTGCTCCCTCGCCACTTTGCTGGGGTGTGGGGGTATGTATGCTAGTGCATGCTGAGCTGCGCTGATCAACTTCCTCGTCTGCTGTTGTCCTACGGACCCTCTTTCCCATCAACCCCCCCCCCCCCCCCCCCCTCCTTTTCTCTATCTGTCCTAGAGTCCCTATCTCTGTTTCTGTCTCTATCTCCATGTCTGTCTGTTTATCTTGCCTTTTTCTCACACAGGATAGACAGATACACAGAGGCGCGCGCACACACACACACACGCACGCACACACACACACACACACACACACACGCACACACACAACACACACACACACACACACACACACACACACACACACCACACAGGCGGGGGCGGGATAGTCTAGTGGTTAGAACATTGCGCTCGCAATCTGACGACCCAGGTTCGATTCCCGTTCAAGGGATATTTTCCCCTGGAGTTATGCCGACTCCACTCTCCCTAAAAGTCCTTCGGATGAGACTATAAACCGAGGCCCAGTGTGCGAACGCACGCAGAACATCTTGTGCACACGTTAAATCCTGTCCCGCTTTTTGTAAGAGTAGGCCATTGTGTGCCATTGGGAACAGAGTAACTGATGACAAAATCTACAAAACTGCATACACATGGGTACTGGATGTAAAAAAGCACACAAGTGCTTATTCCATTATCCTCGATATAAAAGAATAAAATAAAAATAACATTAAAAAACACCACACACTTCTGTTCATTCCTCTTATTCATTCTCTCCTCTCTCTCTCTCTCTCTCTCTCTCTCTCTCTCTCTCTCTCTCTCTCTCTCTCTCTCTCTCTCTCTCATCTCCTGGCAATACCGTAAATTATCGTTTTTACCATGCTACGTTCAACATCAGAAGGAATGGCTTTAAAATGCATGCAGACATTGTTCAACGCTAAACCTAAGAATCTGAACTAATGCCTATATATGACTTTTGGGGGGGGGTAAAATTGGTGTTCCGCGTGTTGATCTCACTTCAGTTCGCAATTTGCTTCCAGCTTGTGCAGAGAGTAAATTGCACGCACGCATTAACAAACACGTATATTGAAGATAATACACTTGTAATAGACGTACTCACATCATAGCTTTTTTTTCTGATTACAGTCCGTTGTATAGCGAGTACCCGTATACGTCAGTGTTCGATGTCTTTTTGTCAAATCAACCGGAATGCAATCAATACAAGTCACCCCCTGCCACTGTGCTGATAACTAGTTGTTGTGCACCTTGCTATCAGCTGACATCGCTCGCTTGGTCAGGCTATGACAATCATTCTTCTTTCCTCAAATGCTTCGCCGTGCTTCTTTCCACTTCTGTTTCTGTCACTCTACCTTCCTCTTCTCATAAAAGACAGATATACTTACTGACTGAGAGACAGGCACACACACACACATACATGCGTACACAAATATCTACACACCTACACCTACCTACCTACATACATGTATGCATACACAAATACATACATACATACATTCATACATACACGCACGCATGCACACACTTAGCGCATGTATTACACACACACACACACACTTTCGACAAGAGGGTGGGGCGGGGCAACAACACTGTAGAAAACAAAACAAGCGGGTAGATGGAGGGAAGAGGGGGGGGGGGGGGGGGGGGGGGGAGATAGCTTGGGTCCGTTAGGGAAGGGGGACAAAAGGAGAAGTCGATACCTACAGGGAACAGAGAGACAGACAAAGAGAGAGACAGTCGACAATACAAGTCTGCAATGGAAATGAAGAGCACAGTAAACTACACTGATCATGTACATCAGTGAACAAATCATACGCTGCATTGTCAGCATGTTCCAAGCCAACAGTAATGATAATAGGCATTTGTCTTCTAATCATCTCTCTCTCTCTCTCTCTCACCCCTGTGTGTGTGTGTGTGCGTGTGTGTGTGTGTGTGTATGTGTGTGTGTATGTGTGTGTGTGTGTGTATGTGTGGGTGTTTATTCATTTGATTATTTTATGTCAAGGATAATGGAATAAACACTCACGTGCTTGTTTTTAAAAAAAAATCCAATCCCTTTGTGTATACTGTTTTGTAAATTTTGTTATCCATTCTCACCGGCACACAATGGTCTACTCTTCCCAAAAGAGGAACAGATTTTAACGTGTGCGCAAGATGTTCTGCGTGCGTTTGCACATGGAACCTCAGTTTATAGTCTCATCCGAAGGACTTCTGGGGAAAGTACAGTCGGCACTGATGCTAACTCCAGAGGGAAAATCCTCTTGAACGAGATTCGAACCCGGGGAAGCAGATCACGAATGTGTGTGTGTGTGTGTGTGTGTGTGTGTGTGTGTGTGTGTGTGTGTGTGTGTGTGTGTATGTGTGTGTGTGTGTGAAAGCGAGGGGAGAGAGAGAAGAGAGAGAGAGAGAGAGAGAGAGAGAGAGAGAGAGAGAGAGAGAGAGAGAGCTTGGTGTGTGTGAGAGTGTGTTTGTGTGAGTGTTTGGTGTGTGTGTGTGTGTGTGTGTGTGTGTGTGTGTGTGTGTGTGTGTGTGTGTGAGAGTGTTTGAGTGTGTGTGTGTGTGTGCTTGGTGTGTGCGTGTGTGTGTGTGCTTGGTGTGTGCGTGTGTGTATGTGTCTGTGTGCGTTTCTCTCCGTTTTTGTTTTTCGACATTCAGATACAATTTAAGAAACTGGTTCTTCTTGCATGCACAACGGGACCAACACTATCAAATATGTTTGCTCTGTTTTGCGGAACGTATGCACATCTATCTATAGAAACGACAAAGATGAAATCTGAGTGTCAGCTGGCGCAATGCAGGGCTTATGTGTTGAAAAATACAATACCGATGTCAATAAAAATCATGCCTTGATATCATCAGTCCGCGTGTTCCTGGTAAATTCATCATATGCCTTCTTCTTTTTCGTTCTAGAAAGCTGTGCAGTTCTGTTTACATAATTATCATCCCTAGGTTATTATCTTTATAGGTTTTTTACTCCTTTACATGTACATTAAGCTCTCTCTCTCTCTCTCTCTCTCTCTCTCTCTCTCTCTCTCTCTCTCTCTCTCTCTCTCTCTCTCTCTCTCTGTATCCAAGAATGCCCAACAATTCCATGATGATGATGGCAACGATAACGACAATGGTGATCAATGATGGTGTTGCTACAGCTATTGCTGCTGCTGCTGCTGTTGTTGTAGTTCTTGTGTTACGTTTATGTCTTGAGCATTACAACCACCAGCCTTCTTTTTTTTAAATTATACCTCTCAACATCATGTTATAATCAATAACAACAAAAACAACCACCACCTAAAGTAATCACCATTATAAAAACCAGCAGTATCAGTAGCAGCAAAAGCAGCAGCATCAGATATACTTACTATAAGCAGCAGCCGGTGTATGAGCTGCTGCAGTAGAAGAAAATAGAAGTATAAGTAGTAGCTGTGTGGTAGCAATACTACTACAAGTAGGGAGTTACTACAACAGCATTACTACAACTACTATTGCTACTGCCGCCGCCGCTGCTGCTGCTACTACTACTACTTCTACGGAGCAGCAGTTGCTAACTATATTATCACTAATAATGTAGTAGCAGCAGAAAAAGCGTTAGAACAACAGCAAATATTCACAATCAAAACAGAACCAGCTGTCAACATAATGGAATGACTAGAATTACCTGAAACAACAAGAAAGCCAATGTGTCATCAGTGACACAAACCTTGCCAGTCATTCCATCCTGGTAACAGATTGTCACCAAGGAAACAGCAATTAAAAAAATAATTGTGTGTTCGAATGCACTCTGAGGATATATACATACTGCACTCAATCGATGCCGTGGTTTATTTTTACAAGCTCGCGCAAAGAAGAAGCAAACACACTGACACAAAAGACAAATTACAAGTGAATTCTTGCACAAACACATGACTTATTCTATCATGCACATGCACACGCGAGTTAGGTCTTCGGGTTAAAAAAAAAAGAGGCTTAATCGATTAGGCGTAGAGATAATAAGGAAGCCGGGGGAAGGGGGTGATTAGGAAAAAAACCCATTTTAACACACTGATATAAAACACGAACTACGAACAAAGTCGAGCACAAACTCATGCATGCATGATTCTATGAAGCGTTAACCGCTAACTGATGAGGGACAGAGAGAGACTAAGAAGGGGCGGGGGTGAAGGGGTGGGGGTGGAAGGGGGAGAAGATAGCGTAAAGAATGATGGCTTAATGGATGTTTGATCTACATGTAAATCTCACGTGTTAATTACGTCCGCCTACTTTCATTCATTCACCCACTCGATATGGTAACACTACTGGGTAATTACACTACCATACTATCAAAGTAAGCTAGCTTAGCATGCTTGCACAAACACATGCCAACGCATCCACACGCTCGCAAGCATGTACATCCACATTGTCACACGCATATGCGTACGCGCGCGCGCACACACACACACACAATCACCATGAGAGAGAGACAGACAGACAGAAACAGAGACAGAGGGAGATAGCCAGCAACAGTGATATTTATTTATTTATTCTTTTATATCGAGGATAATGGAATAAGCACTTATGTGCTTTTTTACATCCAGTCCCCGTATGTGTGCGGATTTGTGAATTCTGTCATCTGTTCCCACCGGCACACAATGGCCTACTCTTACGAAAAGCGGAACAGGATTTAACGTGTGCGCAAGATGTTCTGCGTGCGTTCGCACACGGGGCCTCGGTTTAAAGTCTCATCCGAAGGATAGACGCTGGTAGACATACCAATGGCAGAAAGTGGCAAAAAGTTTTACTGAATAAAGGCTAAAGGACTTTTTGATAGTATGTGCATGTATACGACAAATACGAAACATCGTAGCTGGTAGCGTACCAACACCGCAAAGTATCACAGAATAACATATGCTGCATACAATGTTCTATAACTTCTGGTACACAAGAAATGTATCTGATGAATGACAGATGCGTGGGTATGACAGAGCCATGGGTTTCCATATTCCTTATAATACTAAATTTTGCTTTTCGTTCAAAAACACAGGCATGCACAAACAGAAGCATTCATGTACACTCACATTCTCTCTCTCTCTCTCTCTCTCTCTCTCCTCTCTCTCTCTCTCTCTCTCTCTCTCTCTCTCTCTCTCTCTTTCACCGCCGCCCCCTCTCTCCCTCAAACACACAGATATGTATATATCTATATGCATGCGTACACACACACACACACACACACACACACCCAGATGGAGGGGGGGGGGGGTGGGGTTGCAAACTGACAGACACAGAAAAGTACACAAAAAGACACAAAAAATGGAGGCGAGGGAAGAAAATGTATTCAATATAGGCAACAGCTCATTCTGACAGGGCAATGTACGTCACAGTGGGCACACAATACTGTAAATCATCAATAACGTACGTAACGCACAAACTGCATTTCCATATTATCTCCAGAACATCAATGGGTTATTCAATACAACTTCTACCATACTGCATATATTTGGTAAGTGAAAGAGTTATGGACGCAAGAAAGAGAGTTCGTTCTCTCTCTCTCTCTCTCTCTCTTCACACACACACACATACACGCACGCACGCATGCATACACACAGAGCACAACACAGACAGAGAACACACACACACACACAGAACACACACACAGACAGAGAACGCACACACACACCACGTACATAGAGGCCTGAAAGGGGAGGTAGGTGAGGAGGGAGAGAGAGCCATTGCCACACGGAGAGAGAGAGAGAGAGAGAGAGAGAGAGAGAGGAGAGAGAGAGAGAGAGAGAGAGAGAGAGAGAGAGAGAGAGAGAGAGGCTCTTTGACGCTTTGACCAATTTATTGTCATTGCCCAATGTGGCCTATTGACAAGGGAGAGTTACACACAACTTTCTTTTGTAAATACAAATAAATACAAGAAAATTTACATGACGCATTTAAGGTAATGAAAAAACCCCAAAACCCAAAATAAGAGCTCTCTATGAACGGATACGACTTTAAGCTCTGAAGTAAACTCAGTTTCAAACTGAACACAAATAACAAGGATAAACAACAGGAACCAATAAACAATAACTAAAATAATATTTAAAAAAAGAACATTCTAGAATGCTATATTAGACCACCCAATGAAATTGTATGTGAAATTTTCAATAAGTATTCTTGCTGGAGATTACAGCGTAATTATCTAGATGTTTCTTTAGGTGTGTCACAAAATGCTGGAGTTTACATTAATATAAATGTTACTTTAGTTTAGTCACAAATGTTAAACTAATTGGAACTTAGCTGTGATTGTCGTAATTTCAGTGCTTCAGCAATAAACTTTGCAACAGATTTGATCACAATATCGTCATCAGACGATACGATAGAACAAATATCTTGCCTTTGGAAAGCTTCTAGATTGAGAACACTACTGTTTTCACGTATGGAAACATATGATTGACACTGAAACAGGAAATGCACTTCATCATCAAAAATATGACCACACATAGGGCATGGGAACTGTGTGGACGTCTCAGGTTGAAACCATCTTTTGTTTGCATTGAAACCGAGTGTTCTTAGTCGAAATCTTGCATAATTTAGTCGGTGCCATTTGTCAGTGACTATTCGAAGATACTTTTCAGCTTGAAAAGCACACTTAAACGAAAAAAACAGCAGTATTTCTCTTTACTTTCCATGTCCGGGTGCCAATTTTGTTTAAATGAACAAATGAGTCTGTCTTTCAATTCAGATATAAACCAATGCTCGCTACCTACTTCCTGAGACAACCACACGATTCCAAAACCATGTTCTGATAAAACTTTTTAACTTGATATGCCCAATTCTTCTTACCCAGCTCCATTTGTATAACCATCATGTCAAGACTGCCTACATAAACGTGACCCTGGAAGTTTCAGTTATTTTAGCCAGTACTTAATACACTTAACAGACGTTCTGATGTTTAAAGGATATCTTCCCGTTTCTCCATATAGTACAGTATTTGACGAATGGATTGGGACATTTAAGAAACGTCTGATAGCATATGTATGTATTTTTTCTATTTGTGAATTAACAGTAAGTCCCCATATTTCAGATGCATATGTAAGTAAAGGTTCTATTTGAACATCAAACAATTTCCAAAATAAAGAACAATCTATTGAATTCAGCTTTCGTACCGTTTTTAAGATTTCGATCACACCATTTTCCCCTTTCCTGCAAGATTCACGCCATGCAACATTCATACTTAGCTTTGTTGAAAATGTCATCCCTAGGTATTTATTAGAATTCACAACTTTCACTTCAGCATTTCCATAAAACCATTTTTCACGCACTGATAAATGTCCACCCATTCTAAAAATCATGATGTTCATGTTTTCCATATTGACTGATAAATCTAGGCGATCTGCCTCTTCCTTTAATATATATATCTAGTTGGTTTTGTGAACCTAGTACCGTGTCAGACAAGAGAATCATATCATCGGCAAATAGTAGTAAAAATACTTCCATGGCTCCTGAGATAATCTGAATACCATGTTTTCCTTTTTTGTTAATTCAATGGCTAATTCGTTAATTAAAAAAAGAAAACAATTGTGGGCTTAATATACAGCCCTGCTTCACTCCTTTTGGACATTCGAAATATTCCGAATAATCATATCCTGTGTGTACACATGCCAAGACTGATTTATATATACTCCTTAGAGCCATATATAATTTACCGTTTATTCTATTTTTACGCAGAACAGTCCATAAGATATTACAGACAGACAGAAGTCAGGATTTTAATCATAAGGCCACCGGCCTGTATACAAAAGAAAAAAAGAAGCTTCAAACAAAACAGTACAAAAAAACATGGATAATGTTGGCATTATCAAGAGTGGTTTCAAAAAAACCATGAGCTACTTCTACTTTTTGTACTTTATTGTGTTTCTGAGCATAAAATATATACATACCCAAATGTCTTAACTCAAAGACATTTTCATTATTCGGAATAGTTTGAAGAAATTGTGAAGCACTTTATCAGATATTTCGCTTGCAAGTCTGTATAAATTTTGGGCATTCAAATAGAAAACGGATTTCAGCTTCGATTTTGACACAAAAAACGGCACTTTTTAGATTTATCGTTACATCTGTTATTTACATTTAAATTACCAATTCCAAGTCAAAATCTAGCTATCGTGATAGCAGTAATGTAATTTTCAGGCTGCAACAGTAAATTAAAAGATCTGTGTATTTCAAATCTGTCACTTTACATCAGTTTTGTATGCCAGTCTTAATAAAAACAATCAATCACGCGCTGTTTTAATTCTCTTAGGAAAGCTTGTTCATTTCCCACACCACCATTTACTCATACTTCAGAGAAACCAAAAAGATCAAGAGAGAGAGAGAGAGAGAGAGAGGGAGAGAGAGAGATTAACAGTATTCGCTAAGTGCTTTTCCTGATAATTCCATTGGCGATGCGTGTGTGTGGTTCAGTCTTTCCCTGCTACTTAAGTACAAATGTTTGACCTTCTTGGGACCTCGGATTGGGACTACCACACATGTCCACCCAAGATCCACGTCTTTCTGATAAGCACCTCATTTCTTTTTCCCTGTCGTTCCGACCATCTGTCAGTCCGTCTGCCCGTCCTCTCTCTCTCTCTCTCTCTCTCTCTCTCTCTCTCTCATGAAATAAAAGTTTATTATCAAAACTGGACGATTGAGTCAAACTAAAAGAAGAAGAAGAAGCAGAAACAACTCGAATAATGAAGAAACTTTCTTTATAGTGGGTTATTGAATAAGTCTTACAATAGTTTTGGGATTGGGGAGGGGCTGAGGGTTGTGGTCGTGGTCAAGGGAGTCCTATTGTTGATAAAAGACTGCAATATAGAAACAACGTCCTAGCTGATAAGGTGGTAGGGCAGGTAAAGAATATGAAGGGGCAGGGTACTTTCTAACACTTCTGTCAAAACATCGTCAAAATCTCTTCGTATGGGTGGGAACTCAAGACAAAGGCCAAGTAAGGGTCAATGTATGCGAATCTGGTCAGAAAAAACCCAACCCCTTTCCAACAAAATTAAGCGGGCCGTTCTCACTTATCTCTATCACAGACTTTTAAGTCAGTTAGAAGTAAGGTGTAAAATCAAAGCATCGCTACTATTATGTTCACTTTATGTGAAAGTTTGGTGTGATACCCTGATTCTAGCTGACTTAAACGACCCAGAGATGGGAATGGGGTTAATTTTGATGTTACTTGCCACAAACAAAACACTCTGCTCACTTGAGCATGCAATAGAGAACTTTAAAACACTTCTTGTTGACATACCCTTCTGCTAAAACTGAAATGTGTCAAACATAGTGAATTTAATGAAAGAGACGCCAAACCTTTAAAACAATTTTTTTTAAAACTTTGCTGCAAGTATGTTTATGGCCGCCTTACTGGCTGACTTTTGAGTTCAAAACCCAGCCACCACCACCCCAATAAATTGATATACTGTCGGACACGCCACAAAAACAACGAAATTGATCGTTAATTGAAAGATAAAATCCCAAAAAGAGAAAGTTAACTTCACTAAACTTCTTGTCTACCTTTTAGGGGTGGGGATGGGTAGGGGCTGGTGAGTCCAACCAATTATTTTATTTGAAATCCCGATGAATCTGGAAATAGTTAGCGCACTTTAAAGCTTGGTACCTGTTTGCGATAATGATACCCGACAGCAACAACAAACTGACGAGCAGGAGTCCAGCAGGTAAACAGGGACAAAGCTTTGTTAGCTGAAACCAGGGTACTTTTAGGCTACCCCAGCATATAAAGAACCGCACAGGGGAGGCGATGATTCCCTGGCTTAGCTACATTCTGCTATCACCATGCAGGATATTGGAACACTAATCGGCTGAGTACACAACATCGTCAACATTCGAAGCGTGGTGATTGGCTGGCTCTAGGCGCTCTTCGCACATTTTCAGCATGGACACGTTCTTCCTCGGTATTCCATCAAATTATCACAGATTGTGACGTGTCTTCTATTAGCAAGACTAAGTTAATTTATAGTTGCTACATCCGTGCTGAAATATTCGAAACCATACTGTTCCTTAAACTAGGATTATTGGCATTAAATTTTGTGTTTAAACACTCCAGAAATAATCAACTCGATTTATTTTCTGAATAAGTACAAAGATGGCTGGTTGTTAAAAAAAAGTGTGGTGTATAGAATCTTCAGCCAGTTCACATCAGAACTGACCATGTTGAATAAAACTGGCTGAATCGAAAGGAAAAAAAAACCCGACTTGAGTGCTCCGGATCGAAAACGTAATTACAGTTTTCATAGACCTACTGGCATTGTTTGCAAATCAATCGATCTTCAAAGCTATATATAAACAATCATAATGTAAACATCCAAAGAAAAGAATTTTGCATTTCCATACTAGACAATCATGATGTGAAGCTGGTTTCCTTTCAAAGAAATAATGATGAAAGATTATATCCTTTAAGTGAAAGTGAACGACTGAATTTACAAATTCTATGCAAACTTAACCAATATCTTTGCAATCAACTACTGTTTTCCAGATAGTCAAAGCGTAAATGAACAATGAGGTGCATCTCTCGTTGCTAAGTTGCAAACAAAACAAATGCACATGCGTTTGATTCAGCTAGGGGCAACCAATCAAATTATGTCTCGCTGAACAAGAGGTTTACACTTGAGAAAAGTACCCTTAGATTTATTCATGCGCGAATGTTTCAATGTTCATTATCTAGTTCTTTGCTTATTGTATATTTACCAATAGACTGTTATACTCTCTTTCTACACGTGCGTGTGCGCGCACACACATTATATATATGTGATCCTTAATTTTACAATCCGGATCAAAAAGACAAGTGCTGGCCACGCACCGGTTCTTTCCTCTTAAATGATGACTGGGCACAAAGCCTGATCTTTGCTAAAGTTTGTTGTTGTTTTCTCCAAATGAACACTCTATGAAGACTCCATGACCTACACTGGTTTATATATTTACAGTGAAACCAAGCACATCTGGCTGAGAATCTTTCGTGTAAAACATACACATTTCTTTCATAACCTAGCAATGCAGACAGCAAGACTCCCCACCTAAGACGCTTTTCCCCCCATCTTATTTAGAGAACAAAGGCTGTGACACTTGGAGTGTGCCATGGAATGACGACAAGAAGGACGGAAGATCTGGATCACAAATATCAAGGAATGGACGCAACTCAACATGCCAGACCTGCTCCCAGCCACCTTACAAAGACTGAAATGCAATGGACATACCTGGCAAAGTCTGCTGCAGAATTCCAGTCCCCCCGACAATCGGTCAAAGGACTGAGAAAGCGAATTCGTGAAGAAACAATCCGCACATAACTGACGCTAAAAAGCAAGACAAAACTTTAAAGTTGGCTTCAACATTACTCTCTATTAATAGATCTCAAACGTTTGTCTGTGAAACTGCTTTTATTCAGAGAAACACCTTCCATCTTGACTGATTGTAGTAAGTTCGTTAAGCCTCACCTTGGCTCTGAGCGGTTCATAAAGCAACGGAGGAAACGTCCACCTGAGCGAAAGCATGATCTAACCTTCACTACTGCCGATTTAAGTTGGTTTAGTCTTCAAATTGAGAAGATAACAAGAAGCTCAGTTTGGATAAGGGTCTTGTCTGGTCTCTTTGCTGGAAGAAGCAAATGTCACACTGACCTTGACAACGTTAATTATGCGGGGTCAGGAGTTTGCACAAGTAGTGAATACACAAGCCCGCGCTGGTACTAAAGGGCACTTGAAACCGTGTGCTTTTTGTCAACAATCGTTACGATGAGTCTAAAAACATTGTTCAGAACATAGACATAAAAAAAACGTACAAGGTCTAACTTTCTTTTCCACATCTTTGATGGACTTTCTGCGCAAGTATATGACGGGCGCGGTAAAAGGTATGATTTGTAACACTTCTGAGGTCACCAATTCAAACCTTGGCATTGCCTGTTAGGTTCCAGGTAGCGATATTTGTTAACAATCTCCAACGTGAACTCGTGTGCAGATTTATCAATTTTCAATTACCCTTGTACGTATAAAAATGCAAAAGGACTAATGAGCATGCACATTAAAGATCTTGTCATTCGCGTCTGTTGTTTTTAAAAAATAATTTATTGTTCTTGTTGTTGAGCGTTCCTCAGCTTAACACTGTGTGTCAACCAGAATATACGCTCTCTCTGACTCATCGAACATGGGAATTACTTTGAGATCGTAAGTACACATTGGGTTAGAAGTGTGTCTGTATGACTGCTTTTAATTACCTCTAGAACTAGCGTGAAACACTCTGACTACAGAGGATTCTTGTCCTCCAATTGAGAGGTATACGTCTGCAGTTTAATAAGTTGTGGAAATACGAACATACACAGCATGCACTCGAAGTTTGACCGGCGCACTTGGCTACGCAAGCATCTGTTATTTAATGGGTTCTATCAAATGCAGTGCAGCAGTATATAATGGAATATTTCGTAAGTAGTCATGTCTCCTTGACAAACCCATAACTAGGGAAAACAAAGAACGTAGAAACTGTGCGTGAAAATCATATTGACAACATGCCGTTCGTGCGTGGGTGTGTGTGTGTGTGTGTGGCGCGCGCATGAGCGCGTACGAGCGTTCTGGCTACACCAACAGAAAATATTAAGTAATCTCCACCCACGTGATGCGCTTAAATGCAGCCTACGTCACGTGCACGCAATTGACTTGTGTTCCCTGTTGGTGTAGCCAGAGCCGGTTTCTTTTTTCTTTTGTTCACAATAATTGTTCAATAGAGCAATGTAGCACTGGTATAAAAACAAAAGTCTGACTACAACGAAGTCCCGCGGCAAGGGCATGCAAATCAATGCGATGCCAGTGGCCTCTACACAGATGTGTTTGATTGAATTAAGATCAAGGTTATTTGAACGGCGTGCGATCACAAATTTGGGGAATTTTTTTGGTTTTTACCTATTTAGGATTTTCCTCCTACCTTTTAATCGTTATTTTTCTGCAACAACTACAGACAAACAAAACTTACAAATGTTTATGTTTACCGTTTTATTTGAAAATGTGAATAGCTGCTGTGAAAGCTGACGAAGTCAAAAAATGTCTATGAGCTATGAATATATGAAAAATGTATGATTTTAAATAAGCTAGAAGAATTTTGAACTTGATAAACCAGTCCAGTTAACCACATAAGATTCTCTCTCTCTCTCTTGTTCTTCTTGGCAATTCTTCTGCTTCTTCTTCGCAATTCTTGTTCCCCTTCCCTCCCCCCTCCCTCTCACCCCTTGTCTAGCTGTCTATCCATGAAAAGCATTTCTGTCTCACTGAAATGTTTTGGTAGGTGCGTTATATTTCTGCTATGTGATGAAAACTTGTACATTTTCGTGTATGTTATGATTTTGTTCATTTGATATTTATAGGTGTTGTAACTTGCATAAATTGTAGTTCTTATTGTTTCCATGTTCCTTCCCCTTTCCTCATCCTTCAACCTTTTCGTCCTTCTCTGCTTCCTCTTGTTCTCTTTCCTGTTCTTTTTTCTCTTCTTCTTCCCTTTCTTCTTGTCCTCTTCATAAACTAATAATGACAAATACTGTACACACCTCCCCCATCTCTCTCAAATAAAGATCGTTCATTCATTCCATTCATTCATCCCCTCTCCCTCTGTGATGTCTATCCTGTGTATATCCCCTCTCCCTCTGTGATGTCTATCCTGTGTATACAACTATCTCTATTCTGTTTGTTTATGCATGTTTACATTTTACCTAATTCTTTAGACATTTCATTATTGTTTAATTGAATGATTGGTTGATTGATTGACTTTTTGGACTGAGGGCTGGATGAAAAAAGCTACCATTGCGCTTTTTCTTTTCGATCAATAAAAATATTCATTCATTCACTCTGTGTGTGTGTGTGTGTGTGTGTGTGTGTTAACACAGAAAACAGTATAACTTTTGAGTGTACGTATTGCATTGTAGTTATTTGGATAGATGTTTGTGTGCTTGAGCATAAAATTATTGTATACGTGCGTCATTTTGTAAACCCCTTCAAATGGGGCTACGGCCTTTCTTGAATAAATATCGTTATCGTTATCGCTCTCGCTCTCTCTCCACACAATCAGTCTTTATGAACTACTAATTATTCATCTTTTATAGTCAACACCACAACGTGCAAAAAGTCATCCCCAAACGACATATTCCCTGCAAAAGCTATACACAAAATAGGAAGCATCTGTAACTAAAGATGACACAGATGTTGTTGGGATTTCCAAGCTTCTCGTCCTTGAAGACACCCAGAATATGTACTCTGTCTCCCTCATCACACCTCGGAAACACTATGAGACTGTGAGTATATATATTAGACAGCTTTGCAGGTGTAACTGTTTTCAAGTACCTCAAGTATTTTGCATCGCATTACAATTTGCCTAAAAATGTGAAATACAATATGTTACCCTCACATTCTTGTGTAGCTTACAATAATGATCAAAAAACAATCAATACACAAAAACCTACACATTTATTAGCTAGAGGGACTTTGTCAGTTTTACCCTGCCACCAAGACTAGCAAAAACGAAAAACAAGACAAAGGAAAGACTCCAAAGTGAAGTAAACAGCTGAAAATAATCACACTATAAATAAGACATAATACGACTCAGCTGAAAGTTCTGTCCTAAAAAAAAGGGGGGCCCACACTGTTCGGATTTGAAAGCACTACCACGCTACGACCAAACAGAAGCGTAGTGTTATTACCAGCACTAAGGTACCACTCACCTATGCAACTGCGTATTATCAGTCCTGTTTCATTACATGAGCAGAGAAGTGTTGCTACTAGCTCTGCAGTACTCTGACAGTACACACCCCTTCTAGTCTGTCGTTCACCTCGACCTTTCTTTCCCCCCTTTTTTTCTGTTCCTTCCTCTTCGTGCTGTTGTTATTTGTTGTTGTAATTGTTGAATTCTCTCTCTCTCTGTGGCACACACACACAAACCAACTCTGTGCGTGTGTGCGGGTGTCCTTTCTTCCTTCATTCTCTCTCTCCCTCCCCTCCTCTCTCTCCTGTATGTCTGTCTATCTCTTTCCTTCTCTCTCTGTCCCTCTCACCCCCTCTCCAACCTCTCTCTCTCTCACACACACACACGCGCGTCCCTACCCCCACCCCTCTCTCTCTGTCCCTTTCTTCCCCAGCATAATCCCATCAACCTGGTAGGTGACACTGATCAATACTGAACTAATTGTTGCAATTTAAAGCTGCACCCCCCCCCCCCCCCCCCCTGAAGCTCTGGTTTGCCTGTCATCATCACATTCCACTGTCGAGCAGATCGATAACTGCCCCTAATGTCGTCTGTCTGCCCTGCTGGAGCCAATCGATCGTTCCTCTGTTCTGTTGCTCAACAGTCTTATCAGGTATCTAGATCAGTTCTCGTCTGCTTTCGCTGAAACTGACTGGATGGGCTGGTTGGGTTGAGGTTTTTTGGTTGTTGGTTTGTTTTATTTGTGCCTTCTTTCCCCTTCTTTTCTTTTGAGCTGGGTGAGTGAGGGAGAGGGTGAGTGGATGAGAGGGTGGTGGTGGTGGTGTGTGTGTGTGGTGGGGTGGGGGGGGGAGTGAGCATGTGTGTGTGAGAGAGAGAGAGAGAGTAAGTGAGAGAGAGAGACAGAGAAACTGTGACTTACAGAGACAGAGATAGGCACAGAGAGGGACAGACAGAGCCTACACAATAGCACGAGATTTTGTTTCCAATAATTAACCTGTCTACCAGTTACAAGAGCTACACTTATTAACGAACACATTTATTAACGAACACATTTATTCGTGCTGTTTACTGTGGTGCAGAAAGACAGTGAGCAGAGAGAGAGAGAGAGAGAGGGAGAGAGGGAGAGAGAGACACACAGACAGACCCTACACAATAGAACGAGATTTTGTTTCCAATAATTAACCTATCTACCAGTTACAAGGGCTACACTTAACGAACACATTTATTCGTGCTGTTTACTGTGGCGCAGAAAGACAGTGAGCAGAGAGAGAGAGAGAGAGAGAGAGAGAGAGAGAGAGAGAGAGAGAGAGAGACAAAGCGTACACAATAGAACGAGATTTTGTTTCCAATAATTAACCTGTCTACCAGTTACAAGAGCTACACTTACTAACGAACACATTTATTAACCAACACATTTATTCGTGCTGTTTACTGTGGCGCAGAAAGACAGTGAGCACAGAGAGAGAGAGAGAGAGAGAGAGAGAGAGAGAGAGAGAGAGAGAGAGAGAGAGAGAGAGAGAGAGAGACAAAGACACAGAGAAATGCATATACTCAAGCAAGAAGACGGACGGACACACAGGCAAACACACAGGCAGACCTGTAGTCATATCAGTAAAGACCTAGAAACAGTGTCAGACTGAATGAGACAAAAACAGAGGGACAAAGGGAACAAAACAAGCAAGGTCAACCCCCTTCACCGATCGATTCGCATCTCCCTTCCTCCGCACCCCCCACCCACCCACTCCTGAACCGCCTTCCGCTCCCTCCTTGAAGGTTAAACACTGGTCAGAAGAAAGTAAACACTCTGATCCTGAGGGCATAACGCTCTCCTCTCTCTCTCTATGTCCCCCACCTCCTCGCCCATGTCTGTCTGCTTTGTTGCAAGTCTTTTTCTGTCTCTCTTTGTCTCTATTTGACTGTGTCTGTCTCATGCTTTGTCTGTTTGTCTCATGTCTGTCTGCTTCTCTGTCTGTCTGTGTGTGTGTCTGTCTGTGTGTGTATGTCTGTCTGTCTGTCTGCCTCTCTCTCTCCATCCTCTCCCCTCCTCTGGGAGAAGTCTCTTTCGCCCTGTGTCAATGGGTCTGCCCTCCGACATGTTTAAGCAATTTGCAAAGCAAACACAAAGACTTGCACACGGGCACGTTTTAACCCTTAAGCTTCTAAAGAATAGCCAACCACCACCCAGTCACGCGGCCTCAAGTCCAAACGAAAAGATCTCTAAAGCTAAATCGATATCTGTGGATTCACAGAAAGCTGCCGCCCAAAGATTCTCAGACCAATGCTTATTGATCTCTGTCAACTCCCAATCGATACCCCAGACTTCAAACAAAGGTTGTTATAGAGAGGCTGGGCGGACGGTCTTTGATTTGTAGCAAGGCTTTGGGGAGAAGAGGGAAAAAACCCCTGTCCAAATCCATGATTTGGCAATATTACTGTTGTCAGTAAATAACTTGGGCTATGCAATGCAAGCACTAAATCACTTCAAGTACAGACTGAAGTATCGCTTTATTGCCCAAGTGGCAGGGCAAGGTCTTCTCTAATGCACAGCCGTATAGCAAAGGCTAACCAACACTTTTTTTGAGGGACAAAGCACTGAGCTTCCTGCTTGAAAAAAACCCAGACTGGCTTTGCTTGTGTACAGACATACCAAAAGCACACAGTACTGGATATTATGTCAACGTGGGAAAGGTGCAGTTCACAGCTGAAGCTCACATTGGTTAATAAAGAAAAAATCAAACCAACCACCCAATGAACCAATCAGAGGTACCCTATCTAACCCTATCTGGTGTCTTATCCCTTTAAACCCCATATATCACGGGTTTAAACCCAAACTCCTATCCCATCTTCTAGACCATGAGTGATAATCTGGGTGCCAGTCTTCCGGATGAGAAGATAAACTGTGGTCCCGTGTGCAACATAAATTTAGCAGAAAGACGGACAGACTAATCTAAACGACAATTTATTTGACTAGTCTGATAATAACATGATTCAGTTCGTTCAAATCCTACCGCCCTTTTGTCCTCCCTATTTTCCGTATGGCTGTCTTTGAAATCAAACGATCACGATTCCGTATCGCGCAAATATATCCTCTTGTCTTTGATAGAAAGTTACTTGTCCTGAGGATCTTCCTTCAGGCAGCTTAATTTGCATATCAATATCAAACTGGATTTCACAGGTGTTTCTTTCTAACACAGATTCTGTTTTGCTTAGGATGAATGCTTTCTTTGCTGTTGTTTTTACGAAGTCAACATTTTCAACACCTCCAAAGTGTGTCATTAAGTATTGTTAAGCAGAAAGTATATTCATATCGTGTTGAACTGTATGTACTATATTGTAGTTTTTTGTCAAAACAGACATATCTCAGCTAGCATTGATATAGCCTCCGTGGTCGGGTGGGCTATAAGCAATATGACTGATTGATTCAGCACCTGGAGGACAGACTTTATGTCTCACAACCGACTGCAGAGTTTCATTTTGATTAAATTTTTGTCAGTCAAGTTAGCAATGGAATTAAAGTTTCATGCGTACTTTAAATATATATTTTAAAAAGTTTGTTCAAAATGTAAACAAATAACATGTTCATATTACAATAATGCAGACAGCAGTACAAAATTTCCATGGATAGATGAATACATGATAAAAATGTAGTGTCCCGTGTGTGTACGTAGTTACGTGTAAAGTGGCAAAACAAACATTGGGGTGTGTGGTGTTGCTTGTCTTTAAAGCTACGGGGTTGTTTTGTTGTTGTTGTTTTAGGTTTTTGTTTGATTGGCTGCTTTGTTTAACTTGCAAATATTTTGTTTGATCTTTGGTAGGGGTTTTCATAGTTTGAAATCATAAGGGTATATGAATATCAATGAGAAATCCTACAGTCCGTACTAGAAGTATCTTTTGGTTTCTCTTTATTTTTACTGTTTTCATCGCTCTGAAAACTGATTATTTGATCATCACTTTTCAATTAAGACCCTGTGTTTGGGCATGGTACTATAAGCAAAACATTAAGTTGAAAGTCAGCTGTCCTCACGATTATTACCATGCTGATGTTACCTGTAAAAATTAGAATTCAACTTTAACACCCCTAACTTTTAGTTCAAGTTAATAATTTAGGCTATTTTCTTTACGTTCTACTTTATTCAAGGCTATGCTTTTACGAAACGGAGTTCTAATTTTCGAGTTGTTCTTACACATTACGATCAACGGTCGCCAGTTCATTTCAATGTAATTGCTAGTAAGGACATCTTAAGTGTGCATAAAAAATCCCTACTCTTTATCCAGCAGGTACTGCCAGGGTTTGAACCTGCAACCTGTGACTTCATATCCACTAGTGATGATTAAGTCTGTCACCTTATCCATTTAGCGAATGTACACTGAAAATAAAAATCATTAAAACCAATACGCTGTAAAATGACACGTGCTTGCGCGCAACACATGTACGAGGACCAACTTAAAAGGGCCTTAATAATCAATACATACAGACTTCAGTCGATTTTTCAATATTGTTTATCAAATACAAGGCAGATGGATGCTTCAATATGAACTCTGATGTCATGAACAGATCGTTTATTCAATAAATACAGACAACCAATATAATGCTTTGTCTTATAAAATCCATATAGTAATATTATGAATCATAATTATCATATAATATGGATTATATTTAAGCTCTTATATACATTTTAGCTTTACTAGTGTCTTACAGATATATACATACATTATATGTCACAAGAAAAAACGATGGCACCAGCCCCTTTAGGTATTGATTATAAAAAGTAAACGTCAATCACTTAGACTTTCTCTTGAATGCGCATCCCCCTCCCCCCCCTCTTGTTTTTACTAACCGTTTGACTGGTGTGTGTGTGTGTGTGTGTGTGTGTGTGTGTGTGTGTGTGTGTGTGTGTGTGTGTGTGTGTGTGTGTGCGTGCGTGTGTGTGCGTGTCTGTGTTGTTGTTGCTATTTGGTTTGGTTTGGTCTGGCTTGATTTGATTGGGTTTTCTTTTTTTTTTTTTCTTTTTTTTAAAGTTTCTTTTTACAGTTTTATATTTTTTGTTGCTTGTTTGGTGTGTTCTTTTTAAGCAATAGTTTCGTTAGGTTTCTTTTCCATTAAATAAAGATTCCTGCTGAGGTATAACAGCCCCTGGAACGTTCCATTATATTCTGCATATGCCAAGAGCCCCCCCCCCCCCCCCCCCCCCCGCCACCTTCCCTTAAAAAACAACAACAAAAACTACACGATCCGCAGTATAAATCTATGCACTTAACAAAGCCTTAGGTGCCTATTGGGTATTTTCGGGTTTCCCCAACTGAAGCCCCTGAATGCCGACATGAGTTACGGAATCTTTTGCGTATAATACTTGCTATTCTGCACGCGTATAATGATAGAAAATGAAACGAGTCAGATAATAAGCTGCACATATGCTGGCATCAGAGATCGCAAAATTCCCCACAATAAGTCCACCTGTCACTGCCGGGATTTACACTGCGACTTAACTTTCAGTACAAACTACTGCATTAACAACTCGTCGCATTATACAATTCACCTGGCTGTTGCGTCTATTGTGTATGCACTCTGAACTCTGTTGTGTACGCTCGGTATTCTTTTCGCTTTCAGAAACTGCTTGATCTCACTCTGGTGCAATCGTTTTGTTACTAAGGCAATGTACTTAGAAGTTTTTAACGCAAGCACGTG
Organism: Rapana venosa; assembly: GCA_028751875.1. Taxonomy (NCBI): domain Eukaryota; kingdom Metazoa; phylum Mollusca; class Gastropoda; order Neogastropoda; family Muricidae; genus Rapana; species Rapana venosa. The sequence goes on along the minus strand of CM054152.1, from coordinate 28,665,332 downwards.
CCACTAGTACTTTACCGTCGCGGTCATCATCTTCAATCATTCATCAGAGGTTCGACATTTCAATTAAACTAAGCTGACTTGAGTTGGTGTGAATGACATTTTCAATGACCTGTGAGTGTGTGTGTCTTTGACCTGCCCGTGGGTGCGTGTGCCTGTGAGTGCGTGTGTCTGTGACCTGCCTCTGAAGTGTGTGCTTAAGTAATGAATGTCCCAACAGCGGAGTATGGCTTTCGTCAAGACAGAGGTCAGACGTGCCAAAAGGGCCATTGGACACAAGGGATGAATAAGGACTGCGAGGCTTCTATCTACTGAGCCTAGGGGCCAATCTTCGGTCACATATTCAGTAGGTCTAATTGTTGCCTGCAACTACTATTGTGGATGCAACATAGAATCTTCGCCTTCCTGTATTACTCGACAAGCAGCTGCTTATTACGAATCATGATTCATTTTAATTTAATGTCGTCAGTTTTTCTTCATTCACTTTCCACATAAAAAGAAATGCTTATGCTGTCTATTCCTACACTTACTTTTAGCACTTTGAGTCACGGTTTTGATGCATTTCAGATAAGTTTTTAGTACACACTGTAAATTAATTGTATCCGCGGGTGTGGGGGTGGTTAAAGGAGGAGTGGTCCACAGCGCTTTATGTTAGCAATCAACAGATTAGAAACTAAAAAGGGCACAATGCCCATCTCATGAAAAATCGAGAGTACTCTCTCTCTCTCTTAATAATTTTGTTTTCGATTTTTTTTTTTTTGGGGGGGGGGGGGGGGCTAATCATTATTAGAGATAAGACATTTCACTGAAGAGCAAACAAACAACATATCAATTCCAAACTCCAGCAACAAACACAACACACACACACAACACACATTTAGGCCTACCTGCTTCCGATCGAAGCTTTCTCTCGTGAGCTCCGTTTTGCTGTGTATCCTAAACACCCTCCTACTTACTCCCTGTACTCCGAAGGAAGCGCTAGGCTGAACCACTTCAAGCACTCAGCTTTCCTAGTCCCTCACTCCTCCACCCACACATACGTGTACATTAAACTGATCCGCTGACACGAGGTTTTATGACTTGCAAGGTCTTTTTTTGTGTGTGTAGGGCAGGTGCAGCGAGTTCTGTTGTTTGTGCACTTAGCACCTTTGTTGTGCTGGGGTTTTTTCCTCCTCCCTGTTTCCCTGTCAACATGATATAACGATCACCATTATGTTTAAACTGATATGGACTCACAGAGAGAGAGAGAGAGAGAGAGAGAGAGAGAGAGAGAGAGAGAGAGAGAGAGAGAGAGAGAGAGAGAGAGAGAGAGAGACATAGAGACAGAGAAAACGAAACGACAGAGCAGAGCAAGCAAGCAGGAGCAGAGGAGAGAGAGAGAGAGAGAGAGAGAGAGAGAGAGAGAGAGAGACAGACAGACACAGACAGACTGACAGAGAGGCAGATACGCACACACAGAGAAGATACAGAGAGACAAGAGAATTAAGTAGTTACCTTCACAAGAAAGACAAGAGAATTAAGTAGTTAACTTCACAAGAAAAACATACAGATAAAGATACAGAGAATTAAGTAGTTACCTTCACAAGAAAAACATACTGATTATTCGTTCCACTGACTTGAGTTACAAGTGCTTCTACAATAATTATGAGTTCAGCCAACCCTTTAGAGCCAGCCACCCACAGAATGTAGATAAGCAAGAAAACATAGACTTAGGGCTCAGCAGGTGTTCTTTCTTTGCAATGTCGCTATCTGACTTAGATTACAAAACATGGTGTTACACTCATTACAAATAGTAAGTGGTAACAATGGTAAGTGTAAAATGCATGTATGATTGATGCCAACACTATGTCACTTCAAATTCATGTATTGTTTGTCGTATTTGCTACCAAATGCAACATTTTTGTTTTCCCTTTGTGCATACTAGAAGCTGTTCTCCTGCCGTTGTTCTGTTGTGCACAAACAGTTATATACTATTATACAGCTATACTACTATAGAAGTAGTGCTAAGACTAATGATTGATATGACGCACGCTCGCTCGCACGCTCGCACGCACACACACTATTTCGACATGAATGTGTTCGTCGTTCCAGTCCTTTATTTTTAAAAAATCAATATTGACAGTGATGAGGATGAGGATGGTGTTGATGACGTATATGATAATGATGGTGACGACAAAGTGTTAAGCTTTTAAAGTAAAGCTTTGGACTAAACACAAAAGGCAAGAAGTATCACAGCAGATTATTTGTAAGTCGGCTCAGCAAAACTGTCGTCGAAAGGATAAAATATTCATTCATATGTTCATATAGTTACGTCCCCCGTGGATCACACACACACACACACACACTTCTTCGACATGAATCTGTGCGTCTTTCCTTTATTTTCTTAAATCACGAGTAAATGGGGAAAACAGGAATACACAGACACAACACAGAGAAACAGACTAGCAACGACAGAATCAACAGACATTCATAGAAAGAGTACAACAGTGTGTACATTTTAACCATTATAATTTTTAGATATAATGATGGGGATAGGAAGAGGAAGGGAATGGACAGGGACCGACATAGCGAAGAAAGCAGAGACTGATAAACAAAGACTGTGGGCCACAGAGGAGGGAGGGGGGGAGAGAGGGGAATATGGCACTAGAGCAAAAGGATCATATTTCATTGGTTGCAGTTTTCCGACTGTGGCGCCGAAGTTCTGTTGAGGCAGGTGAGTGCACGAGGTGTGTTTTGTTTTTCTTTCTTTTTTTCTACTCAAGCACCAAACAATAGATTTGGTCTTATTTGTTTTGTTTCTTTGTTTAATCCTGACGATGCACTCCCACGAAGGCACATTACCCTTTGTCTGTGGATGACAAATTCACTCCGGAAAGGGGTGCATGGTAGGAGAGGGGTAGGAGGTTGGGGAGGGTGAAGTGAGGCTATTTAAGTTGGGTTTTTTTTAAATGCTGTATTGTTGTACTGATCACATACAGGTGTTTAGAAGCTTTTGTTGTTGTTTGTTTGCGTGTGTGTAATGAAATTGAAGTCAAACTTGAATGTGTAGTTCTCTCTCTCTCTCTCTCTCTCTCTCTCTCTCTCTCTCTCTCTCTCTCTCTCTCTTCTCTCTCTCTCTCTCACACACACGAGATAATAACTGCTTTTGATTGTTTCTTTGTCCCCTTACTTCTTCGGGTGGGGGTTGGGGAATGGTTACTTTTCAAAGCATTTTGGGTGTGCGCACACGCACACATCCACACGGACACACACACACAAATACACGCGCGCGCGCGGAACTTAGCTATACACAGAGCTGGAAACAGGCTGAAATACATGCACACGGGCATGCATAAGCACCCTTTTACCCAACGATATCTCCCAACAATGCTAAACCGTTGATAAAACCAGTCACAGCTGGTAAACAAGAAAGATGCTACGTTTCAGTCTCACGTCTGAAGGCCGGCACTGGGATGCAGCGCGCGCTAACAGCTTGATATCCACCAGCGTTTATGAGCTTGTTTGCTGAGTACTAATGAGCCGAGGCTGCAGAACGGACACATAGGCCTACGCTATCGAAAACGAAAGAACTAGCAGACTACACTCTCAGTCACTGGCTCTAGTTCTGGTTCAAACAAACTCTGTTATCATCCGCAGCTGGTTTCAGTCAACTGAGAAACACATCTCTCTCCTTTTTTGGGGCTTATAAATCAAAATGTTAATTTTAAATTACTAACTTATTTCAAACAACGTTAAGCGGCAGTTCCAGTGATAACAATTTTATTTTCAATTATTGCTGGCTTGTATGACCTCATAAACACTATCTCCTTTTGTTTACAGATGAGAATATAGGTTTGTCAGCAGTATTTAAATACACTCATTACAAGCAATTAAAAAGATATTAAGAACAACAGTTCTGACTGAAACAAATCCGTTATCTGTTACATAATAGCTCCAATCACCCCCCAAAATCTATTTATATTTACTTACATGATTCTCAAGGTAAGAGCTGAAAGTTTTAAAAATGTATCAGTTAAACGTAAAAAAACAACAATAACAGCCAGTCAACAAAAAGAGCAACGACGGCAACAATGACAACATATTACAAAACAAAAGAATAAGACAAGAACTAACTCACTTCTCTCACACAAGTGAGTCAAAAATATCAACTCCTTTTTAAAAAAAACCCACCCCACTTACATCAGCAATCCACGTCGTTTGATTACACTACCCACGGAGAAAAATCGTGATTTTAGATTCCATAAGAGCAAGGGGAAATGATGATAAGACTCAAGGGGCTAAAATATGGGGACGTATGAAGTAGTGATAATCGAAGACATCGATCTCTCTCACTATATCAAGCCATGATCTTGCCCTGTGGGTTGGCCACAAACAACATGAAGTATCGATCCCGCTGCCTTCTCAACACAGCAGCAGGCTCTTCAGTTTCGCTGAAAGTGTCCAAAGTGTTACATACACCCTAGCTCGCAGTAAAGGCAGACGGTGTTTAGTGATTGGTGTGTGTGTGTGTGTGTGTGTGTGTATGTGTGTGTGTGGGTGTGTGTGTGAGGGTAAATGGGTGTGTGTGAGTGGAGGGTAAATGGGTGTGTGTGAATGTGTGTATGTGTAAGAGAGAGAGAGTATTAAAACTGCATTAAGGCGACAACTGACAATATACTACGGTAAACCTACCAGTTTTTAGTATGTTCAAGAAAGTTGTTGTTTTTTAAAACACCCTTACCTACTTTCAAACAACCCCTGGCATTAAAAAAAAAAGATTTTATAGATTTTCTAACACAAAAAGGCAAAGAAGATAATGATGGTAACCAAATTTCGGGCAGTAAATCCATATCATACGTTTTACGATATACCTGTCTACCGACATACAAAAGACAGATTTCGATTCAGATTTTCAGTCTTAAGATAAAACAAAACCAAAAGAGAGCGAAAAGTGGCAGCGGAAAAACGAGAAATGGGGCATCATACTATAAGAACAAAAACGAATAAACTACTGTATTCTCTACTCCTTTAAAACACACACGCGCGCGCGCGCGTGCGGAAATACAAACTCCTACAATGACAGCGTCAAATAGAGCACAACAAAATGAATATGCTTCTGGGAAAAGAACTGCACTCTGCACTGTCCCAAGCTAAATCCTTTCCGCTTATAACAGCTCGGTCGACACTGTGTAAATTTTGTTTAAAAAATCAAAAGAGTGTGTGTGTGCGTGTGTGTGTGTGTGTGTAAGAGAGAGAGAGAGAGAGAGAGAGAGAGAGAGAGAAGAGAAGAGAGAGAGAGAGAGAGAGAGAGAGAGAGAGAGAGAGAGAGAGTGTGTGTGTGTGTGTGTGTGTGTGTGTGTGTTCGATTGCGCAAACCAACAAAATGCTCAATCATTCCTCATCATGCTCATGCTATTCCCAGCGCCCTGATGGCTAAGTAGTGAGGAAACGCTATGATGACTTTAGGAGAAATTCTCATTTGATGACGATTGCAAGCATAAGGATACAACGCATCACACTGAAAAGAAAGGATGAAAGAGAGAAAGCAAGATGAGGAAAGGGGGGTAAACAGTGGAAGATAAAGGGGATGAAGACAGGGAGGATTGGATTTGCTGACGCAATGCAAAGAACGAAAGTCTGTTGTGGGTTTTTTTCTTTCAAAAAGATGAAGGAGATGTGTGTGTGTGTGAGTTTGAGTGTGCGCGGGCGCGCGCGTGTGTGTGTGTGCATGCGTTCGTGCAAGTGTGTGTGTGTGTGTGTGTGTGTTGTGTGTGTTGTGTTGTGTTGTGTTGTGTGTGTGTGTGTGAGTGTGTGGTGTTATGTTGTGTTGTACTGTGTATAAGTGTGTGAGCAAAGGAGAGAGAGACAGACAGACCGACAGAGAGGAGAGAGAGAGAGAGAGAGAGAGAGAGAGAGAGAGAGAGAGAGAGAGAGAGAGAGAGAGAGAGAGAGAGAGAGAGAGATAGATATTTGCTGACAGGGGGTTTAAAATAGGTCTTATTTGGTGGCACTTAATGACACCTGTAGTCTCAACCTTCACATCATCATCATCATCACTCAATCTTCAAGGCAAACGTAGAAGGAACAAAGAACTCGAATAAAGAGCTGTTTTACTTTCAAAACAAAGACTACACTGTATAGTTATGAATTTTCTAAACTTCCGATCCTTTGCAAACCCCAAGTACTGTCTTCCTTCCACAGTGGGCAGACACAGAGAGAGACACACAGAGAGAGACAGACAGACAGACAGAGAGGGAGAGAGGGACAGACAGAGAGAGACAGAGAAAGTGACAGACAAAGACAGATAGACAGACAGGCTGATTGACAAGATAAAAAGACATAACAACAAGACAAGACGGACTGACAGAAAAGATGACGAAAGATATCAAAATAGACAAGATGAAGGGTAACAGCGAATATAGAACAAGAACACTCCTTTCTCTTTCCATGTCTGCTCCAACAAAGCCGTTTCACTGAATACTAATAAATCAGCGCATAAACACCTCTCCCTTTCATCTCTTCCCCCCCCCCCCCCCCCCCCCCACTCCTTTACCTCCTCTTCCTCCTTAAGCAAGTCATCATGCCACATCTAACAATCCTCTTTCTCTCATCCCTATTTTCCAATTGATCAAGGCAACGTCGATAAAAATAGCAATGTCATTTCTAGTGATCACAAGAGTTCACCTTGTCCCAGTCAACAGCTGATAAAAGAAATGATGGAAAAGAAAAACTAACAGAGACGAAACATGTTTGTTTAAAAGAAGGAAAAAAAAAGATTAAGACATAAGGAAAGAAGCATGAAAACAAGGAAATAAACAAAAAGAAAAAAGAAAGACAGTCAAACATGGTGGGGGGGAGAGAGAGAGAGAGAGAGAGAGAGAGAGAGAGAGAGAGAGAGAGAGAGAGAGAGAGAGAGAGAGACAGAGAGACAGAGAGAGCGAGCGAGCGAGCGAGAGAAAGAGATAAATAAATAATCTCTCTTCCTCCCCTGCCCCTCTCATCCTTAAGAGAAAGAAAGGCAGGCTGACATACATACATACATACACACACGCACATACACACACATACATACAATGATACATACAGACATACAGTCATACATACAGTCATATATACACACAGACGAATTATTTAATTTGACATATGAGAGAGAGAGAGAGAGAGAGAGAGAGAGAGAGAGAGAGAGAGAGAGAGAGAGAGAGAGAGAGAGAAGATAGACAGAGACAGACAGATAGATACAAAGATACATAGATTGATAGATAGATGCATACACACATAGATAGAGATAGGTAGACAGAGACATATATAAATAGATTCTCTATCCTCCCTTCTTAGCCCCCCCCCCCCCCCCCCTCCCCCCAAACCACCACTACCCAGCCACTTCCCTCTTCTTTTCTTTCCAGTACTCTTGCACACGTTCGAATGAAAGAATTCAATACAGATTGGGGCTAGGAAGACAGGCGTCATGTCAATAAACTACTATTTCAAAATGACATAATTTATGAGATGTGGTAAGTAGAGAGAGAGACCGAGAGAGAGAATGAGACAGACAGAGAGAGAGACACACACATAGTGACAAAGAGCGACAGACAAAGAAAGTGTCGGAGAAAAAAGCACAAGTGTGGAGAGGGTGGCAGGAAAACAAAGGCAGTTATGACGACTATAACCCACAACGAGAGAGAGAGAGAGAGAGAGAGAGAGAGAGAGAGAGAGAGAGAGAGAGAGAGAGAGAGAGAGAGAGAGAGAGAGAGAGTCAGACAAAGAAAGAAAGCTCCCGTTTACCTTATTAACCCACATTTTGAGGTTACGAATCGCGAAAGTTGGCCAACTTTCGTTTATCTTCTCTTCCCACCCCGATCCCCACTCTATACCCATTTTCGAGATCCACAAAGAGAACGAACAAAGAATCTTTGCTACGCATGGCTAATCAGGCAAAACGAGTTTGCTCCACAAGTAACGGGCAAATATGACCGTGACCAGATAGAATGATTGATGAAAATAAGAGAGATGGACAAAGAATGAAAACAAAGAAGTGAAAACAAGAAAGAAAGAAAAGAAAGAAAGGAGGAAAGAAAGAAAACAACACAAATATGGAAATAAAATGTAATAAGTAAGACAGAAAGAGAATTTGAAGATTGAACTTAACCCTTTTCTTCTTCTTCCTTTCCTTTGTCCTCTGGAAAACTGAACGAGAGGGGGAAACAAAGCTGGAAATGGTTCAACAAAAGAAAACAAATAAATTAGGGGGAAATAAATAACTATTGGCAGACACAAAGAAAGACAAAAGGGGAAAAAAAGCTAAAAGAAGATGAAAGAAATATCTTTTTTCTTCTAACTAGGATTGCTACTTTCATTACTACTAGTAACATCACGATCAGTGTTTGTTTGTTTGTTTGCTCTTTTAAAATCCAAGTAACTACACTGAATAACATAAGAGCTGTGAATACCAAGACTAAGTAATGAAAGGTATTATGGCAAAGAATCATAGTTTCTATTCAAGAAACTTATCATGTGCCCATGGTATTGACTTAAATCACCATAATTTTCTCACATGGAGTGGGGGACAAAACATTTTAATATGCACATGAAACAGTTCTATAGTTGTTGTTTTTTTAAATGTGAACGGCATATACAACACATCAACCAGTGCAAATAGAAAAATGTGTTTTCGTCCAGAACATGTCATAAGATAAACTTCAACCTGTCAAATGCGCAAGAGAATGTTTCAGGCTGAACAAAAACCAACCAACCAAAAACAAAACCAAGAAAGACGGACGACAAAAATTATTTAGGAAAAAAGTAATGCTATGACAGAAGGAGATGACAGAAAGACCTAACAGACAGTTAGAAACAATGAACATTTACCAAGGTGTACGGATACTTCTGATGGAGCCACAACCCAACCCAACCCCATCTCCTCCACCCACATCTTTTTGCACACTAAGATAGGCTTCGAGGTGGATATCAGTGTATGAAACGTGCATGCCTGTGACGCCAGAACGAAATAACAGCAACAGCAACAACTCTTCCCATCTCTCTGACTTAACATGCACAGCCTTCTACCTTTGCCTGTGGTGTCGGAAAATGCTTTTACTGTCGCAAACTGCATTAAAGCCTCCAACTGCGTGAATCTGGTCTCAAAGTAACTGGAAATAATTTTCAAAACTGCTTAGCAACAGTTTTCTATCAACACAAATGAAAACACGACCCCAAAATAATCGCAATAAAAAGACAGTACATTTAGTTTAAGCTCAGTTGAGTGTTCGAACATAAAACGAGTACTCCCTTACTTTCCAGAGAAAATCTGTTGTTTTTTCCCGATTCGCATTCTCACAAAGACAATAGGAATTGTCAGGTTTGGAGTCGTGCAGGAGGAGTTCCTGTCTCCGCTGAGCCTGTTCAATTTACGACAGCAACCACTCTACGACCCAACAAACGCAAGCTCAGGGACTCGCCATTTTTCAACTTTAGCATCGAGTTACCTCTCCTTTACTTACCTCCTACTATACCCTGTCCTCCTCTACTCCGCCTACACTTACTTTCACCCTTAACTTGCCCTTCTCTCTCTCTCTCTCTACCCATCCCCCTTACCTACCCTGGCCCGACCCCTCCCAACTAGCCCTATCAAAGCGTATCTTCAATCACCTTCCAAACTAAAACCTTGGACCCTTTGAGTCAAAGCTGATCTGCCACACATGACAGATCAAAACGATGTCATCAAAAAAAACCAAAAAACGAAACAAACGACTACAGAAAACTAATGGGAGTAGGAGGGGTCCAAAGTGTCAACTGTTCTCACGTCCTTCTATAAAAAAAAAAAAAAAGAAGAAAAAGAAAAGAAAAGAGGATAAACCAAAGAAAATAACCCTTTCTCTCCTCTGTCCATTTCTTGCACTCCACTAATGGACAGTGTTTGTCAAGTACTGGATTAGGTATATTATGGTACATCTAGTGCACGCGCACGCACAGTGTGTGTGTCTGTGTCTGTGGACGCTTGTCTGTTTGTGTACGCGCATGTGTGTGCGTATCTGGCTGTGCGTGGGTGTCTCAATATCCTACGAATGATGTGGATGGATAATGATGTGTAAGTATGTGGACGACTGTCTTTGCGCATCTCAACCCTGCATTTGCACTTTAAAAAAAACAAATCTCCCTCACACACGTTAAGATTCAATCCTTATCATGCTTTAAAACAGTGTGAAGTGGCCTGATCCCAAGACCACTGGGTTTTTGTTGTTGCTGTTTGTTTTTTTGCTGGCTATTTAAAAGCAGAAGAAAAAAAACAAGCAAAGAAAAAAATGCTGAGCAGGTGGACTCTGAAGAAACAAAACGGGTTTAACAACTTTGCCTCCGGCATGTACAACAGACCAAAGAACAGCTTTGGACCCTTTTAGTTTTTCCGATATCACAAGTGAAAGTTCAAGCACACACACACACGCACACAGCAAGAGAGAGAGGAACACACACTCGCGCTCTCTCTCACACACACTGTCTGTCTGTCTTTCTCTCTCGCACACACACACACACACACACACGCGCGCGCGCACATACACACAGCCCTTTGGCCTCTGGGCTGAGCTATTGTTAGACTTATCTCATCAAGGGATTATGCATGAACTTTCGCTCCGAACATTAAATTCTATAACAGCATAGGCTACGATAAACCCACATGACAGACAAAAATACACATCCAGCTTAAGTATAGGCTCCTAAAATCAAAACACATCCTGCTGTGTGCATAAACTCAGTAAGCCATTTTGAATAGAATTTCAAAGTTGCTCCTTGTTATTTTGTTGATATCAATGTTCGGCTTTTTTCAATATTCCTTTTTGTTAAATCTCTCTCTCTCTCTCTGTTTTTGACTGAACGTGCATATATGTGCGAACGTATGTATGTGTTTATGTAGGCGTGTGTGTGAATACGAATATAGCATGTATCTGCGTTGCTCAGAATCATTTATTTTGGAAGATCATTAGTTTCAGATCTTACTTTTGCCTCTGTCATCCAAAACAGAAAGACAGCGTGCCACTTTTTATTGGGCATGATTCTCCGCATCAGAATCCTAGTCCATTTTTGACTTTGCCATGAGCCTGCAGATACGGTAGGCAGTTCCCAACAGGCCTAGTCACAGGTGTTTCCACACAAAGGCTGCTCCATGTAACATCACTCCAAAGCCATTCTTCAAATGTGAAGATTTATCAAAGCTTCTGTCAAAGAATACTTGCATAGTATAATCGTCAAATATGTTTTTTAAAAAAACAACGTGCCAATACGCAATCGCGCGTTGCATATAAAATGAACGAACTCGGATCGCTACCTTACATTCCACACCAATAAAGACCGAACACACACGCGCGCGCGCGTGCTCGCACACACACACACAGAACGAACACACACACACACACCATGTATACCCAAGCCACCACCACCACCACCATCAACAAGAGCCATTCTCCTTTAGTCTCACACCACCCATAATTGACAATACACAGGGAATAAAAACAAGGAGGGACGGGAAGAATAACTGTCAACTGCTATCCACCCTGCAGAAAATTAATGATGCGTCGAAGGGGATCATTGTCAATCATTATGCAGTCTACACAGTGTAGCTGATCCGTGAAGCTGCAATCGATGTATCAGTAATTATCAGCAGTGCGCAACGAGGAGATCAATTACTGCACAATAGCTGTACCAACAGAGCCAACGTGTGAAAATTGTGTGAACAATCTCATACAGGAATGAACACGATAAACAGATGTATACCGCTGCGTGCTCGAACACACATAGACATGCAAGCAAGCAAGCGCACACACTTGCACACTTGTGTGTGTTCAGAGAGAGAGAGAGAGAGAGAGACAGACAGACAGAACAATGCGAACTCATCATGTCGTGATATTGCGATATCAAATTACCAGGTTTACTACTGGATATAAAATGGGTTGTAAAGTGCGCGCGCGCGCGCGCGAGGGCGTGTGTATGTATGTGTGTGTGTGTGTGTGAGTGCGTGCGTGCGCGTGCGTTCACGCGCATGTATTATACAAACACAAGAATGGAAGTAAACCACATTAGTGTCCCCTACTGTCTGTCATAATACCCAAGATCTGTCACGGCAAATGTCTGTCACTGTCATAATTTGTTTAGTCACCCCCATACACCATCTTTCTTGGCAAACAAATGGGATGCCTTTGTTTTCCTGTTAAGTGTCACCCACTCTACTGGCTTGGACAACAGCCCGAATTTCGCGTAGCAAAATTTGAGAGAGAGAGAGAGAGAGAGAGAGAGAGAGAGAGAGAGAGACAGACAGACAGTAGGAGGGGAGACAGACAGACAGACAGACAGTAGGAGGGGAGATAGCTTAGATTTTTTTTTTAAAAAGGAAAGGTTAAAAAGAGAGAAAAAAATAAGCAATGGCGTTGAGGCAACTAGCAGAAAAGGTCGCTTTTATGAAGAAGAAAAACAATAAACTTCCAAATCATTCCATACATGAGCCTAATCCCTCAATGCATTATTCAGCCCAGCTGACTTTATAGTCTTCCCAGTTACCATAAACATGCCGTTAGGAAAGACGGCCGTCCTAATGTGGCCCTCTTTTATCTTCCCCCCTCATCCTTTATCATTCTTTTACAGGTTCTGTTCACGCAATTTTTTGTACTTGCTTGTGTCACAAAACATGAGTCAAGAGAGTTTGTCTGATTCACCTGCCTCTCTGCTTCCATGCTTATGTCTATACGTACGCGCGCGCGCGTGTAGGTTACAATTCTCTAGAGTCTTCTTAAACTCTATCTCTCTCTCCAAACACAGGCCATGGATAGTTTATTGCCTTTGCATTATATATTTTACCCCCTATGCATATGTGAAGTTTAAAACAAAACAAAAGCAAGCATGGCGTAGCTAATGTTTTGACACAGATATGACCTTCTATTAAGAGTGTTTTTGATACGGTGATGAACCTGTTCATAATGACAAAACATCTTTTATTTCCCAACTCTCTTTAATTTTCGTCTTTAATATGGTTGTCATTTCAAATTTATAATGTTATGTTCCAGTTTCTTCTGGTTTTTCTTCCTATTCTCTCACAAAGCTATAAGCAAGAAGATCATACAGTACAAGCACATATACATTCTAATTCTTAATTAGGAAAAGCAACAGAATTATTCTGATGAAAAGAATCAAATAACGATTTCCCAACATGACAATTTCACTTTCAGCAGACAATATAATAAAGGGGGCGATTACAAAGAGTGAAATGTTTGCAGGTTTCGCCTCTTGTTTCATTAATGTTTTTCTTTGTCTTTATGCTTATTTGTTTATGGTTTGTTTTTTTGGGGAAGGAAGGTGTGATAAATGTCGATTGTATGCCCATCTCATTGTACTCTATAGGTGATGTTTGGTTGAGGGTACAGTCATTATACAATCAAACCAAAACCCATACATCTCAAGGACACACTGATGACGCACTAACGAAATTTGTATTATGTATTATATAAGGGAATTCAGCTTTCCTTCAAATTTCAGACTATCTAGTAACTGTAATGCAATCCCAATTTGTCACCGACGGTGGGTTTTTTTCCTCAACACCGTCAATTCTAGTACGCTAGGCTGTAAACAACCGACAATGCTGATAAAAAAATCAATCTTCCTTATCGTCAAAATCATCGTTATATCTGCTTTTACTGCCTGTACTTTTTAAAAAATTATGATTGTACTTGTTGCTGCTGCTCCTCTCTCTCACCCCCCCCCCCCCCTCCCCCCCCAACTTCTACTGCACTTCTTTACTCTGCCCTTTTCTTCATCTACTAAATCTTTTCTGTTTATTATTGTTTATACTGGTGGTGGTGTTATTTTGTGCACATGTTAATAGTCGTTTTTGTAACACTACATATTCGCTCAAAACCCCCCCCAAAAAAAGACTTGCTCTCTTTCTCCTCCTGATCGTTTAATTCTTAATTCCTTACTTCTTTTTTTCCTACTTCTTTCTTAGTGTAAAGTTTCCCCCCCCTTTTTTTCCCCTTTCTTCCTGTCTCTCTTTCTATTCACACTTCTTTTTCCCATGTACGTCGTATAAATGTCAACTGCAATCGAACGGCGACGTGCAGATCGTGGGAATTACAGCTTTCCCTTACAGTCCCTCTGCTGACTGCAGGAACAGCTCCTTCTCCTCTGCTTTGCTTCTTCTTAATGGGGCGGAGCAAATGCCAGGTGACTGTATGAAATCTGCCAAGGACTCTCTGACATTATTCATCTTTATTTTTTATCTGCTCTTTTATTCCTATCCGACAGACCGAAAGGACAGAGGGAAGGAAGGACAGAAAGGGAGCAACGAAGACGGGAAGGTAGAATGAAAGGAAGAAAGAATGGCTCAGAGAGAGAGAGAGAGAGAGGAGAGAGAGAGAGAGAGAGAGAGAGAGAGAGAGAGAGAGAGAGAGAGAGAGAGAGAGACATACATACACACAAAGAGGCAGACAGATGGTCGAAGAAAATGGGGAAAAAACAATTACTGAAACGCTCCCCCCCCCCCCCCCCCCCAAAAAAAAAAATCAAAAAAATCCAAGTATTAATTCGCAATGTCGTTTGCGCACGCAGGGGTGTGTGTGTGTGTGTGTGTGTGTGTGTGTGTGCACGCGTGCGTGTATATGTGCGTGCATGTATGTGTGTGTGCGTGCGTATTAATTTTGTGTGTGCGTGCGTGCGTGTGTAACAAAATATCAGATCAGCTAGCTTTCAGTTCAACGGGACACGGGTGAATAAAATTTTATAAATATAACATTAACTCCACCCAGGTTGGCAAACATCTGTGTGGGTGTGTGTGTGTATCACACACACATATATACACACATACACCCACAAAGAAACTCTCAAACCTACAGACACCTGGCTGTCAGACACACACCCTTAACACTCCAGACCACTTTCAGTGTCACGGGTGGGAGCATTTCCAAAACCACTTTCCATGTCTCATCTGGGTACGTACTCCCTCACTTCGAGCTCTCTAAACCAGCTCAGAGAGAATGACCGTAGTCTTTTCGAGTCCAATGCTGCGCAAACTCAAGATAAGAGCGATAAAAACGTAACAACATGGTTAGGCCATATACTGATCTAGATCTGTATACGGTTTTTCTCCTCTTTTAAATTTTTTTTTATTATTTTTTTTATTGGAGGAGGGGGTGGGGTGACATAGTTTCAGTTTTGAGAATCATTAACACCATTTGAATCAGTTTTGTTGGTTATTTTTACAGTTTGTGGAAGGTAAAGCCATTTTTTCAGTTTCGTCAGATCAAAACAAAAGTTTTTATTTATCGTTCATTTTTTTCTTATCTTTTAGATATATGCCTGCGCAGATTTTCTAATGACCTTAAGAAAAAAAAGTTGTATGTAAATGACAGCGGCTTTTTTTTTTTAATGCTTTACCTCTGTCTGTTAGCAATGACAGCATTATCGTGAATCTACGTTACTGAAAGATAAGTGTATCAGAGCTGACAGGAACAATATATATACAGCAACAATGATACACAAATCCACCTACCTTGTAATTTACAACAACAAAAAATGCGACCTTGATAACGGTAAAGCCACCTTACCTTGTGAAATGAACTACTTTCAAAGCTTTTGTTGTTCCATGTGTATGTTAAGCTGTTGTTGTTGCAGTAATGGCAGTCATTAACATGCAAAATTAGCGGCATTTCTTAAACTTTTCCTTAAACTCCCCGAGGAGTCGTTGGTCGTTGAATTGATCAGGATGTGTCTCTTGGATACGCTGAATGTGGCGGAGTCCATCATTCTTTTGGTGCATACTGGGCATGTTCGTGTTTCCGTTACCCACCAAACACTGACATGACTTGCAGCATCTTTAAGGTACTGGATCTTATGCACATAGACGAAAGAAACTAAGGCACTGGCAGATCTGCGCTTCAAGTTCATCCAGGATAGGGTAAAAATAAAAACATACTCCTAATTCATCTGATGCCGCTGCTGAATATGGAACCCATGATTTCATGAGACCACAGAATGAAAGTCAAACGTTACTATCCACTTGGCTACACACACACACACACACACGGAAGGAAGGTGGCAGGATGGTTAAGACGTTCGCCTGCCAACAAGTTAACTGTGAGGTTCTGGGTTCGATTCCCAGCCTCGCCCTTTCTTCCCAGTTTGACAAAAAAATCCAACTGAATGTCAAAGTCCTTAGGATGAGACTATAAACCGAGGCCCCGTGTTCGAACGCATGCAGAACATCTTGCGCACACATTAAATCCTGTTCCGCTTTTTGGAAGAGTAGGCCATTGTGTGTCGGTGGAAACAGATGACAAAATTTACAAAACCGGAAACACACGGGGACAGGATGTAAAAAAGCACATGAGTGCTTTTTCCATTATCCTCGATATAAAAAAATAAACACACACACACCCAGTGACCTGGACATTTACCGTAAACTTTTTCTTCCGAATGTAATGTTCAGTGGAGGAGCCGAGACTGTTGTAGCAACAAACCAACCCGTTCGTTTACAAACACAGTGGTCGCTATCAAATATGACATTCTATTTTCAAAAAATACATGCTGAATAAAGAGACCAGAGAGTAATCGACTCTCTCTCTCTCTCTCTCCGGCGTGCGCACATTGCCTGTTCTGTGTACCTGCTTAGTATAAAATTTAATGATAAAGCTTAGGAAGATAAAATGACACTACTATTTTCTGAATTATATATATATATATATATATATACATACACACACATATATATATATATACACACACACTATATATATATATATATATATATATATATATATATATAGAGAGAGAGAGAGAGAGAGAGAGAGAGAGAGAGAGAGAGAGAGAGAGAGAGAGACAGAGAGGTAGAGAGAAAGAGAGAGCTAACGCCAAGATAAATGACAAAATCGATCATTTCTACGTCAGTCAGACGGAGTTGGTCAGATCTTGTCGCTTTCAGTTGACAGGAAACGCACAAAGCGATAGATCAACACTGGTTGTCAGCTGTACAGATTATGTTTTATTTTGTTAAGACTGCAACACAAACGAAAGCAATACATCATACAAGCAGATCTGCCATGCTCTGTGTGTGTGTGTGTGTGTGTGTGTGTGTGTGTGTGTGGAGAGAGAGAGAGAGAGAGAGAGAGAGAGAGAGAGAGAGAGAGAGAGAGAGAGAGAGAGAGAGAGAGAGAGACTGTTAGAGAGAAAGAGAGACTGTTGGAGAGATAGGGGGTCGGAGGGAGGCTGTGTGTAGAGTGAGCTTGAGGTATGCATGTGCCTCAGTGCATGCACATATCCGCATGTTGCACACGTATGTGCATAAGTTTGCATAATTACACATACACGCGCCTGAGCGAACACACACACAAACATGCGCGCGCGCATACACACAGTCACACACGATACCAGTCACACACACACGATACCAAACATGCGGTCAAAGCTTAACTTTCACTGGGTTATGCAGCTGATGAAGCATTTGCGAAAGGGTTGATGTGGTGTAGCGTATATAATATATGAGATTATTCTGCTGTGCCTCCTCCATGGGAAATATGACAGCTGAAATAGTAACATATCCTGCTGCTGCTACTCTGCTTCAGTTGCTACATATACAACCTACAAAGTATACTGTTTTTATAACTAGGCTTAAGTTGGAAATAGGGACTATGGTTTATCATTATTATAATCAATATCACATCATCATCAGTAGTAGTAGTAATAGTTGTAGCAGTAGTGGTGGTAGTGAAAGTGGTAGTAGTAGTAGTAGTAGCAGCAGCAGCAGCAGTATCACTGTTACTATTTTTGCTGTTGATTCCGCAGCTAATTAAAAACAACACAATGAAGCAACTTGACTGGAAGCAACTTGACTGCTGAGTCTACTACTGCTGCTAACACCACTGCTACGATGATGAGAACGACTGCTGGGGTCGAGACACAGGGAAAGGGTCTGGGAAGACAGGAAAGGTACAACAGTAAAATGAACAAATTAATCAAGCGGGAAACAAAGATGGGTCAAAGAAGAACAAAAACAAACATAACACAACCTAACCTGCATTCAGTCATAAACTTGTGTAGATCTCAGCTCCCTCAGTCAATTGTCGCTCCGAACGATGCATCACCCGATCAAAAGAATTATTATTTTCCCTCTCGAAATCTCCAAACACTATCATTATCACTATCACTTCTGCAAACCAATACTACCAACAACACCAAAAAATAGCAATACGATGCAATGAAACACGATATTTTTGTTTGATAATTCTTTCATCTGACAGGTTACCAATACAAGCAGACGATACTCAAGTCACAGATGACGCGAGCAGCTGACGTCACACGGGTATCCAGTTCCGGCGTGCGTGTCTATAAATAAACATGATCTAAAAATACATGATAAAACAAAACTATTGCGCGAGACAAGTTCGTGGGGCTATTGGCTGGTCTGGTATCGAATGGGTGTCCGTGACATGACAAATACTATAATTATCGGTGAATGACTGACGGACTTGAAGAACTGACCTGGATAGCTGTTAGTTACCTCTGTTTTCAAACAAAGAATCGACGAGTGAAGATTAGAGTAAAGACATAAAGGGACAGTAGTCTGTGATAGACAAAGAGATAGGCCAATAGTGATGGATGATGGAAGGAGTGGGGGAGGATTAAGAATGAGGAAGGGTAGGGAGGGGGGGGGGGGGGGGAAGGTAGTGAGAGACCTGTAAGTGCGAGTGGGATCGAGAGTGTGCGCACACACACCAGCCTATTACCCATCCAAACACACACACAAAGTGAGATAGATAGATAGATAGAGAGAGAGAGAGAGAGAGAGAGAGAGAGAGAGAGAGAGAGAGAGAGAGAGATGAACAAATCATGACTTCCTCATAAAGAATAAGGCCCACGTCCCCCTTCTCTTCCCCAATCCTACTCCCCCCTCCCCATCTTTCTCGGTTAATCGACTAACAGAAGTCGGTAATTCAGTAACATCCTAGCTGAATGAGCTTAAAGCATGGCCAATTTCACAATGTATCATTTGCACTTCAGTCGTCTGCAGCTTCGACATAATACCAGGATAGGTGGATTTGTGGTCTAGAGGTAACGCACCTGCCTAGAAAGCGAAAAGTCCGGTTTTGAAGTGTTTGATGGTTCGATCCCTGATTGTGCCCGAAAATACCCCCCCCCCCCTCCCCCCATGACTATGAGTGGTGGTCTGGGTGCTAGTCTTTCGGATGAAACGAAAAACCGAGGTGGGGGTGTGTAACACAAATTTAGCGCACGTAAAAGAACACACAGCAACAAGAGAGTTATCCCTGGAAAAATAATAATAGAAAAAGCCACTCTCATAATTATGGGAACAAATACCCATGCAGACAGGAAAAGGGGGAAAAAATAATGAGTGGTGGTGTTCTTATGGCGACGCGCTCTCCTCGGGGAGAGTAGCCCGGATTTCAAGCAGAGAACTCTGCCATGACTTACAAAGGTTGCTCAGCGGAAAATGTTGGACAATAACTTCACCATATTCTGGATGTTAGCGCATGCCTGTCCATACTGAAACGCGCACCTCTGGTGCATATGTAAGGTTATGGGAGGGGGGGCATACATTTCAGGCGTGCAAGTTTGATGCCCCCCCCCCCCCATGTTCTAGTTTTGAAATCTGCAATCTGGTTGTCTTTTTAGATAAGGCTAGTTTTACTTAATGAGCCTGTAGTAGCTTTTAAAGATAGGGATGGGAGTTCAAGTCATTGTATATCATTGTGTCTTGTGTGCGTTTTTGGATGTTCGTGTGTTTATGCAAATTTTCTTATCAAACTCCAGTGCTTTTTTCCCTCCAACCATTGATTAAGCATAGTATCTTGCATTATGGTTTCTACTATTAGCGTGTCCGTGAATGTATGCATGAAAAAATATACACGCCCTGTAATGTATACACATGTGTATGCTTGCAGGCAAGCATACATCCCTGCGCTGTTTCTTTTTAAGTGTCACTGTTCATTAAAAGTACACACAAACTACAACCCCCAGCTCATAAATGGCTCGAGGGCACTGTCCTGTTGAGTAGTATCAAAGCAAAGTAAAAATTTCACAACAGCCTCCTCCTCCTCGTCACCTCACGGTCACCATGCAATAAAAAACAAACAAACAAAAAACCCAATCTGTGTTTCATGCACGCGTGTTTGATCTTTTTTTTCCTGTTGGCGGAAAAGGGGGGTGGGGGTGGGGGTGGTGGGAGAGGACAGCCCGTATTCAATTACAACCATCCGGGTCATAAAAGATTTAGAAACCGGATATTAAGCCTGGTGCGATGGGTATTCCCCCTTAAGTTTCAAAAAAATCAATTTGCTTCTGGGTAAACCACTATATGTACAGGTCTATCCTATCTTTTGAACACAAGGTAGAACGACTTGTAAGATCTTCCTCGTCTCGTCCGTGAGAAAAGCTTTACAAACATTGTAGAAGTAGGCCAACTTGAAGAACTCATGATGCTTTGTTCACTATCCTTGTTGCTGGGGTTGTCAAACTGAAGTCGGCGATGGCGTAGGTGGATGCAAGTGTCTGCATGAAAGGATTGAGCACGTATTGACAATTCGTGGTAATAAATATCTTAAAACTTGTGTGTGTGTGTGTGCGCGCGCGCGCGCGTGCGTGTGTTGAAGGTCAGGTGTAATCGCGCTTCAGGAAGTGTCTTGATAATAGAAATTCACGACCCTTTGTTTTGAGTTAGTAGAATAAGTCAGTATGCACCCCCCCCCCCCCCCCCCCCCCTCTTCTTTTTTTTCCTCCTATTCTCTCCCCCCCCTCCTCTCTCTCTATATATATATATAAATATAAACACATATATAATCTTGATGCTTGCAAACACACAACCATACACACACACCTGACTTTATTCTAACAATAATATACAATCATTTCTTCAGATAAAGTTATGTTAGGTCACATGCAACATTTCTAATCTCGTATCCTGGTTGCAGCATTTGTCTTTTAATCGATTCATTTTCAACGGTAGTGTAGACACCTGACTAAACAAAGACAGCTGACCTGGATTTCCGAGAAACAATGGACAATCGAAAGCACACACACACACACACCTTTCTCGCGCGTACGCACACACCTTGCACACATCTTGCGCGCGCGTGCGAACCCACACACATTTATGTCAACATATCGTTACGTAGAAGAATTAAGTTGAATCGATAAATCAGAAATATGTAATCTCTCTGGCCTTCTGTCTGTAGGACTTCATGGGAATGCCGACAAGGGTGTCAAATCAAATCAAATCGAATCGGTTCGATTCAAACACATCAGTTTTATTCAGTTTTTGCGGGCCGTAAGTTCCTTATGAACACGGAACATGACAAAAGCAACCATGGGGCAGTCGAGGTGATATAATACAGTAAGCATGTGCAAGAGTGTGTGTGTGTGTGTGTATGTGTGTCCGTCCGTGTGTGTGCGTGTGTATGTGTACATCACACTGAAGATAAAGACTGCAGCTTAGGATGTCAATGAATCGGCATAAATCTCTCTCTCTCTCTCTCCGCACCCTCTTACCCCTGTCCTTGATGTTTCTGTCACGGGCACACACCAAGTACTCTTGCGCGAGGGTGCGTGCGCGTGCGTGCACGATCTTTGCCCAATCTGCGCTCAGTTCCGGGTATTCAGCACGTAAACAAACACGAAAAAAGCCCCATGTGAACTGCGCAGATGCCCTCTTGCATCCCGCCATCAGAAAGGGGGGGAAAAAAAAGAGAAATTTGAAACCAATGAAGAAAATAAAACGGAAAAAAACATTAAAGCATACTTAACATCAACAATATCAATCCGTTTACGAAGAAGTAAACAGAAAAATTAAACAATGGTTTTAAAAAGTTGCAAATCCAAAGATTTTAGAAAAGTTCCAGGGTCAAAGGTCTTAAAAACCCTACCTATTCTCTAGAAAGGTATCCCCAATGTCAGAATGCGGCTACCTTTTGTGATGGGCAAAACCGTTCGCACACGCAAAAATCTCACCGTCGGTGAACATTGGAAGCTCTAGGCTCTAGCCGAGGAACGAAAAAAAAGTTAGAAAAAGTAAGAAGTGTTGCAATAGTGCACCTCCGTTAAAAGTGCACCGCAACGACCTGCCACGCACACAACCGTTGCAAAATCTGATACATAATACAACCACTGACGTTAAGTACAGCGCGAATAACTTAAGTGTACAACACAAAATCTGCTTCTGAAAAATCAACAGACGGAATAGGCTTTCCTTTAGTTTTACCCCTTGCTTTGGCGAGTAAAAAAATTCACTCCAAATCTATCATTCTTAACTCACCCCACTCAATCAATAACACGAACACATACATACAAAGAAAATGGAAATGAGATTAAACAATGCAGAGATTCTTAATTTCTACGTCTGTAACTTAAAGATAACGTGTTGTAGTTTTAAGAAATAGAACACACAAAAGAACTAAACATAGAAAAACAAACAAGCATTAAGAAGAAACCACAAAATCAAAAAAACCCTAACCACACACACACAAAAACCCCAAAACATTTTTTTAAATGCTAACGAACCTCCAAGCAAGATAAGAGGAGTTGTTTTTGTTTGATTTATTATGTTTTCCCCACAGGGATAAACATTAGTTGTAACAACCCCAAACCCACCACCCTTAGCCTATCCCTGTCGGGGGATACTTCTTCTTCTTCAAGTGTCCGGTCTGGTCCTGCAGACATCGACGATCATGGCTCTCCATTCTTCCCTGTTCTCGGTCCCTCTCATGAGCTCATTGTTAGTGCCCTCTTTATTCGTTGCGAATTTGTTTAAGCTGTCTGTGAATTTTGTGCGTTGTCTTCCTCTGCTCTTGTTTCCACAGATTTTGCCACTCCATAACAGTTTCTCTAGTCCGTCAGCCCTGATTATATGGCCGAAAAATTTGAGCTGTCTTTCTCTGATGGTGTTGAGAAGGGATCTCTTGTACCCAGCCATTTCCATTACTTCTGCATTAGTTTTTCTTTTTGTCCATGAGATTTTCATGATTCTCCGGACGAACCACATTTCCACTGCTTCTAGTCGCTGTTCTGTGTCTTTGGCTAGGGTCCAGCACTCACATCCGTACAGAAGAATGGACCATACGTAGGCTCTCAAAACATGGATCTTTGTCTTGAGGCTTATCTTACTGTTGGTAAAAATGCATTTCATGTTGTTAAAAGTTGCCTTAGATTGACCGATTCTCTTCTTGATTTCTGTGTCACACTTGCCGTCTGGGGTGATAGTACAACCAAGGTATTTAAAGGTGTTTACTTGTCTGATTCTCTCTCCTTTACAGGCTATGTTGCATTGTGGTATAACAGCTTTTTTCGAGATCACCATGCATTCTGTCTTCTTTGCATTGAGCTGTAATCCTTTCTTTTCGCTTTCGTCTGTTACTGTTGTTAAAATCTTTTGCAGTTTTTCTTCAGAGTCGGCGATAAGGACTGTGTCATCTGCATATCTCAGGTTGTTGATGTTGTGGCCACCTACACTAATTCCCTCATGATTCTCAATATTTCGTAGAATTATTTCACTATATACATTAAATAAATCAGGCGAGAACACGCAGCCCTGCCTCACACCCCTGCAGATTGGTCTATATTGACTGATGTTATTGTCGACCCTAATGGCTGCCTCCTGTTCCCAATATATGTTTCTGAGGACTCGAAGATCTTTCCCGTCGATGTATAGCCCTGCCAGAATATCAAACAAGTCGGAGTGTCGTACTTTGTCGAACGCTTTTGAGTAGTCAATGAAGCAGAGGTACAGGTCTTTCTGGACCTCGATGGATCTTTCCATGAGAGTTTTCAATGCGAAGATTGCATTTCTGGTGCCTTTGTCTGCCATGAATCCAAATTGCGTTTCCGATATTTCTGGGAGTATTTTATTTCTCATTCTCTTCATGAGTATTCGTAAAAGAACTTTGGTGAGGTGACTCATCAGGCTGATTGTACGATGTTGGTCACATTCAGCTGTACCCAGTTTCTTAGGGATCGCAATGTAGATGGACTTCTTCATATCTGTCGGAATCTCTCCTGTGTCATATATATTGTTTAGTAGTTTTGTGACCGCCTTAATTCCCACTTCATCCAGGGCTGTTATCAATTCAGATGGGATATCATCAGGTCCTGGCGCCTTACCACTTTTCATCTTGCTGAGTGCATGTCTCACTTCGTCTTCCATGGGGGATACTATGAACTGTGTTTCTTTGCAATAGCTTGATGCCACAACACGCCTCTGTTTCCCAACACTGCTCATTAATGCACACACCACACACATACAATACCCTTTTGCAGTTACACTTTTCTTCAAGAAACAGGTCATTCAGTTTCGCAGTACACTTACTTATGTGGAGAATACCTTACTATACTTCGTTTAACATATGAGAAGTTCTTTGAACGTACGTGCTTCTCTCTACTTCTATGCGCTCCCTCAATTGGGTGGGGTGCGTTGTACCCCGTCTTCTCATACAATTGTAATTCTGCAGGAGGTCTGCCCACTGGCCTCAGCTGACACGTTCCAACTTCAGAGTAGTTTGGGTTTTTTGTGTACAGGATGTATACCGGGTATGTTCATGTTTACCGTAACCCACCAAACACTGATATGAATTATGGGATATTTAACGGGTATATCTAATCTTCTGCATGCGTATAGATAGTATACACACATACAATTAAGGCAGAGAGGCATGTCTGCATTTTAGGTTGACCTGGAACATTGTAAAAACCCCAGCTATTTAAGTCACCAGACGCCGCCGCCGAGATTTGAACCCAGAACTATATGGACCTACGTGGTTGAAGTTTAACTATCTTAACCACTTGCTTATAACTCCCGTCACAAATTTAAAAACAATGTTTTACATGTGCAGAGCATTTTCTGGAGTGGGAGGCAAGCACGCTTTAATCACATAGGTAGTTGCGCGCGCACACTCAAACGTATACATAAACACACATGACACACACACGCACCTCAAACGCACACATAAACAAACATACATCACACACACACCACACATCATCAATCTTGCAGTCAATAATAATCCTTAAAGTGGTAAGCCATGTGTAAGACAATAATGGCACTGTCAGCTGCCACATGCACACAGATGCACATACACTGCATATTTTTTGTCGCCTCTACCCCCTCCCCCCCATCTTCACCCTCTCTCTTGCGCATACGTTTAAACACGTTCCACTTTTTGGAAGAGTAGGCCATTGTGTGCTGGTGGGAACGGATGACAATTTTTTTTAAAAAGCTGCGTTAACACGGAGACTAGATGAAAAAAAAGCACATGAGTGTTTATTCCATTATCCTCGAAATAAAGAATAAAATAAACATCTCCCCCCCCCCCCTCCCCAATCTCCATCTTCCTTCACCTCCTCTCTCCTACATACAGACAGGCAAACAAAGACAGCTTGCCGCCAGGTGATGGAAATCAAATTCTGCAACAACCAATATTTCAGAAATCTTACCAGAGGATGAGATTACAATTTAAGTGCTATGGACCCAATGAACGTCACCAAAAGGTTAGGAAACTTAAAAGCAGAAGTGATGTTTAAATTATTTTGCACGCACTGCAGTTCTTCAAGTAACCAGCACGCGCGCGCGCACACACACACTGACGTATGGTAGCACACATTTTTTAGTGTATATTTTTAGTAAAAAGATCGTTATATATTAACTGGCGTTTGCTTTTGTTGTGTCAAATAAGTCTACGTGACTTTTATGGCACTTAAGTGTTCTGAAACTGAGAGAGAGAGAGAGAGAGAGAGAGAGAGAGAGAGAGAGAGAGAGAGAGAGAGAGAGAGAGAGAGAGAGAGATGCATAAACACCAGAGAGAGAGAGAGAGAGAGAGGGGGGGGGGGGGGGGGGAGAAAAAAAATGATACGATATTACTAGTCTTATCTCTTTCGTTGTGCGTACGTGTTTATAAACATGAAAATACAAAACAAATACCAAGAAGTTAACTGTGTCATACAATACTGACGAATTAGATAACAAGCACTGTGGAGTTTTTGTGAGTTTTATTTTTATTTTTTAAAGATTATATATTATTCATGAACAAGCGCCCCAGAAACCTAAAATAAACTACCTCATTTTACAGAAAGGCTCTCTCTCTCTCTCTCTCTGCGTGTGCGCACGCACTCCTGCGTGCGGAATTACATGTGTGTGTGTGTATGATTTATTTTATTTATCGTTTATATATTTCGAAGATAATGGAATAAACACCCACGTCCTGTTTACATCGAGTACCTGTGTCCATGCAGTTTTTGTAAATGTCATCTGTTCTCACTGACACAGGTATCCCACTCTTCCAAAAGAATAAACAGGTTTTACTGTGTATGCAAGATGTTCTGCATGAGTGTGTGTGTGTGTGTGTGTGTGTGGAGGGAGGGAGGGAGGGAGAGAGAGAGAGAGAGAGAGAGAGAGAGAGAGAGAGAGAGAGAGAGAGAGAGAGAGAGAGAGAGAGAGAGAGAGAGAGAGAGAGAGGTGTGTGTGTGTGTGTGAGACTGACTTATGCCAAACATTCTACATTCAATGATAACAGACAAAACATTGATATAATGTTTTTTCATCTGGACTTCGCCCGCATAGGAATTATCATTGGTAATGGCAAATAATAATTTCAAGCAACAGAGAGAGAGAGAGAGAGAGAGAGAGAGAGAGAGAGAGAGAGAGAGAGAGAGAGAGAGAGGGGAGGGAGAGACAGGACAGAGACAGATAAACACAGACATTGACAAACAAACAGATAGAGAAACAGCTTTTGCGTTGTCAGGTTGTAAACATGAACTTTTGTTATTCTCGTTCCTTGGCTAGTGTTCCAAGGTTCGCCAAAGGCGGAGATTTTGCGCATATATAAGATTATGAGACCGAAACATGAACTATGTCTGACTGCACTGTCATATCATTCTGACTAAAACTGCTGGTGTCAAATTTGTCCCATTTAATAGTAGCTGCTCATAGGTTCAGTGTAGAGAGAAATAGGCCTCTTCAATGAAATGTGGGTTAGAGAGAGAGAGAGAGAGAGAGAGAGAGAGAGAGAGAGAGAGAGAGAGAGAGAGAGAGAGAGAGAGAACGAACATACGAATGAGTGAATTCTTGATTGTGCAAGCAATTAGTTCATTCACAAATGGGACTAGGTGTAAATTGTCATTATCAGGTGTTTTTTTAAATATTACCCAAACAAGTGACACACTATTCAAAGGATCATCGCGACTAGGAAACCATATCGCGGCAGGAATGGTGTATATATATATATATATATATATATATATATATATATATATATATATAAAATAGATGTGCCAAAGCCCATGAACAATGTCACGATTACACTGTCATCATTACAACAGTTCATTTTTCAACTGGCACAGAGAGAGACAGACAGACAGATAAGAGAGAGAGAGAGAGAGAGAGAGAGAGAGAGAGAGAGAGAGAGAGAGCCAGCCAGCCATGTGTGTGTGTGTGCGTGCGCGCGCACGTAATCAACAGTCAAATATGTACGAATAGGTGATTTGGTAACCACGAGGGCGGCTGCTCTTGTTTGTGTGTTCGTGCATGTAGCGCCCATCATATATAAAAGAAAAAAGAAAGCAAGCTGGAGAAGCACACCTTACTCCCCCCCCCCCCCCCCCCAAACCCCCCTCCCCCTCCAGTACTCCTCCTCTACACCCCCTCCCCAATCCCCAGCTTGTTTCTAAGATCTGTCGTTCCCCTGTTTTGTTTTGTTGTTTTCTGTGTTGTTTTTTCCCCTCCTAATCGGGCAAGTTCCAAGGTCCTGGATCTATACCGTGGTTCAGGGTGCGGTGTGTCGACACACACACAGGGACACACATACAATAGGTTGCGAAGACTACGAAGACTACTAAGACAGGTCGACGCAGTCATATGCACGCGTGCACACAGAGAGCGAGAGAGAGAGAGAGAGAGAGAGGGAGGGAGGGAGAGAGAGAGAGAGAGAGCAGAGAGCGAGAGAGAGAGAGAGAGAGAGGGGGAGGGAGGGAGGGAGAGAGGAGAGAGAGAGAGAGAGAGAGAGAGAGAGAGAGAGAGAGAGAGAGAGAGAGAGAGAGAGAGAGAGAGAGAGAGAACTCGAATGATTTAGTCCCCAAAAGGCCATTGGCACATACATGAAGGGGGTTGCCCAAATGCTTAGTATTTGGGTGGGGAGGGAAAAACAAGCAGCAACAACATGTAATTATAAGACAACAACAAAAACCCAAACAAACCTCAGACATAAAAATACGACTTAACATAACTATATCTTATTCTGAAAGCTTTACACAAATATAAAGTGAGCTTGCACACCACCTCAAGATGACTTGTGGCAATGAGTAAACAGAGTCTAAATAAATTCGGCTGGATGCTATATTTTATGAGGGTGTAATTCTGCCTAACATCCTCTAATACTGGACAGCACAACTAAAAGAGAGAGAGAGAGAGAGAGAGAGAGAGAGAGAGAGAGAGAGAGAGAGAGAGAGAGAGAGAGAGTGGCAGGACTTCTAGTTCTTCTATGACTCAGTGGTCTATGTGGATAGACTAGCGCCTCACTGTGTGTACATTTCTCATGAACTGAAAGGAACTCGGTGGCCTATGCTATAGAAATCCATTGTGTATAATGACTTGCTGATCTCTTAACGGCACAGTTCTCGATTGAATGATCGTACCAGCGAACGCGCAAGCGTGTGGACAACAACAAAAAGTTTTAAAAAAGAAAAACGCGCACACAACAACAAGAAGAAGTTTTAAAAAAGAAAAACGCGCGCACGCACGCAACACACATAAGCAAACTCAAACACACACACGCACGCGCGCTTTGCTAACATAATTTTGTGTAAACGCTCCCCCCCCCCCCCCCCCAATTATTTTGTGAAATGAAAAATGTTTCCCCTATTTTATTTTGTGTAAAATGTTTCCTTCCATATTACTTGTAAATGCTTTCATATTACGTGTAAATGTTTCATTTTGGTCCATTGTTTTAGGTAAATATTTCCTTTGTATATACAAGTATTGAGCTGCAATGCTGACAATGAACAAAGCGCTCAATGTTTACTTCCTTTCGACCTATTTCGGATTTACGGGAACTTGGAATTTTAGTCATTATTTCTTCATCAAAAATAAAGCAGATTTCATTCTAGGATTTAAGTTCAAGACGCCCTGGGTGTGTGTGTGTTTTATTTTTATTTATTTCATTCTTTTATTTCGAGGATAATGGAATAAGCACCCATGTGCTTTTTTTACATCCAGTTCCCGTATGTATGCAGTTTTGAAAATTTTATCATCCGTTCCCACCGGCACACAATGGTCTACTCTTCCAAAATGCGAACGGGTTTTAACATGTGCGCGAGATGTTCTGCGTGCTTTTGCACACGGGACCTCGGTTTTATAAGTCTCATCCGAAGGACGCGCGTGTGTGTGTGTGTGTGTGTGTGTGAAGGTGACTAGCTTTGTGTGTCCCTGACATGAATCCATCAAAACGTAACGAAGCATGCCAGCATGAGGGACATGAAGAGCAGAAAATGATGTATTAGCAAACACCTGGTCCACAGTACTACTTGTCCGAGACAGAATGAGAGGGGGGAGAGGAGGTGGAGAGAGAGAGAGAGGGAGGGAGAGAGAACAGACAGACAGGGACAAAGACAGGGAGTGAGACAGAGACAGACAGACACACACACGATTCAAGATTTAATTCGTCTTTGATCCCTCTTAAGACATGGAGGATTTCAGGCAACACAATCAACTGTAAAATACACACACACACACACTGACACAGACAGACACACTCAGACACAACAGTACAAAGAATGTTCGGTGACATAGTCCTAAGACTGTCGTTGTTGTTGCTGTGTAGCAACCACATTCAACAAATCCACAACAAACCTACGTATATTAAAAAACAGCAACCCTATAATAAAAGAATTTTAGTGTTAAAAATACATAACTCACTTCACACTATACACTGCGTCAGGAAACCAAAATAGTATTTGACTACAGATGGACTTGTACAATAAAGAAAACGTGACTGTACTGTATTCAGAACTTTTGTTAACGAGAGAGAGAGAGAGAGAGAGAGAGGGGAGAGAGAGAGAGAGATGAGAGAGAGAAGAGAGAGAGAGAGAGAGAGAGAGAAACAGGCTTCCTTAAGCCCCCTCCCTAACCCCCACAACCATCCCTACCCCACT
Source organism: Rapana venosa (assembly GCA_028751875.1). NCBI lineage: Eukaryota > Metazoa > Mollusca > Gastropoda > Neogastropoda > Muricidae > Rapana > Rapana venosa. The sequence goes on along the minus strand of CM054152.1, from coordinate 28,635,185 downwards.
AACCAACACACACCAAACAACGAAAAAAAATCTTTTTACCTCTCCCCCCCCCCCCCCCCCCCCCCCCCCAAAATATATTTATACTTGTCTGACATCCCCCCTTCCGCCACCACCTCCTTCCCCCAGCTCCCCCACAACCCTTTCCTCAGCCGACCTCTCTGCCCAAAACATGTATCTAAAAATGACATACCAACTAACATGGGCCTGTACTGTACTTTAAAACTTCCACAGTAATATAACCCTGGGGAACCAAAAATTGATAGTTCCCCGTCTCGGGCCCCTCACACACCACAACCTCCCTACTCCTGCATTATACAGATTATATTATATATTTATACACACGCGCGTGTGTGCGTATAAGTGCATGCATGTATGTAGACAGTACAGAAAGCGAGAGAGAGAGAGAGAGAGAGAGAGAGAGAGAGAGAGGGAGGATAATCTTTATTTTTGAAGGGTTACAGATAAGCATTCACATGCTTTTTTTTTTTTTTTACATCGAGCCCTTGCCCTCATTAGGGACTCTCAAAACAAATACGAGAGAGAGAGAGAGAGAGAACTTGAATGTTTTATTGGGGGTAATACGACAGGCCAGAGGCTTCTTTACACCAGACCCTCATGAAAAGAAAGGGGAAGAAAAACATGAAGAAATCTGTGACTTATACAATACACAACAATGAAAACTAATGATGAACGTAATCATTTAGTTGTTATTGCAATCAGCTACTCACATTACTAGTCAATTAGTTAACAAACCGAACAGTAAGTACAATAAAGTCGATACACATTCCTTATATAATATTTCCACATACATTGAAATAGACTCACATTATTATTATTTGCATTATCATGTACTCCACCAACCAATCACTATAACTTTAACTGTTTAAACACAGGGGGAGAGAGAGAGAGAGAGAGAGAGAGAGAGAGAGAGAGACAGCTTCCATTCCTTTCGTGGTCTAAGGATTGTTTTGATATGTAAGAGAGAGAGAGAGAGAGAGAGAAAGAGAGAGAGACTTTCCATTCCTTTCCTGGTCTAACGATTGTTTTGATATGTAATAACCCTGCGTTCAGTTCCTTATATAAGGTGTTTGCGATAGATAGCCAATGTAGTTCCGTGACCCGAAATGTCATCACACACACACAGTGGCACGCGCGCGCACACACACAAACTTAGACACGCACTCACACATAGGCTATACATACGTGGCAGTGCGCGCGTGCGTGCACACACACGGCACGCTCATGAACGCATGTAATCGCACAGTCACGCATGCACACACACATATGCAAGTATATTTACACACACACACACACAGCCCACCCCTCCATTCCCACCTCACCCCACCTTTGCAAACACACACATAGTGACACACACACAGACAGTGACACACACCCTCCGTTTTTGTTTTCCGGAATCAATCTTCATGAATACAAGGCACATACATGACTGTGTATAGGCGGCCCAGACTACTTTATATAAATAAGCAATAACTGGGCTGTCACCTCATGGACCGTGGGGGTGTGTTTGAAAGGGATCGTCTGGCTAGTCTTGAATTTATAGGCTTCGAATATTGTAGACAACAACATCATCACACCAACCCACCTACATAATTTTATATATACAGAATACATACAAATAGTATACATACATACGTACGTACATACAGACAGACATGCTTACACAGGTACACACACATACACACTAGCAAGCCCTCCCCCCACACTTGAATTATAAAACTATTCTAAACTATATTTCAAAACTGACTGGCTTCGGGTAGCCTAACACGCAAGAAGAGGGGATGAAGAAGGAGTAGAGTGGAGAAGAGAGGAGAGGAGAGGGTTAACGGGAGGACAGGAGGGGGAGAGAGGTGGCCTTGTTTGTCCAAGATGTCCTACCATGACCCCTTTGTCTGTAGCTTATGCTTATCGCCAGCGATGACTGTGAATAGTCCACTCCAGACCACATGGTTTCGTGGTCAACTAGGTCACTACTATCAACAGCACTTAGCTTTCCGAGATTTGGTGTTCTGGGGTTTTTTTGTGTGTGTTATAATATATAATGGTTCTTTGCTCTTCAGTGTTTTCACGAACTCAACATGTGTGTGTGTACAAGAACACGTTTTGGCTTGTTACGGGTTAATAATTGACAATGTGTACATGTGCTGTTATACATGTTTGGGCGGACACAAGCAAGCATAAATACTCGCACATGCATGTGCAAACATACACTCATATGTATATGTGCACACACACACACACGAAGGCAGACAGTCAAGACACCCAGAGACAGACAAACACACACACATCTGACTAACATTACCTCTCTCTTTCTCACACACACACACACTCCCAATATTTTCAGCTTCCTTTCATTCATTCATTTATTTTATTCTTCAACACGACCCGTCTACCTCTCTCACTCAACCCATACTTTCAACCCTGAACCACGCATTACGAAACACAAACATACACACGAGAAAAAAACAACAAAACCCCGAGCCACAACTTACCGTCCTAGTCCTTTCACAAAACACGAACACATACACACAGAATAAATCCGTTTCTTGCTTTCTTTCTAAGCAAGAAATGAAAACGAATTCTGTCTCTTTCTGTTCCAAGTAGAATGAAGGAACTAAACTGAGAAAAATGCGAAGCTGGTGGTGTGTTAGGCTATCGATCGTAGCTGTAATGTTTGGCCTAAGTTGGCCTACACCTTTTTCAGTGCGTCGCCTGTCTGCTCTGTATGTCTGTGTCTGTGTGTGTGTAGTGTCGCAAGCGTACTGTGACATGTGACGTTTTCCGAGCCAACTTCCTCTCGTTCATAGGCGCTTGACGTGAGGTTGATTTTGTTTTGTGACCTGTGTTTGTTTTCGGTTTTTAGAGTGTTTAATTAAAGAGATAAGTGTGTGTGTGTGTGTGTGTGTGTGTGTGTGTGTGTGTGTGTGTGTGTGTGTTGTTGTTGTTGTTGTTCCTTCGATTTACGTCTGTTCACTCAAGGTGATATTAAATGATGGGAAGGGGAGGGAAGGGGGCACTTACGATGTGTGCAGTAAAATGGGTATTTATTGCTAAACGTAGACAGTACACAGAAAAGGGCTAAACAATGATAAATAAATACATAATAAATGCTAATATGACATAACTATAACAAATGTCATATAGGACTATTTATTAAAGAATTTGTTATACGAAACGCCTAAATATATATTTTAAAAAAATCTTATCCAACGATTTCACAGAAAAAAATAGGTGTGTGTGTGTGCGCGCGTATGCCTGCGTGTGTGTGTGTGTGTGTGTAGGGTGGGATTGTCGTTAGTGGTGATGGTGATTTAGTGGTGGTGGTAATAATTTCTTTTTGTTGTTCTTCTTCTCTATTTGTCTTCTGGTTTATTTTTCCAATTGTTATATTTCTCCTGTTGTTTCTGTTGACAATCATCGTCATACTATTTTCCCCTCCAGTTTGATTTAATTTTAGCTCGTTAGGCACACACATACATAAACAAGCCAAACAACAGAAAATTACCACCATCATTTCAGCTGCTTGCTTATATGCCCATATCTCGTTAACTGGGGGCTAGCGAAAGACATCCACCAACACGCTATGACCGATCTGACATACTTACCTACACTGATGGTGTCCTGCACATAGACACAGCAGAGGCAGACTGCTGGGAAGGTTGGTGTGTCTTGGAAGTCACTTGTGTTAGAGTCACCATCCTCTGAAATTGCTGTCCATTTCTTTCGCAAGATGTAGGCGCTGTTTTAGAGTGAGAGAGAGGTCTCTCACAAGTATTTATGGAGGTTACGCTGGTTAGAGTATAAAACGCCTTGCTGAATGTAAAACAGAGCAGTAAAGCAAAAATACATTCACGTACCTGGGTAGCATCATTAACATGCAGGGCGGCACAGATGCAGACGTCAGAGCAAGAATTGGCAAGGCGAGGGCAGCGTACTTGCAGCTGAAGAACATCTGGAGCTCCAAGGTGGTGTCGACCCGCACAAAGATCAGGCTGTTCAACTCCAACATCAAGTCAGTCTTACTGTATGGAGCGGAGACATGGAGGTCAACAAAGACCACCATCAAGAAAGTGCAGACCTTCATCAACAGCTGCCTGAGATGAATCCTCTAGATCCAGATCCACTGGCCCGACACCATCAGCAACGCAGACCTGTGGCAACGTACCAACCAGCTGCCAGCCGAGAATGAAATCCGGCGCAGGAGATGGGGATGGATCGGGCACACTCTGAGAAAGCCAGCCAGCAACATCACAAGGCAGGCACTATCATGGAACCCCCAGGGAAAACGAAAAAGAGGAAGGCCAAGAAACACCTGGCGACGTGACCTTGAGGCAGAAACCAAGAAGATGGGATATACCTGGAGACAGCTGGAGAGAATAGCCCAGGACAGAGGACTCTGGTGGACTGTTGTCGGCGGCCTATGCTCCAGTGGGAGTGATGGGCCTAAGTAAGTAAAGCAAAAAAGCCCCTAACAACCCCCCCCCCCCCCCCCCCCCCAACAAAAATCTCATTAAGGATAAAATATATTATTTATGGACATCAACAACAACAAGAGCTGTAAAGAAAAAATACCACCCCCACCCCAACAAAACAACCCCCCCTAACAAAACAAACATCCCACTTAGGATAAAAAGATATTATTTATGGACATCAACAAAAAAAAACTAGTTTAAATTACACATGCCAATTGTGATATACTCTTTTTCTATTCCAGTATATAAATTGTGATGTACTCTTTCTCTATTTCATTATATATATATATATATATATATATATATATATATATATATATATATATATATATATATATAATTCTCTCTCTCTCTCTCTCTCTATATATATATATATATCGGACTCTACAGCTGATGGTTAAGACCATTTGACTTCAACCCAATGGGCCTATGAAGTCGTGTGTTTGAATCTCGGTGGAGTCTAGTGAATTAAGGGTATTTGGGGGGAGGAGGGAAGAGTTACGATCTCCTAGATCACCTTCAAGTGCAGACCTCTCAGTGCCTTGATTCCCTTCGTGTATACACACACATGAAAAAGAACAAATATGCACGTTAAAGATCCCTTAATTCTTCTCAGCACTCTCTAATTTCACCAGTAAGGATGACTATTACCTTCCTCCCCAGAGAAGACCAAGTAACAGTTGTGAGGCTGAGGACCGGACACTGCAGACTCGGACATCACATATTTTACCAAGTTCCACATTGGTGATTCTGAAGTGTGCCCCTGTGGCACTTCTCCCATGACAGTGGAACACTTCCTCCAGACCTGTCAAAAACAACAAAACCTGAGGGCCAATATTTGGATACTCACCTGTTGATGAGGGGCAAACTCTACGGACCACTGGAGGGCCTTCAGTGCACGGCAGCATTTGTCAGGGCCTCTGGAGTTGCTGTCTGAGCGTTCGACAAAGAAGTATTTTAGCACTCGGTGGGTTACGGGAAGGCAAACATACTCGGCATACATCCCAGAAGTCGGAATGTGGCCACCTTCATGGTGGCTGAAAATGGTAATATACTCAATACCTCACTATTGGTGAACCTCGGAGATCTGGCCAAGGAACCACACATATACACACACAAACATGCAAGAACTCAACACTAAATTTTATTTGTTTACTAGACAGATTAAAACTGACAAGATTTTGAATAAATGAATGATTGATATACTCATTTACTCACTTTATCAATCCATTAACTGCTTCACTTATCTTTCGATTCTTCAGCAACATTCCTCCATCGAAAGCCGATAGCGTTTCGGGAAAATCTAACCCAGATTAAGCTCTCTGAGAGCCAACCAGGGTATCTAGCTTTGCTGCTGCTGCTTCTACTGCCCAGCCTCCTGCTGCTGCTGCTGTTGTGGTTGTTGTTGCTGCTTCTGCTGCCCAGCCTCCTGCTGTTGCTGCTGTTGTGGTTGTTGTTGCTGCTGTTGTGGTTGTTGTTGCTGCTTCTGCTGCCCAGCCTCCTGCTGTTGCTGCTGCTGTTGTGGTTGTTGCTGCTCCTGCTGCTGTTGTGGTTGTTGCTGCTGCTGTTGTGGTTGTTGCTGCTGTTGCTGCTGCTGTTGTGGTTGTTGCTGCTCCTGCTGCTGTTGTTGTTGCTGCTCCTGCTGTTGTTGTTGTGGTTGTTGCTGCCACTGCTGCTGCCCAGCCTCCTGCTCCTTCTGCTGTTGTTGTTGCTCCTGCCCAGGTCCCTGCTTCATCTTCTGTTGCTGCTGCTCCTGTTGTTGTTGCTGCTGCTGTTGCGGCTGCTCCTGTTGTTGTTGTTGCTGCTGCTGTTGCTGCTCCTGTTGTTGCTGCTGCTTCTGCTGACATGCCGAAGGTTTGCGGGACTGGCAGCAAGCTCCTTGCCAAGAGTTGTAGCACTGGCAGTGGAAGTCACGGAAGCGGTCGTGCCAGAAACTGCATCCAGCTTTCTCTTTGCTCACCAAGTCATAGGGTCCCTTGAGGACACACCTGGAAATAGTAGGCCTATGATGCATCCCGGGAGAAAAAAAGGGGGGTATTATTATTGGGTGGGGGTTGCTTTTGTGTTTATATTTGTATTTTGGTTGAACTGTTTGCTCATTTGTTTGTTTTGTATTAATCGCTTGATTGTATTACTTTTTAACTTTTTCTTTTAATCAGTTAATGATGTACTTATTTTTTCATTCGTATTGTTAAATTATTTGTTCTTGTTATCATCATCATTGCAACCTCAGAAGCAACAACGCCTGCTGCTGCTGCTTCTACTACACTACTACTGCTACTACACTACTACTACTACTACTACTACAGAATGATCCTTGACTCCTATGGTCCCCAACTCACAGTGTAGAATATTCTGGCTTTTCTGGGATTGGAACCTAGGACCTCTCGGCTATAAGTTTACAGCAGTTACCACTTGGCTTTGTTAGTTTGCTGTTTAATGTAGAATTATATCTGGGGTGGTTTTCACCTCTCTCTCTCTCACTTTTGGTTTATCTTGGTAAAACTAGCTATACAATATACTCAAGTCCTCAGACATTGCTGCAAATGAGAAAGAATGTCGAAACACACACACACACGCACGCACATATATACACACACCTCCCGTGTCCACCACACATGCTGGTACTGCACTCGCCCATGAACTGGATCAGGGCTTGGACAAAAGGGCCAAAAACGGAGTGCACGTGTGAGGCCAGCTGAGGACAGTCAAACACCTCTGGGTCGTCGTGTTCCATCCACAGAGCAACACTGGGCACCCGCTACTGGCCACGTGCACTAGTTCCTTTTCCACGTATTCCTGCAGGTTAGATTGAGATAGAGATTGAGATTGCCCTGTGGGGATGCCACGGGCCCTACTGGTATAGATATTACCTACACTTTCTGGACATTCTGTGCTAGAAATTTCCTCTTTCCTATCATCCCCACATTCTGTGCTAGAAATTTCCTCTTTCCTATCATCCACCCCACATTCTGTGCTAGAATTTCCTTTTTACTATCACTCTCTTTGTATTTGCCACTTGTTCCTTTTCTTCCTGTCACCTTTTCCTTGTCTATTTTCTGCCTTCTTTGTCCATTCTCCTGCTTTTTTCCCCCAGAAAGACTGAAAAGATGATCCTCTCTTATGCTGAAGTTGGATACGCTGGGCCCGACTTGTCAGGTGCTTGACGGCAGTGTGACGCATTTTTGCTCATGTAACAGACAATAGCTGCTGTCTGAGCGTTCGACGAAGAAGATTCAATATCTGAATATTAATTGCCGTAAAAGCCATGTAGACTTATTTGACACGACAAAAACAGATGTCAGTTATAACCATGTACTGGATCAAAATAATGTACACTAAAAAGAAACAAACAAATAAAACATGTTTCATTCTTCGTCTCCTTTCCTCTCTCCTTGAAACATTCATACGCATATTTAACGATATCTGCTTGACAGATGTCAATTGTGATTATGATGTTTAATTTATCTATACAGTTTTTACTTATTATTATTCTTTGTCACATGTTTAGGGTAAGCATGACTACCACTACCTGCCCCGAGAAGACCAAATGACCACTGTAAGACTGAACACTGCAAAGACTCGGACATCACCAAGTTCCACACTAATGATGATTCTGCGATGTACCCTTACGGCACTTCTCCCCTGTGACTGGAACACTTCCTCCAGACCTGTCCAACACACCAAAACCTGAGGGCCAATATCTGGCTTAGTGACTCGTCGATGAGGGGCAAGCCCTTTTGGACCCCTGGAGGGCCTTCAGCATACCACAGCATTTTGTGAGGTGTGTATGTGTGTGTGGAGGGGGGGGGGGGCAGGGGGGAGGTGTATTTGTGGGTGGGGGGGGTGGGGGGTGGTGGGTGGGATGTGTGTGTGTGCTCTTATATAGGGCTTGTTTGGAGATGAACGGCTTTACATTTAACACGCTCTTTCCCCCCTCACTCAAAAATACAGTTATAAACTTATTATCTGACAATAATTTATCATATTCACAATAGTAAAAACGAAAATGGTGATGGCAGTGACCCCCCCCCCCCCCCCCCCCCCCCCCCACCCCCAAACTCACTCCCCTCTCTCTGTAACACCCACCCACACACACACATGTCCACTCCACCACCCCTCATCTCTCTCTCTCACACACACACATATATATTGTCCATCCCATCTCCCCCCCCCCCCCCCCCAACTTATCCTAAAATGGGCCACCTCATTAAATATGAAGTCATGGTCTTCGTGGTGATGGCTGTCCACCTGATGAAAGGTGAAAGGGATGTCATAGAGGGACTGGCTAGTCTGCTTCTTCACAACGTCCAACATTTCACTGACGAGTCTCCGGATCTGGCCAGCCGTGCTGTTGTTGTCTGCTGTTCCGTTGGTGCTGAAATGATGATAATGATGATCGTGGTGGTAGTGATGTTGGGATTTAACATGATAAATGATTCTAGTGCTGGTGGTAGTAGTAGGTCTAGTAGTGGTGGTGGGGGCGATAGAAGTGGTGGTGGTACTACAACAACAACGATATTAATGATAACGATGATGGCAAAATAATGATAATGATAATAAAGAATAATAATAATAACAACAATATTGCACAGCAGCAGCAGCCGCCTCGATTTCTTTTACAAGATTCAGCACTATATAAATTCCATATAGTAGTAGAAGTAGTAGTAGTAGTAGTAGTAGTAGTAGTAGTAGTAGTAGTAGTAGTAGTAAGAAGAAGAAGAAGATTAGGAAGAAGAGAGGAGAAGAAGAAGAAAAAGAAGGAGGAGGAGAAGGAGGAGGAGGAGGAAAAGAGGGAGGAGTTGGAAGAGGAGGAGGCGAATATTATCAACAACAATTGTTAACACTCTGTAAGCATGATCATACCTAGCTGATGCCGTGTAGCTCTCCTTCTCAGCCTGTGCCAAGGACTCCTCACTGTAAGGGGGAGGGCCTCTCCTCCACAGGTTCAGGTTGAACAGGATCATGCCGAAGGTCTCCTGCCTGCCGTGCACGCTGAGGAGACTCAGCCACGTCTCCAGGCTGACCAGCTGGGAAACCAAATCATATCATACATTCAATGATAATGATAGCATGATGGTGATGATGATGATAATGGAACCTAGCCCAGGGCCAAAAGCGTTTGTTGATTATTGATGCAAAGCATGCAAAGTTATAAAGCTGGCATTGCAATGTTGGGTTATAAAATGTTACCTTGAGGTTTGCCTCCATCCATGACAAGTTTTTAGTCTAACAACCTGTACTCTTTGTTAAAGGAGAAAATACCATCTGAAGTCAGAGCATGACTGCCTATTGCCTATAATATATGGTGGGGGTATTTGAACACGGTCACACACGCAAACTTCTCACCTGGTCTGTAGGCCTACTTACGGTCTTATAGTGATTCCAAGGTGCTTACGGTCTTATAGTGATTCCAAGGTGAGACTGAGTGCATTATTCTGGATAACCACAAGGATGTCAAGTTTAATAACGCCCAACAATAGTACAATGAGATCGGTGGATGCAGTATTCAACAGTATTTATTACCGAAATGTATTAATTCATCGCTTTGAACCAGACTGTTATGTCAGGCATCATCCCCATAGATTTTAGAAGGGAAAAGTACTTAACTTGCGTGGCGACACTTACAATCACTGCATACTAATTAGGGTCAGTGAAAGTGAAATATTTCCATTTCCACAAAGAAACTCTCTGAAAAGAGATTATTACTGGACCTCAACAACTTATAATTCATTCAACAATGGACTACATGCACACACACCAACGACAACCCAACACACACACTACAACCCAACACACACTAACCCCCCACCCCACCCACACTTATACAAAACATTTCTAACACATCAGGGGGCAGAACATCATTCAAACCACGGAAATGACCGACTCGACTCACCTCACGCAGCTCAGTGTCCAAAACCAAGCCCTCCTCAGAGTAGAGGAGCCAGTGGTCTCTGATGCCGAACAGTTCTCTCAGCTGCTGGGCCAGCTTCTGGAACTGCTTGTTGTAGTTGAAGCCGTACAGGCCCAGGTCTGGGGAGATCCCGTTGCTCTTGCACACCGCTGGGAAATCCCAGATCACCTGGAAGGCTTGCTCGGGCGGAATGGAGTCGTCTGGTTCTTCAGAACAGCTGACGTTGTGGGGTTCTGGGGCTGTTATGATCATTATTATCCATCATCATCATTATCTTCTTCGTCCTTATCATCTCCATTAGTAGCATCGACATCAACGTCATAGTTTTCACATCGTCATCCTTCTCCTATTCATCGTCATTATCATCATCTTCCTCAAACTCCAACCACTACTTCTACGACAGCTACTACTACAACTGCTCCTACTACTAGGTAATGCTACGACTGTTGGCACACACACACATTTTAATATTCTGATAGAGATGGCACCAACGACAATGATGATGACGACGATTGAGGAGGAGGTAGAGTGATAGCGATTATGAAGATAATGATAATAACAAATGAGAATGACGACATCACGACAATAACAAAAGAGTTGGTGATAATGAAAACACAAACGACCATCATAAAGACGACAAATGAGCAACGACAACGACCTTCGCCCCTCCCCCTCGAAAAAAAAACCCCTCTTGATAATGATTTAAAATGAAAACACAGACAACCATCATAAACATGACAACAAAACAACACCAATAATAAAAAACATTGACAATGATAACAACCTAAACAGGCCATTGTAAAGATGACAACAAAACAACAATGACAAAAACATCAATAGTGATTATAAAAATAACCCCAACAGTGATAACCCTTATGAAGAACACAACAACAGCAATAATAACAACAGTATCGAAACCGATAATACAGTATAGCCTACCGTCATCGGTACTAGCTCGGACATGGCGTAAAGTGGTACTGCAGGCGGTCAGCCAAAGCTGTGAAATGATGACCAGTCCAAACACAACAGCAATACGGTGACCACCCATCGCCTCTTGATTTTCTCTTCGGTCTCTGTGGCTGCTGGAACTTCAAACATACAGGCAAGAAGGGATGGATGGTGGTGTGTGTGTGTGTGTGTGTGAGAGGGAGAGAGAGAGAGAGAGAGAGAGAGAGAGAGAGAGAGAGAGAGAGAGAGAGAGCGGGCACAGAGAGAGACGGGGGGGGGGGGGGGTAGGGTATGTAGGTATTGTATAGCACTTTCAGTCATGGCAAACATCTCTAGTGAAATTCAGGCTGCTCTCCTTGGGGAGAGCGAATCGCCACAAGAGCAGCGCCACCCATTAAAACAATCCTGTCCGCATGTATATTTGTTTCGCTATGAGAGCGTTTTGTTGTTTTTTTAACAGAAATTTGCCAGGGACAACTCAACTGTTGTCGTAGGTTCTTTTATGTGCGCTGAATTCGTGTAGTACATGGTACCTCAGTTGTTCATCTCTTCCGAGAGAATAGCACCCAGATCACCATGGGCGCAAACGGGGATCGAACCCACACTTCTCGCTTTCTAGGCACGTACATTACCAACTAACTACAGATCCACCAAATGATGGGTAGGTCGATACGTAGATAGCGAGTAGGTGGGTCGACAGGCAGGTATGAATGTGTGGAAGAGGTAGGTAAACCAGACAGTAGGTAAGAAAGAAAACTAATAAGTAGATTGGTAAGGTATTCAAATGACCAGAATGACAGATATGCACTATGGATGCAGCCAATAGTCGGTAACAATGAAGTCATGATTGCTGTAAGTCTGGGTTTACGGCAGGTAGGCTACGCTGCAATGTGGTGTGTTGCCTAAATGAAATCAGAACACGTACCGCTTAACACTACTGGATTTTTCTGATTTGATTTGATTTGGTTTAAAGACTTAACTCGTAGTGACACCAGACTTAAAAAGATAAATTACGAAAGATAGATAATGAAATTTTTTTTAAAAATTTAAATCGCAACAGCGGAAGAGAGTTGAGTGAAATAGTGACTGAGCAATCAAATTCTGTAATGGTAAGTTAATGTTAAATCGGAAAAAAGACCTTTGCTATACCAATCGATCAATCAGTCAGTCAATCAATCAATCACATTCTTTTAGTTCGAGGATAATGAATAAGTACTCATGTGATTTTCTTTTACATCCAGTCCCCAACTACTTAAGGTATCTGTAAATAAATATAGTTAAGCAACATTCGCTAATTCATTATCAAAGCTAAAGTCATTCAATAAAGATTCAAAACAGGATATTGAACAGGACATTGTCAAAAAGCCAAGTTAAAGCCAGATGCTATCAAAATTGGTGTAACTGAAAACCTATACTGAAAAGACTCCACAAGTGGCAGTGCAGCCAGCAGGGCTTCTTTTAGGCTGTGGTCTGATAAGCAGCCAAACACTGTGGTATATTTCTATGGACTGCCTCTCCCTTCAAAGGCAGAATAGAATGAGCCCATACCTGGTTGTGCAAAATTGGTGAGGCCTAGGATTAGCAACTAAGCAAGAGAGGGAGAGAGAGAGGGAGAGGGAGAGAGAGAGAGAGAGAGAGAGAGAGAGAGAGAGAGGAGGAGAGGAGAGAGAGAGCAAGGGAGAGAGAGAGAGAGAGAGAGAGAGAGGAGAGAGAGAGAGAGAGCGCAAGGGAGAGAGAGAGAGCAGGGGGAGAGAGAGAGAGAGAGAGAGAGAGAGAGCAAGAGAAAGAGGAGAGGGGAGAGAGAGAGAGAGAGAGAGGGAGAGAGAGAGAGAGAGAGAGAGGAGAGAGAGGAGGAGAGAGAGAGAGAGAGAGAATAAATTAATCTTAAAAGTCTGCAAGCAAAGAAGCTTAAGTTGCCTGTATATTTACAGTGCTTTCTTTGTTTCAAGTAGTCAAGCCTCTTCTGAACATCTGTTGCTGGAAAAAAAGAGGAAAGATAAGCATGCACCTCCTGCAAATGTCTCTTTTACATTTCTGTATACAATTGATGTAATCTGGTTTTCAGTCTTCTCACTAGCAATACACAGATACGAACAAGAATCAATAAACTGAAAATGTCAAAAACTCATCAGAACTTAGTTTTATCAATGTAAAACCTGTCTTTGGGGGGAAAAACTGATTTCTATATTGTCATGATATATTGATTCTACTGTGTGATCGACTTTCTTTCAGATAGATATTTGCTTGATTTTATTACCAAATATTTCCCTGGACCAAGGGCTGGATGTAAAATATAAAAAAAGCCATCATGTGTGCTTATTCTTTCCCTTCCATAAAAAAGCTTTAAAGTTTGATTGCTTTACATGTATAAGGGAGACATACATAAGATTCAAGATTTTATTTCAAGATCCCCCTCCCCCCTGCGGGGTACATGAAATTTAACAAAACTACAACTTGCGGATGTAGGCATATGGAAAAATACAACACAAATTTATTCCAAAAATGAAGAGCACAAATATGGACATGAAAAAAAGAACATTTACAATACTGAAAAGGGTCTATAAATAGACATGATGTTTAGATATATCAACAATCAATTGCACGTATGCTCTCTCTCTCTCTCGCAGCATATCATGTGCAACACAAAGGCATCTACACAAGCGCGTGCGCGCACACACACACAACCATGGGATTCCTCTTTGGCAGCAGCGTCTGATAAATCTAAGGATGGTTTTTGTGTGTTTTTTTACAATCTTCCATCTCAGTTTGAAGGGCAGACCTGCTGGTACATTACTTCCCTTTGTGTATATACACATCTTCTTAGTCCTTATAGCTCCTAGCGGAGCATAGGGCCTCAACAGCGTCCCTCCACCTTCTCCTGTCTCTGGCAAGGGTCTTGGCCTCTTCCCATGTCAGGCTGGAGTATATACGCATGCAGAAGATCAAATATGCATGTAAAAAACCTCAATCTATATCAGATTTCAGAGCAATACAGAAGCATGAACGTACCTGGCATGCACTCTACCTGGAGAGGGATGGACTCTACCAGGTTCAACTTGCCCAAGAGACATGCCCTGAAAACTCCGTGCAATGCCTCAAATAACTCCTCGAAGATTTATAGGAGCAGAGCCTAATTATTTCTTCACTCACTAAAATACCCTGAAGTTGATCAGTGACTTATGTTAAACTTACCTGCACGGTGTACTTGTATCTCTTGCTCTGTGAAGATGATGTGTCTGAAGAAAACTTTATACTGTGTTACTGGAGTCAAACCGTCTCCTGCCAAGCTGTGCTGCGCCCAATATGAACAGACCCTGGTCATGCACACGTTGACATCCAAGATTCGTGGCTTGCTACTCTTCAGCTAGTCTTGACTGCAGCTGTTGTGTTGAGGACCACTTCAGTTTGAAAAGCAAAAACTCTTACATGCACATGTGCATGTTTGTATCTGGTGGAAAGTATACCATTTCATTTTTTTAAGCTGCAGGGATGATTTTCCCCAAAACTTCCAATACTGAAATTTTTTTTAAAATTCACCATAGGCAGCACTTTAATTCTAGTCTTTGCTAAATAATCATTGCAAACAAAAAAAAGTCAGGCAATAAGTGAACATCCAAAGTACGCATTACATAAATAACATAGCAAAGCACGCACGCAGAACATCTTGCACACACGTTAAATCCTGTTCCGCTTTTTGTACGAGTAGGCCATTGTGTGCTGGTAGGAACAGATGACGGAATTCACAAATCCGCATACACGCGGGGACTGGATGTAAAAAAGCGAATAAGTGCTTATTCCATTATCCTCAATATAAAAGAATAAAATTAAAAAAATTAAAGAAATAAACCAACCTTCCAGAGTCAAAATGAGGAATATTACAGTGGACGAGTTCTAAGGGAGAGGGGTGACCCCTCCCCTCCCCCTTTTAAAAATTGGGGATCTGGGGGTGCAGCCCCCTGATGCTTTATAAAAAAAAAAAAACCGACAAAAAAACTGTGTTTCATGAAATAAAAACCAAATACATAGAGCATGTACGAAAACAATACAAAAAACCCGTTACTATAAAAAACAACAACAACCAGTTAGTGTTGGTAGCGTTGTTGTGTGAGCCCAAGTGGAAGTCTTTCAAAATGTTTGGAATAATTAGCATGTACCCGAAGATTTGTTCCCCCCATTTCATATGTATAGGATTCATACTGACCTCTCAACAGTATAAAAAAAATCAAAGGAAAGGGTGTGATTAATTCAGTACTAGTGTGTATCCTACTTATATTATGCTTAGCTCCCTCTATCATTGATTGCCACCCGTTTGTGTTTTTGTTTGTTTTGTTTTGTTTAATGTCTATTCACTACATGGCAATTTAGACACACCCGCATTCATACCAAAGTACCTATTATTACACACCCCATCTCTCTCTCTCTCCCTTACATGCACTCACACACACATATGTATACACACACACATATATATGTTTCATTTTTGTGAAAAGAATATGATCCCAACAAATCAGGCTAGTTTACAAAAGGGAAGATGTACTTCTGACCACTTAGTTAAACTAACCCATCAAATTAAAAAGCAATTTTCCAAAAGAAAAAGTGTGTTAGCCACATTTTTTGATGTCATGATCAATTGCTACATAAATTAAAATACATTAGTATTAATGGCATATTATATAAATATCTCTAAAATTTCTTGTCGGATAGATCAATTTGCACTAAATTAGGTTCAGTGTATTCATCCTTAAAAGCTATTGACTTGGGTATACCACAGGGATGAGTACTTGCCCCTATCTTGTTTTTTATTCTTGTACATGATCTCCCTAGCTCTTTGTCAACTAATACCCGTGTGTGTGTGTGTGTGTGTGTGCATGCATGGTCAAATCTATGTGAATGCGCTCAACCATGACAGTATATGTTCCATGTGGAAGGTTGTGTATTTTTATAGGAGTAATTTTCAGTGTTTAAATAGAATTGTTTTTAATGTACCCACTTTGATGTGTAGATAGATTTGTGTTTAGTTTTTACTGTCAGCTGGCCAGTCTTTTAAGCAGAAGATGGTTTTGAACAAACCAAAAGTTTGTTCTGTCAAACACTTGGGTGATGTGATTTTACTTGTTTGCTCTTATATGTTTGTCATATTTACAAAAATATGAGTACCATCATTCGCATTCTCTTTCCATCTTCCTTTCAAACAATATTCATACATATCAGTCAAATTCTTCTGCATGCTACTGATTATCTTGCTACATTTTTTCTTTTTTACAATTTTATTCAGTACATTTTTGTTTTTAATATTCAGAGACATCCATAACCTGAAACAAATTACAAAGTAATCACCCACTTGAGTTTACAACCAGATTTCAAAGCTTAAGATTTTTAAAAATTAAAGACATAAGACTGACACCTCAATTATAAGATCTGTATTTGCAGTTACATCTATTACCACATGACAGTTCCTACAGATCTCTAAGGAAAAACTATAAGAAAAAATATTGTGAAGTGCTTAGAGCTTTGGGACCGGCACTAAATAAATTGTCTGTCACTTATATTCCTGCATACACTCAATATATTATTTTGATTGTAGAGGTCATTTCCCAAAATCTTCAACAGCTGTGTCATCAGATAACTTTCAGTTTTATCAATCAATCAATCAAAAAACACCCCCCCCCAAAAACAAACAACAACCAACAACAAAATCAAAAAACAAACAAACCTTTATCAATCAAAAGAGTGATATCAGATTCCCTGTAGTTAACATTGTACTGACTCTACTCCCCTAAAATTTCTTCAGATTAGACTATAAGCTGAAGACATGTATGAATGCACTCATAACATCTTGCTTCAATTGTCAGCCAGCAATATAAACAATACTGCCATCTTGAAACCATGAATTATGTCATCTTATGACCATGAATTATTTTCCAATGGATAATTGAACAATTTTTTTTTTCCTTTTAGTTATCATCTACAGTCTTGAAATAAAACATACTTATGGTGACTTGCACACAAACACAGAGTCAAGACTTTTTTCGTGGGGCCACCAACCCCCTATTTTTCCCCACATTACTTTTTTTTTCTTTTCCTTTCCCCCCCCCCCCCTTCTTTTTATTTTTGTGTTGGGGGCCTCTAACCATCTTTTCTTTTCCCCCCTATTATTGTGGGTTGTCTACACAATGAAGTACTATCATGAAGACAGGAGCATTCTGTCTTGAAGAAGCATGTACATCAGTAATGTAACTGTGGTGCTGGTTTTACAACAGAACCAAGAATGTTGCTTCAAATGTCATGGCTACTTATCCATTATAACATCTGAGCACAGATTTGCTTTCTCACACATCCATTCAGACACAAACATACTGAAAATCCCCATCCCTGACCCATCTACTGGTCACATACATAATAACCTCTATGGCCGTCTGCATGTTTAATTGATATAAACTGATGTGTGTCTATCCACATGTTTTTAAATATGAACATCCGTTTTCTGAATTCCCTCTGTCCTTTAAACAGACAGAAAAGTTTCTTCCCCCCACCCCAAAAAAAAGAAATCCTTCAGATGTGACTTAACTGTGGTCCCATGTGTGACCACATGCAGAACATCTTGCGCACAGGTTAAAAACCTGTTTCACCTTTCAGAAGAGTAGCCTATTGTGTACCAGTGGGAAAGGATAACAAAATCGCAGGCACACAGGGACTAGAATGAAAAGAGAGCATATAATTGCTTTTTCATTTCTCTCGAAATCAAAGAATTCCATTTAATAAAAATTTTTAAAAGCAGAAAAAAACCCCTCTCTTTGCCATAACCTATTCCTTTCTCTTAAATATCAATTTTCTCGAATTTCACCTGTCTTCAAACCTCTTTATTGTTTCTGGGCAGAAAAGTAACCATTATGTCCATGTACCATTGCATCCATCTGTTAGTGTGTTCACATGCAGGGTAGGGGTAAGGGTAAGTGTAAAGAGTTAGTATCAGGTTATGATTAAGATTAGTATTTGAAACAGGGTCTGTCAGTCTGGATGTATGCATGGATGTGGATACAATGGTAGGTGGACTCCATGGTTTTATTTTTTAACCACAAAAATTCATAATCCTACCAAAAGCAGATGGTATTTCTATGACTTTTCTTTGTATTTTTACTCAAAGTTTGAGCCCCAACAGCAAAAAACGCTTCAGGGATTAAATCTTTACCCAAGGAACATGACAGGTTTATTTAGATGTTCACCTACCTAACAAGTAAACCGTGAGGTTATGAATTTGATTCTCAGCCTTTTCCTTTCTTTCCACTTGGACAGAAAAATCAAAATGAATATCAAGTGTTTTAGAGGAGACTTCAACAGTCAGACCTGTGTGCTTACAGACTTGTGCATGGCAAAATCAAAATCAGAAAGACTAGGGAGATACCACTTGACTGTCCCAGCAAAATATGAGTGTTCATAGAAATAAATGTATTACAAGAAAAAGAAAATGACCGACCATTACTCTAATTTTTCCTTTATCACTGATGTGAATGTGCATCCTACCTCCTCATCTCACATACCCCTTTACCTTAAATCGCTGTCCAATAAAAATTATAATATTATGCTCACCCACTCTTTCAACAAACACACATAGACATGGCCCCATGCACACATCGTTAACTTCATCTAACTGATAATCATGTTGTACTTGTGTGGGTGGCAGCTTAGTGGTTAGGGCCTTGCACTCACAAAGGCACCCGTTTTGGGGGATTTTCTCGCCGAGTTAATTTACTGACTCCACACCCCCAATGGATGAGACTATAAACCGAGAATCCACATGTGAATGCATGCAGAACAGCTTGCACACTGGTTAACACAAAAAAACATTCTGACTTTCATAAGAGTAGGCCATTACATGCCTGTAGGAATGGATGATAAAATCTCAAGTCCATGTTTAACACATACAAACACATTTTATGCAAATGTGCACACACAAATACTTTCTCTACACATCACCATAACTATATTACCCACAGGAAAAATAACAGCATGCACACTCTAATCCCTATGCTGTGCTGGCTTGATGGCTGAGCATTGTATGGATTTGCCACAAAAAACCCACAACCCTACTGCTGCTGTAAAACAGGCAATTGCATACCAACACTAAAATATTATCAGCCCTAGTCCTTTCCAGTCCTGACATCATCAAAATCTGACCAGAATTTTATTTCAAAAGCACCATAAACCATGTAAACAAAATGTTCTTAGATGCATTCTTACACATGCTAAACATATCTACTAAGATCAGATTATGTTTTCAATGGCCCTATGATCTTAAAAACAAGTCAAATATTCAGATTTTTCTTTTTTCTCTGAGAGCTAGCTTCAACTTTGTTTTAGGGTGGCAGGGGAAAGGGAGGGGGGGGGTACGGGTCATTTTTTTCTTTCAATAAGGCCTGCCATCTATTTCTTGATATTATTTGGTTGGTTGGTTGTTTACTTGGGAGTGGGGGAGGGGGATTTTTTCCTGGCAAAAATGAATAAGTGGCGATGATAAAGTCAAAGTCCTGGTGCTGAAGAAGTCCTCGTGATGATGAAGCCCAGATATCATGGCCATGAAGATTATTCTAGTGATGATTAAAGTCCTGTGGAGATATCTGAGTGAGGATGTTCAGAACCTCTTATAACCGATGAAGTCTGCACTGAAAAAGTTCCAATAACAAATAAGTCTCGGTGATGATGAAGTCTTTGCACTGATGAACACTTGGTGTTGATGAAGTCTTTGCACTAATGAACACTTGGCATTGATGAAGTCTTTGCACTGATAAACACTTGGCGTTGATGAAGTCTTTGCACTGATGAACACTTAGTGTTGATGAAGTCTTTGCACCGATGAACACTTAGTGTTGTTGAAGTCTTTGCACTGATGAACACTTGGCGTTGAACTCTTTGAAGTCTCTGCACCGATGAATACTTGACGTTGATAGTCCTGGTTATGGTAAAATCTTGTAAAGTCTTGGTGTTAAAGAAGTCTTGGCCTTGAGGAAAACTTGGTGCAGATTAAGTCTTGGCATTGATAAAGTTTTTGGTGTTGATGAAGTGTTGGCGTTGATGAAGTATAGTAGTGATGAAGTCTTAGTGTTGAAGGAGTCTCAGTGATGAAGTCTTGGCATTGATTAAGTGTTGGTGCTGATGAAGTTTGGGCTTGAATAAACTCTTGAAGTTGACAAAGTCTGAATGATGATGGAGTGTTGGTGTTGATGAAGTCTTGGTGACACAATACACGTATTGAAGACAAGGCAAAGATGACGTCTTGGTGATGGTGAATCTTGAAGTCCTGGTGATAAATCCTGAGGATGATAAAAGTCATGAACACATTTTATTATCTCAAAACAGAAACAAAAATAATGTGCATTCATCATAAAGCAAGGAATTAAAACTAAACAACATTTTTAAAAATATGACAAAAATTACATGACTTCTATTCAGAAAATACCCACATTTTTATAACAACTATGTACATATAAAACATACATAGAATATGACAGACACTGTAGCCAAGTGCTTGAGAATGCTTCACTTCCATCCCGTGGTCCACAAAGTTGTGGTTCAAATCTTGGTGGTGTCTGGTAAATTAAGGGTGTGATTTTTACAATCTCCCAGATCAAATTTAAGTGCAGACCTGCCAGTGCTTTAATTCCCTTTGTGTATTTACACATGCTGAAGATCAAATATGTGCATTAAAGAACCCATAATTTATGTCAATGTTCCAGCATACATCTATGAAGTCAGAATGCGGCTACCTTCATGGCAAGCAAAAATGGTTGCTTTGGCAAAATCTCACCATAGGTGAACCTTGGATCTCTAGCCAAGGAACAGGGAAGAAACAACAACAATTATACAAAACAAAACAAAACCCGCATAATAAGAACTGCACATGCAGCTCATGTTATCAAATGTTGATACATTTCCTCACTGCATAAAACTAACATACTGATACAAACTTTACCTCTGAAAAAAACCCAACTTCCTATCATCTAAATTCCATGCAATTCTCTGGCTCTATCTACTCCCTCCATCTCTCTCCCTTTCCCCGTCTTCCTTTGGTTCCCTGTCAACATAAATGGTTTTTAGTTAAAACTGACACTTCTCTTTAGAAGAGCTTTAAATCATGGAATCCTGAAGTACTTTTTTTTAAACAGAACTTTGTAATACTCAGCAAAAATGTGGGTACCACCATTTGCATTTTCTTTCAATCTTTCTTTCACACAATATTCAGACATACCAAGCAAATCATTTTAAATGCTACCCAATATCATGCTACTTATTTTACAATTTTATTCTGTACATTTCTCTTGATAATATTCAGACAAATCAATTACAAAGTAATCTCCCACGCAAGAAAACAGCAGTACAGATTATGAATAACTTGAATTTACTAGCAGGTTTCAAAGTTTACTTTTATAAAAAAAAAAGAAAAAAGATATTAGACTAATACTTCTTTATATATAAGATCTGTTTTCCACTTAAATGTATCATCAATGACGCATCATAAATATTTTTAGAGGAATACGAGCTTTTGGATTCGCACCCCAAAACCCCCCAAACTGTCTTACTTCTGTTATCACTTGTATCTCTGCACACAGTCTTCTTTTACTCCATCAATGAAAACATCAAGAACAGAGTCTGGGTCCTTACAGAAATCACCAGACACTTCTTTCTGATTTCTGACATTTCAATCAAACTAGCTGTGTGTCAACCATAGAGAAAACTCAACATATTTCAAATGTAGAGAGGGTCATTTTCCCAAATTTTCAACTGTCATCATCAAGTCAACTGTCAAGTGTCATCAGAAAACTTAATCAACCAATACAGTAATATCAGATCCAGCAGAAAGGGGGGTTGGGGGGGTCTAGTGGTTAGAACATTGAGCTCACAATCTGACTGTGCTAGAACTACCACAGTTCCCGTGAAATTAACACAAGTACAATCTCCTCTCCCCCGAAATTCCTATAAGCTCAAGTCCCAAGTATGAATGCATGCAGAAATTCTTGCACGCATGTTAAATCCCATTCTGCCTTCTGGAAGAGTGCTGGTAGGAACAGATCATAAAACTAATGAAAAATGCATGCACAAAGGTGTTATGTTTATACATCTCTGAAGCCTGAATGCAGCTACCTTACTGGTGGGTAACCAGTTGGATATGCAAATTTCACAACTGGTGAACCTTAGAGTTCTAGCCGAAGTACAAAAAAAAAATCTTGTCCAATAATAATCATTTGTACAAAAAATCAAAAGGGTAAGTGACATAACTGTACCTTGAAGTCATGGAAATGATGGAGTCCTTGCAGTGATGAAAAAGTCCTTGCAGCGATGAAAAAGTCCTTGCAGTGATTGAGAAGTTTTTGCTGTGACGGCGAAGTCCTTGCTGCAATGAAGTCCTGATGGTGATCAACTGGTAATGAAGAATCCAGGAGTCCGGGTGATGAAAAAGTACAGGTGATGAAGAACCAAGACGTCCATGTGATGACAAAGTCCTGGCAATAATGAAGACCTGCAGAAAATACTGTCAGATAAACACTTTTGACAGTGGAGTGGGTTATGAACAAGACATTCAAAACAAAACAACATCAAGAAAGAAGAAACAAATGATCACAGAACATAGCCCAGTATAAAATTAATGCATCATGACTTTAAGCAGTCTACTTACATGCCACACATTTTACAATTGTATTAGGTACATTTGTTTATAAAAAACTCAATTTCTTCAGAATATTCAGAATGTGAATGTCACTAATGTTTAACCCTTTCCCATTTTTACCCGCCGTAGCCTGCTCATATTTATACCCGCTGCAGCCCGCCGGACGTCATTTCAGCCTAGTGGGGAATTTCCCTCATGCACTAAGCTCTACCTAGTACACGCACACTATGAATGAACATTCCACTGAGGTCAGCATAAACTAAGGAAGGAATGGGCACCAAATTTCAGTGCTACACCAGCCACCTTTCACAATAAAAATGGCCAGTGGACGCTTTTCTTTCCCATCACTTTCTTGTAGGCTAAAAATGGCAGCAAAGATTGAGCATAAACGATTTGGGAGGAATAAACAGATGTGGAAATTGAAGCTATTTTGGCTTAAGTGGTAACAGTTCGAAAGAAAATAAAATGTTGAACTGATGTTGAAGTAGAAGTAGAAGAAAAAGATGAAATAGAAGAAGGTAGCGAGTTGGAAAGTGATGCTGAGGATAACATTACCGTTGGCTTCAAGCAGACGACATGGCGCGGCGCACAAGTGCCTTGCACAGTGCAAGACATCACGCAGCTGACTGGCTTGGCACAAACTCATCCAATGAATGCCAAGCCCTTAAATACTTTGTTATTGTTTGTGTCCCCAACATTTTTCAAATGAAGCAGAATGAAACTAACAATTATGCAGGCCAAAAGATCGCCGTGAAGGCTTAGTCATAGATCCATCACGGGGACAGAAACAACACACTGATGAAATAAGGGGCTTACCTTCAGTTTGTCAATATGGGGATCAAGCGTTTGCCAACGCATCATCTCTCCTGGTCAACTGATTTGAGATTTTTTTGAGTCAAGATCATACAATTATGACAAAACCAGATTACAAAAAATTAATCAGTATTTTCAACCTCCGACATTATCATCGCCAACACAACTGGGCTGAGACAAAACCTGCATTGTGACAGCCAATGTAACTGGCAATTGGTGAAGGACACACTATGTCTTTGACAATAGTAGCATGAGCATATATTTTGTAATAATGGAAATATGATGCGCATTACAACGTCATTTCAATATTTTGAATACTTTCCACTGAGAAAATATAGACTTGGTGACAGTAATTTTGTGACAAGTGTGAATGTTTGATTGGATTACCATGACGGTGGATGCGATGGAGAACACATTCAGGCAGGACCACACATATTATTTTTTTTAATCACATATGTATATTGCGCATGTTAGAGGGTAGTTGTAGACTAACAGCATGATTTCACTGCAATGTTACCTGTATTTGGTGACAGCAGCACGACACATGTAGGTAAGACACATCTTGGGGTGCAGAACAAAGTATGACATCATATGAATATTTTGGCCAAATATGACTGCTCTGCGAACAATAGTAAGTGTACAGCACTATGTGTACTTGAGGTACCTTATCCTCTGAAAAAATGGCGTAAATTTTCGAATACTACAGAGAGTTTCTCTGTAAGAAATGCGAATGGTAAAGGGTTAAGAGCTGTGTAAAATTATACTTCATTAACATGGGCAGTATCAGATCCAGTACAATCAAAATCATTTAAACAAATAACGGAGATAGGTGACAGAACCATACCTTGAAGAGAACCAATGTAACTGGACTTGATAAGTCATGGCAATGAAGGTGTCCTTGTGATGTAGAAGTCCTTGCAGTGATAAAGAAATTCTTGTGGTGATGTGGAAGTTCTTGCAGCAATGAAGAAGTCCTTGTGGCAATGAAGAAATTCTTGTGGCAATGTAGAAGTCATTGCTGTGATGAAAAAGTACCTGCAGTGATGAAGGCGTTCTTGTGGTGATGTGGAAGTCCTTGAAGCAGTGAAGAAGTCTTTGCCATACAAGAAATTATGGTAGGAAATCAAGACCGTCGGAAAAACATATAAATTAGGAATAAAAAAATCTAAAAACATATAGTTTTGTGTAGGGATATCAAGAGCCTTAAAAAAAGAAAAGAAAAGTTATCAACAATGACATCTTCTAACAAGTTTACATTAAACAAAATAGTTATAAATCCAATCTCCAAGAGCAGTGTCTTCAGACAAATCTTTAAACAAACAGTGTGATATCAGAGATCTTCTGTCAAGTGCTGTAGCTGACCCGTGCAGACCATCTGACTTCAATCTGTGAGTCCTTTAAGTCCAGGTTTGAAATCACACGACAGAGTCTGGGAAATAGGGTTTTATTTTGAAATTTGCATTTTTAAAACTCTCCCAGGACTCAATTTAGGGCAGAACTGGTGGTGCCTTTATGCCCTACAAACACATACATACATTATATATATTGTAGAAATATGAACATACCCAGCATGCATCCTGTACAAATAATGAGCTTCTCTGATCTCAAAGTGTGTTGGCTGAAGCCAGCAGGCAGACCTCCTTCAAAATCACAAGAACAGAGGAAGACCAGGCACTCTACACCCCACCCTGTAAGCGAATGCAAGAGAGAGACAGACAGACAGAGAGGAGACACAGAGAGAATGAGAGAGAGAGAGAGAAAGAGAGAAAACTCAAATAATTTATTAATAAAAAGGTCATTGGCCCATTCATGAAGGGGGTTGTTGATCAATTCACTAAATAATGATAGGAATATACGGTAAAGTACAGATGAGACAAACAAAGCCACAGGGAAATAAAATACATTACAACAACATATATATATGAGAGAGAGAGAAAGAGTAAATCAGATCCAATACAGTCTAAACTGTCTGCATAAAAAAATGAATACAATGGGTGACAGAAACATGCCTTGCAGGGAAGAAGTAAAGATGACTCTGAAGTCCTGGTGTTGATGAAGTGCTGGTGTTGGTGAAGTGCTGACTCTGAAGTCCTGGTGTTGGTGAAGTGCTGGTGTTGAAGTCCTGAAGATGATGTAGTTCAAGTGATGTTAGAAGTTCTTGCAACCATGAGATTGTCAAAAAATACAAAGAGGAATACATTACAATCTCAAAACAGAAATAAGTCTATGAGTAAGAACATTAAAGGTAAAAAGGTAAAGGAGTCCCATAACTTATAAGGTCGTAGGGGAGCGAGGTGTCAGAGACCTCACTTCTCTATGGCCAGCATATTGAGGGCGGCGCCCATCTCCTCTCCCTCACTGCTTTACCTTCCCTGACCCTAAAGAGGGCAGGTACCCATTTACACTGGGTGAACTGTACTGAAGCCAAGGCGCACAAACGGTCACCTATCCAACTGGTAACCACGCTTGATGCTGCTTAACTTGGCTGGGGGAAAGCAAGTGCTCCGACCACTGAGCTATCGTATCCCCTTTAAGAACATTAGACAAAAAGAAATAAACTACCATTAACAAAGAAGAAACAAATCATCACAGAACATTGTACATTAACACCGACACATTATGATTTAATGGAGTCTACTTCTTTTTGTTTTTGGCTGCCTCATCTTCTGTGATGTTCCTGTCCTGTTCCCATACCACTCATTTCAATCTCTCCACCCCAGCCATACCCAGTTTCATTATGTTCATCCTCAGGGTGCGTGTGGTTTTGTCACCTGTTCCATGACATTCAAGTAGTGATGATGAAGACTGAGGTCCTGGTGATGATGAAGACTGCAGTCCTGGTGATGATGAAGACTGAGTCCTAGTGATGATGAAGACTGAAGTCGTGGTGATGATGAAGACCTGGTGATGATGGAAAACTGTAGACCCAGTGATGATGAAGACGGTAGTCCTGGTGATAATGAAGACTGTAGACCTCGTGATGATTAATTCCTGGTTATGTTGGAGACTGAAGTCTTGGGAGATATTGAAGACTGAAGTCCTGATATTGTTCAAGACTGTATGTTCTTTCGAGCCAGAAGGCCCATAGAGCCGGAGCTTATCCCGGTTTCTGTAGCGTTA
The DNA here is from genome assembly GCA_028751875.1 of Rapana venosa. Taxonomy (NCBI): domain Eukaryota; kingdom Metazoa; phylum Mollusca; class Gastropoda; order Neogastropoda; family Muricidae; genus Rapana; species Rapana venosa. The sequence continues at coordinate 28,608,241 of CM054152.1, read as the reverse complement.
AGCGAACTGATGGTTTTTCACCACCCCTGTGACAGGACGCTAGTCTGTTGCCAGATACTTCCCCAGCAGAGCTGGTACCCACTTGTACACCTGGGTGGAGTGAGGAAAATAGGAGTAAAGTGTCTTTCCCAGGACTCAACACACGAGCCGAGCGGGATCGAACCCGCGACCTCGGATCACGATTTGACGCCTAAACCACTTCGACCACGGGTTGCATCCGTTGTTCAAGACTGAAGTCCTGGTAATGTTGACCATAGTCCTAGTAATGTTTAAGATTGAAGTCCTGGTGATGATTAAGACTTAAGTCCTGGTGATGATTAAGACTTAAGTCCTGGTGATGATTAAGACTAAAGTCCTGGTGATGAAGAGGACTGACGTCCTGGTGATGATGAGGACGGACGTCCTGGTGATGATGAGGACTGAAGTCCTGGTGGTGACGAGGACTGAAGTCCTGGTGATGGCGAGGACTGAAGTCCTGGTGATGATGAAGACTGAAGTCCTGGTGATGACGAGGACTTAAGTCCTGGTGATGATGAGGACTGAAGTCCTGGTGATGATTAAGACTGAAGTCCTGGTCATGACAAAGTGAAGTCCTGCTAATGATCATTTTTGGGTGATGCCCTTTTCTTTCTTAAAATGCTTGAAAACAAAGTCAATTTGATGAAATAATAAATTTTAAAAAAATGGACTTGCTGCTTTGGAAACTGCTTTTCCGATGAAACATCATACATAATAAATGATGTTAACTGTAAGCTCAAATAAAACAAAGTCATACAAACAAGTACTTAACACCTTTGGTGCTGCCTTCACAAATACAAACATCCAGTCTAACCTGTCACCACAAAGGTTCAATGACAATTAACAGTTTTTATCATTCAAAATATTACTTCAAAACCATAACACAGTAAAATATGTAATGGTGACATAATAAAATACAAACACCAATAGTCAATACATATTTCTTTTCTTTTTACTGCACTTTTGTGGGCCTCCATCCACCTTTTCTTTATTCCATGTCTCCTTATACCTCCTTTTATTTTTTATGTAGAGTGGGGCCTCCAACCACCTTTTCTTTTCCCCATTCTTTACCTTTTCTTTTTTTTTTTATAGTGGGCCCCAACCACCTTTCTTTTCCCCATTATTTTTCTTTTAGGTGGGGCCCTAACCAACGACCTTTTCTTTTCACCCCATTTGTTTTTTTTTTTTTAGTGGGGGCCCCCAACCACCTTTTCTTTTCCCCATTTGTTTTTTTTTTTTTATTTCATTTTTTTTTTGTGTGGCCTCCAATCCACGCTTTCTTTCCCCATTTCTTTCGTTTTTTCTTTTTTGGTTGTTTTTAGTGGGGCCTCCAACCACCTTTTTTCTTTCCCCATTTGTCTTTCGTTTTCTTTCTTTTTGTTGTTTTTAGCGGGCCTCCAACACCTTTTCATCACCAGTACCGTTTTTCTTTCTTTCTGCTTGCTGTGATGAAAAAGTCCTCGGCAGAGATGAATTCTTGTGGTGATGTAAGTCCTTGAGGTAAAGAAGAAGTCTTGCCCATCAAGAAATCTTGTGGAATGAAGACCTGCCAAAACATATGGATGAGAATACATCATTATTCGAAAACATATATTTTTGTGTAGGTGATGAGAAAGCCATTTAAATTGCATGAAAACAAATCAAGAAGAAAAAATATCAACAATGAAATATGTCTAACTTGTTACAATATAACAAAATAGTAATGTAGCAAATTCTCCAACCGCAGTGTCTTTAGACATCTTTATCAAACAGAGTGAAATCAGATCTTATGTCAGGTGCTAAAGCAGCTGAGGCAGTTATAGAACCATCTGACTTAATCCTGTGGGTCCTTTAAGTCCTGGGTTTAAATCTTGGATTGTCAGGTTCTGGTGAATTCAGGGGTTTTGGTTTGTTATTGGGTTTTTCTCTCCCTCCTCACAGGTCAACTTAGCGCATACCTGCCAGTGTGCCTTTTATTCCCTCATACATATATATCTAGGAGGACCGTGGTCGAGTGGTTTAGGCGGATCAACTCGTGATCCAAGAGGTACGCGGGTTGAGTCCCCGCTCGCTTTGTGTTGTGTCCCCTTGGAACGACACTTTACTCCTATTTTCCTCACTCCACCCAGGTGTATAATGGTACCAGCTTCTGCGTGGGGAAGTATCTGGCGACAGACTACGTCCAGTCACAGGTTGGGGTGAAAAACCATCATTCGCTTAAGCTACAGAAACTAGGGAAACAGCATCCTGCTCTATGGTCTTCTGGAGCGAAAGAACATACATATGTATCTATATAAGTACAGCGGATCAATTTGCACTAAGATCCCATAATTCAAGTATGATCGCAGTGTGTTTGACAAGGAAATATGAACATACCCAGCATGCATCCTTTACACATAAGGAGATAAAAAAAAAAAAGTTTCTGATTCATAGTGTGTGGCTGAAGCCAGCTGCAGACCTCCTGTAACATACAAGACACAGAGGAAGACCCGTCACTCTACACCCCCCCCTGTAAGAGACACCCATAGAGAGAGAGAGAGAGAGGAGGAGAGAAGAGAGAGAGAGAGAGAGAGGAAGAGAGAGAGAGAGAGAGAGAGGGAAGGAGAAAGAATACAATCCAGTACAGTCAAAACTGTCTTCAATAAAAAAATGAATACAATGTGGTGAGAAGAAAATGCCTTACAGAAGAAAGTACAAGTTGACTTCTAAGTGCAGGTGTTGATGAAGTGCAGGCGATGAGAAGTGCTGGCGTTGATAAGTCTGGAGTTTGAAGTCCTGAGAGATGTAGTTTTACTGATGTTAAGGTCGTTCTTGCAATAAACAAATTCAGTCCAAAAAACACAAAATAACAGGAAACATTTTCACAATCTCAAAAACCAGAAAGTAGTCTATGAGCATAAGGACATTAGAAAAAATTTAAATAAATCAAAAAAGAAGAAACAAATCTACAAAATCGTACATTAACACCAACCATTAGTTTAATCCCCTGAATTTCTTTGTTTGTTTTTGGGTTTCTTTTTTGGGAAATTTCCCCCTGTTCCCATCCCTTTATTTAAAATCTCTCACCCACCCACACCAGTTTCTTATTTACCCGGGGGCGGTGGTTTTGTCATCTGTTATGACATTTAGGGGGGGGGTTGGAAAAAAAATGCTTTCTTTTTGATATGCTATGAAATGGTTCTTTTTTGATAAAATGATTACTTTTTCAAGTTAAATTTGGGTCTTTTACACAATTTTTTTTTTATATATCTGTATAAAAATTCAAATTTATTCCCCCTGTGTTGTGTGTGTGCATATCCTGCACCAAATGTTAAACTTGTCAGGTTGTATGTGTTTTTTGTACAGAGGAAAAAATCTGGATTTTGATGCTGCTGAAAGGTCTTTACGAGTACTTTATTTATTTTTTTTTCTTCCCTTTTTAACCCTTTGTCAAAACCCCATGTAATTTTCTTTTTTAAAAAAATATGTATTTGAATTTTAGTTTAATTACTTCGGGGAAACAAGTAGGGTTGTTTTAAAGTATGGTGATGAAGCTGCGCCCTAAAGATGAAGTTGTCCGGGTGGTGAAGAAGACTAAATTTGGTTTCTTAAAACCCACATGATAAAGAAGACTGCAGTTTGGAGATGAAGTTGTCCTGGTGATAATAAATTTTCTGGCAATGATAAAGATAAACCCGGGCCAGGGACATCTCGGAAATGGGGAAAGACTTGCTGTAAAGTTCTGTAAATAAAAAAAAAAAGAAACTTATCTTTCTCAAAAGAAAAAAAAAACCCTTTTAAGCAAGGCAATGAATAGAATGAAACACTGCATCAAAAAATATACAGAATTTTTGAGAAAAAAAAGGGCACCTGATTATTGTGTCTTATTTCTTGATCAATTTAAATTTTTTCATACATTTCAAATGATAAAAATTCTTCAATGGGAAACACATTATTATTAAAAAATAGTTTGTGAGGGATGAGCAACCCTTTTAAAAACAAAAGAAAGCAGTATTAAAAAAATTCTCACAGACTGTACACTATAATATTATCACAATTTTTTTGCCCACTAATTTTAAAAAATTTTTTGGTTCAGTTTGGATTTCTCCTTTTTATTTCCCCCCCCATCCTTACCCCCCAAAAATTGAAAAAAAATCTAAAAAAATCTGCAAGAGCTAATCTCGGAATTTATCACCAAGCTAGGGGATCCATTAAACCCCTTAAATGTTAGCATAAAAAAAAATAAAATGGGTGCAAAAACCCATTGAGGAAAGAAAATTTTCCTCTGAAGCTGATGATGAGAAGCCCGATGTATAATATGATGATGATAAGTCTTGGTGTTGATGAAGTTGATGATATGAAGTCGGGTTTTGATGAAGTCTGATTGATGAGCCCGGGTATTGATGAACCCGATGATGATGAAGTCCGGGTATTGATGAAAGCCCTGATGACGTTAAAGTCCGGGTTTGGGCAAAGTCTAATGTTGTAAAGCCTGATGATATAAGTTTTGGGTTGATAAAGTCCTGACATGATGAAGTCTTGGTGTTGATGAAGCCCTGGTTTTGGTGAATCTAATATGAGGGAGTCCTGATGATGAGAAGTCTTGGTGTTGTAAACCCTGTGATGATAAAGTCTTGGTTTGAGAAGTTGGTGTTGGGGTGAGTCCTGGGTTGCTCAAGTCCGGTGTGATGTTCGGAAATAAATTTAGATGATATTAAGTCGGTGTTGATAAGTCCTGTGTGTAAATCCTGGGGGGGTGAAGTTGGTGTAGATAAAGTCCTGTATTGATAAAGTTGGGGTTGAAGTCTTGAGGTGGTGTTTTAAAGGGTGAGGGGGAAGTTTTTGCAATGAAAAAATTTCTGCAAAAACAAATGGTAGCTTTTAAATCTAAAAAAAAAAAGATTATAAAGAAAAGGAAAAATTAAAAAAGAAAAAATAACTAAAGAAAAAAAAAAATATAAGAGATCCTCATTAACACAGAAAATGATTAGGGACCGCCTTTCTTTTTTTTTTGGCTGTCTCTTTCGTGATTTTGCCCGTTCCCCGGGCTTCATTTAAAATCTCTCCCCCCACCTACCCAGTTTATTTTTTTCACCTCAGGTGCTGGGGTTTGTCTCTGTTCCCAAAATTTAAGGAGGGGGGGGGGGGGGTTTAGGGAGGAGAAAAAAATGACGTTTTTGTTATATGATATTGAAATTGCTGTTTTTTGGTAAAATTGATTACGATTTTAAAATTTAATGATTTTTTTACACAATATTTTTATCATGTTGTCATAAAATTTCAAATTTTATTATCTTGTGTGGGTATGATACAGCAAAGTAAAATGTAAGGCATTATTGTTGTTTGAAAGGAAAAAATGACTGATTTTGTTTTGCGCTGAAGGGTTTAACAAAACTGTTTGTTATTTTTTCTATTTGCCCTTTCCCATATTTAAACCCTTTTGCTCAAAACCATGTGAATTTTTTTAAAGCAAAAAAGTATTTTGAATTGATTTTAAATTCCTTGGGGGGAACCGTAAGGGGTTGATTTTAAAAAGTCATGGGTGAAGATGCACCCTAAAGATGAATTTTCCCTGGTGGTGAAGAAGCAAAATTCTGGTGGTCTTCAAACCCAAGTGATGAAAAAGGCTGCATTTTTGGAGATAAAGTTGTTGGGATAAAAAATTTTGGGGTGATAATGAAGTTCTCCAAGATAAGACTAAAGCCCTGGCCGGATAAATTGGGGCAATGAGGAAAGACTTGCGGTGAAAAGTTTTGTAAACAAAGAAAAAACATTTCATCCAAAAAAAAATTTTGGAAGCTTATGAGCAAGGAAATTAAATAGAAATGAATAACCACATCAAAAATAAAAATTCATAAAAACCCTTGAAAGTAAACTAAAGGCTCTGATTCTTGAGTCTTACTTTCTTAATACACATTTTAACAATTTATTAGACTTTTTCTCTGATAGAAATTATCAGTTTGTTGAGTATTCAAAGCTAATTTCAAATTTTTTTTTAAAAAGGCATTCATAAAGGTACTTAATAAATAACAGGGGGGATCAATCTGTACAATTCAAGACTTTGTACAAAGAAGGGAAATGTCAAAACCCATACTTAAAGGGGAGAAATAAAGTTGGCTTTTTAAGTGGGGTATGTGGGGGGCTTTGGGGGATGAGAAACATTGACGAAAGTTTTTGTAAAATTATTTTGGTAAAGACAAATTTTGGGCAGGTTAAAAAAAGCCCCTTTTCATAAAGAAATTTTGGTAAAGATCCTGTCAATTTACAATAGAAACCTTTTTTATCTAAAAAAAAACATCGTCAGGGGATGTGAAACCCTTTTAAAAAGAAAAAAAAGAAAGAAGGTATTAAGAAAGAAATCTCGGACTTGTAGTACAGTCTACACTAAAATTCACTTTTCATTCTGCCCACACTTTTTTACTTGTTTTAAAATTTTTTTAAAAACCATTTTTTTTTCACGTTTCCCCCCCCCTCCCAAAAATTGGAAGGGAAATTAAAAAAGTCTGCAGAGCAAAACAAGGAACTTTATCACACAATGAAGGATCCTAAACCTTAATTTTTGTATAAAAAAAAATACAATGGGGACAAAACCCATACTTGGGGAACAAGTAAAAGTTGACTTTGAAGCCCGGTTTTGGTGAAGCCTGAGGGTGATAAAGTTCAGGCGAAATGACAAAGTTTGAACAGAAAAAAATTCTTGAAAACAATGGATTTGTCAAAAAAAAGAAAAACTCATTATACATAAAAAAAAAAAAAATTGGACCGTTTATAAGCATGCTTTTAAAAATAAAAAAAAAGAACATAAAGAAGAAACAAGTATCACAACATTGACTTATCCCTTATGCATCCCAACTTCATAATCAAATTTCTTGTACCATTTTTGCTGTTTATTCTAAATTTCTATCTATAGAAAACTACCCCTTTTTTTTCAGACTTTACACAGCATCAATTCCACTGCCCCCCAAGACCTTGCATCAAGTATTTTTATCAACCCTGGGGATCAACCCCAGTAAATGAAATTGTATCACGTGAAAAGGATGGTGAACAACATCCCTTAAAGGGAAAACCATTTGAACTTGATTTTTAAAGTCTGAAAATGAAGGCGTATTGAAGTGATAAAGGGGCTTTTTTGCAATGAAGAGCCCTTGGGGCCCAGAAGAAGTCCTTGAAATGATAATCTTTGTGATAAAGATGTCCTGAGAATTTTAACGTCCTTGCAATAAAGTTGTTTTTGAAGGGGAGAAGTTGCGTATTGAAAAGTCCTTGCATCAAGAAATTCTGGTAAAGATGAAGATAGAAATAAAAAAACGGAAAATTATTCAAAAACACAAATCTCTGCATAATAAAGCAAGCCATTTAAAGATCAAAAAGTAAACTCAAGAAAGAAGAAAAAAATCCTCTACAAATAATCGGGGGTAACATAATGATATACTTCATGCTTCTATCTGGAATATTTATTTTCCCATTTTTGTCGTAATAAACTCCTCAACTTCCCTAAAACCCCCCACACACTGTCAAGTCACACATTAAACAGTAGTACCTCAGGATTTATCAAACAGTGCTTCAATCCATACCATTTAACTGTATACAAAAAAAAGAGACGATGGAAACTATATGGGGGAGCAGTTGAAGTTTTGGCGATGTGAAAAACTGTACTATGGGGGATTTTAAAGTCTGGTGTGAAGACTGGGGTCCTTTTGTGATGAGGACTGCGTCAGTGGGGAAAAAGATGCGTCCTGGTGATGATAAAACTGAGCCCCTGGTGTGATGAATCGAGTCCGGCGACAAAGACTAAACCCCGGGTGTGATAAGACTGTAGCACTGGAATGAAAAGTCGAAGTCGGGTGATGTTTGGGAACTGTCCGATGTGATGAAGATAAAGGGAGCCCTGGGTGAAAGACTGTAGCCCGGGTGATGAGAAGATGAAGCCCTGGTGAGTGAAGACTAAAACCCTGGTAGTGAAGCCCTGGGATGGGGAAATAAAAGACCTGGTGTGATGAAGACTAATTTGGTTATGAGAAGACTGTAGCCCGGGTGAAATAAGACTAAAACCCCTGGTGAAATGAAGCTGAAACCCTGGTGAAATAAAGATAAAAGTTGGTGATAATGAACGTAGTCCGGTGTAATGAAGATGAATTTTGGTGATTTTTTTTCCTGGTTATTTGGAGACGAAGTTTGAGATATTGAAGACTGAAGTCCTATTGTTCAAGACTGAAGTCCGGGTATGTTACCGTATTAAAAGTTGAAGATTGAAGTTGGTATTGATTAAGTTAAGTCCGGAAAGAAAAATTAATATGAGGATGAAGACTGAAGTCGGCACGTGAGATTCAGTCGGGTGATGAAAAAAAGGGCGTCCAGGTGATGATGGGATAAAGTTTGTGTGATAAAACCCGAGCCCGGTGATGATGGGACTTAAGCCCGGGGACGATGAGGTTAATCCTGGCAATGATAAAGACAAATCCTGGTGTGATGGGATTAAGTCCGGGTGATGGGAGACGAACCCGGTGATGATGGGATTAAGTCCTGGTGAGGGTGGGACTGAAGCCCGGTGATAATAAAGCCCTAATCCTGGGATGATAAAGATAAAGCCTAATGATTAAGATGAGTCCGGGTGCGTGGAGTTTGAAGCCCTGGTGATGATGGGCTTAAGTCCTGGTGATGTGAAGAATGAAGCTGGGATGATAAAGCTTGGGTCGGTGATAATAAAATGAACCCCCTGGGAGATGGGGATAAAGTCTTGGGATCATGAGACTGAAGCCGGTACTAAAAAACAAAGTCCGGGGGTGATGGGTGAAGCCTTGGTAATTTTAAAAAATTAAGTGGTCTGAAAAAGAAAAAGTCGTAATGCCCTTTTTTTTTGGGCAATGCCTTTTTTTTTTAAAAATTTTAAAAACAAACCAATTTGATAAAAATTAAAAAAAAAAATTGTGCTTGAAATGTTTTTGGGGGAAACATCAACACACAATGATGTTAAGCAAGTCAAAAACAAAAATCTTTAAAAACAAGTACTACACCTTTGGTGCTGCCTTCACAAATACAAAAAACCGTTAATTTTCAAAAAAGGTTAAGGACAATGAACAGTTTTTTTTTTAAAAAATTTTGACTTCAAGACACTGTAAATATGTAAATGGGAAAAAATAAAACCAATGTAAACAATTTGTTTTCTTTTCTTTTTTCTGTTTTTTGGGGGGCCCCAACATTTTTTCTTTTCCCCATTTTTTTTTTTTCTTTTTTCTTTTTTTTAGTGGGCCCCCAACCCCTTTTTTTTTCCCCCCATTTTTTCTTTTTTTTTTTAGGGGGGCCTCCAACCCCCTTTTTTTCCCCCTTTTCTTTTTTTTTTTTTTTGGGGGGGCCCCAAACCCCCCTTTTTTTTCCCCCTTTTCTTTTTTTTCTTTTTCCTTTTTTTTTTTTTTTAGGGGGGCCCCCAAACCCACCTTTTTTTTCCCCCCTTTTTTTTTTTTTTTGTAAGTGGGGCCCCAAACCCCACTTTTTTTTCCCTTTTCTTTTTTTTTTTTTTTAGTGGGGCCCCCAACCCCTTTTTTTTTCCCATTTCTTTTTTTTTTTTTTAGGGGGCCCAACCACTTTTTTTCCCCCATTTTTTTTTTTTTTTTTTTTTAGTGGGGCCCCCAACCCCCTTTTTTTTTCCCCCCTTTTTTTTTCTTTTTTTTCTTTCTTTTTTTTGGTTTTTTAGTGGGGCCTCCAACCCCCTTTTTTTTTCCCCTTTTACTTTTTGTTTTCTTTCTGCTTGGTGATGAAAAGCCCTTGCAGTGAAAAATTTGACTTATATGGAAAGTCTTGGGGAATGAAGAAGCCCTTCCCATCAAAAATTTGGGGACATGAAGACCTGCAAAAAATAGATTGGGAAACATCATTATTCAAAAACATTATTTTTGTGTAGGTGATGGGGCAACCATTTAAAAAACATGAAACAAATGAAAGAAAAATTTTCAAAAATGAAATAGTTAACTTGTTACATTTTTAAAAATGTAATGAAGCAAATCCCAAAGCAGTGTCTTTAGCATCTTTATCAACAGGTGATATCAATCTATGCTAGGTGCTGTAGTGGCAGTAAAAACCCTCTGACTTTAAACCCGTGTGTCCCTTTTTCCCGGGTTTGAATCTTTGGGGACAGGGGTTTGGGGCTTAGGGTTTTGTTTTATTGGGTTTTTCCCCCCCAAAGGGCAAATTGGCAGACTGCCGTATTTTTTTCCCTTCATACATATATGTGTTTCAGCGGGAAAAATTTCAATAAAAATCCCCTATTCTGTTTTGTTTTCAGTGGGTTCAAAATATGCATACCACATGCATCCTGTACAAAAATGAGGTTTTTGTGTTAGAAGTGTGGTGAAGCCACTGGCGACCCCCTGTAAAATTTCAAGCACAGAGGAGACAGGCCTTTTCACGCCCCCGTAAGGGATCCCCGAGAGAGAGAGGAGAGAGGAGAGGAGTTTATCACATCCCGTAAGTCTAAACTGTCTGATAAAAAATGAAAACTGGTGAAAAATTGCCTTTTCGGAAGAAATAAAAGGGTTTATTTTAAGTGCTGGGGTTGATGAAGTCTGGCGTTGGGGAAATGTGGTGATGAAATCCTGGTGTTGATAGTGCTGATGTTGTGAAAAAGCTGGTGATGAAGTCCTGGGGTTGTGAGTGCTGGTGTGATGAAGTATGGGGTTGGGAAGTCCGGTGTTGATGAAACCTAGTGTAAATGAAGTCCCGGGTTTTGGGGGCGTGGTGAAGTTTTTGGGGTTGTGGTGTGGTGTTTAAGTTAGGGATGTTGTAGTTTAGCTGTGTTGGACTTCTTGCAAAACAAGATTCTGTCCAAAAAAAAAACAAAACAGGAACATTACAATCCAAAAACATAAAATGTTATGAGCAAAAAGGAAATTTGATAGAAATGAACTAAAAAAAAAAAGGAACAAATCATCACAGAAAAATGTACATTAACACCAAAATTATGATTTTAATGGGGTCGACTTTTTTGTTTGTTTTTTTGGGTGCCCCATTTCTTTATGTTCCTGTCCTTTCCATGGGCCCTTTTTTCAATCTCTCCCCCCAAGCTTACCTTTTTATTATTTATCCTCAGGGGGGGTGGGTTTTTTATTGTTTCCCGACATTTAAGGGGGTGGGGGGGTTTAGAAAAAAGACCCTTTTCGTATGACTGAAATGGTTTCTTTTTTGACTTTCAAAGTTTTTGTTTTTTTTTAAAACTTTTTTTAAAAAAAAATACGTCTAATAATTAGAATTTTTTACCCCTTTTGGGGTGCTAGCGCTCAAAAGTTAAAATTGTACAGGAATATGTGTGTTTGTATAGAGGACAAAAAGCATGGATTTTTTTTGCTGCGTAGGTCATGATGACATACTTTATTTTTTTTTTTCCTTCCATATTAAAACCTTTGCTCAAAACCCCATGTGATTTCTTTGTTTTAAAAAAATAAAGTCTTTGAATTTGGTTTAAAATACCTACAGGGATCAAGAACGGTGACTTTTAAAGTCATGGTGATGAAGATGCTTCCAAAGATGAAGTTTTCCTGGGGGTGAAAAAGACTAAATTTCAGTGGGTTTTAAGACCAAAGCTGAAAAATGAGTTTTGGAGTGAAGTTGTCCTATATAATAAGTTTGGTGATAAAGAAATTTGGCAATGATGAAGACGAATCCCGGCAGGAGGACATTGGGGAATGAGGGAAAAATTGTGTAAAAGATTTTGTAAACAAAGACAAAAATCATTTTCATCTCAAAAAAAAAAATGGGGTAGCTTTGAGCAGGCAATTAAAAAGAAATGAATCCTGCAACAAAAAAAATTCATCACAAACCTTGTGGTTTTCATAAAGACTCTGACTTTTTGAGTTTACTTTTTGTACACAATCTAGAATTATTTTTAATTCTAATGTAGAAATCTCTTAAAGGGAAAAACCCTTATTGTTCAAAATAGTTATGTAAGTGGGAGCAAGCCATTTAAAAAAATGAAAAAGCAGTATAAGAAGAAATATCAAATGTAGTACAATACCCCACTAACGCATCCAAAGTTTATTCTGCCCCCAAACTTGCTATTATTATTTTTTTTTTTTTTTACAAATTTTGGTTTCTACTTTTATTTCCCCCCCCTACCCCTATCCCCCCAAAATTTAAAAAAAAAATCTAAAAATATTGCAAGAAACGAATATCAGAGATTTTTTACCCAGTGCTATGGGGTCCCCTTAAGCCTTAAAAGTTTGTATAAAAAGAATACAATAGGTAACGAACCATACCCTTTCAGGGAGGGAAAGCCCACTTTGAAGTCCGGTGTTGAAAGGTCCTGGTGTTTGGGGAAGTCCTGATGGGGAAAGAAGTCCTGGTGTTGGTGAAGTCCTGGGATTAATGAAGTTTTGGGTGGTGAAGTCTGGGGTTTTCAAGTCCCGGTGTAAGAAGTTTGGTGTTGAAGTCCCGGTGTTAAGAAGTACTGACTGATGAAATCCCGGGTTTTAATAAAACGTGGTGTTGGTGAAGTTCTGGGGTTGGTGAGTCCTGGTGTTGGTGAGTTGTTTGGTGAAGTCCGGAGGGGTCCTGATGATGGTGACGTCCTGGATTTACTCCGAAGTCCTGGGGGTTGATGAAGTCCTGGTATTGTGAAGTGCTGATATAGTGAAATCCCCGGTTGAGAAGTGCTGGGTTGATGAAGTGTGATGATGGGGAAGTCCTGTTATTGTGAAGTTGGGGTTGATGAAGTCCTTGATGATGAATTTGGGGTTTTTATGAAGTTCCCCATTGAAGTCCGAGGTGGGTACTTAAGGTATGTAGGAAATTCTTGCAATGACAAGATTCTGTAAAATCACAAAACACGTACACATTACATCCAAAAAAAAAGGGGAAAATATTTTTGAGCAGAAAGGGAAATTAAAGAAATAAATAACTCAAAAAAGAAGAAACAAATCATCAGAAATCGTAAATTAAACCAACAATTGATTTTAAAGGAGCCTACTTTTTTGTTTTGTTTTTTGGGTGCCCCACTTCTTAATGTTCCGTCCTGTTCCCCTGCCACTCTTTCAATCTCCCACCCAGCCATACCCGTTTCTTTTGTTCTCCCCAGGGGGTTTTGGTTTTGCTCGTTTTATGAATTTTTAAAAAGGTTGGGTGGGTGGGGGGAGGGGGGGGGGGAGAAAAAACTCTTTCCCGTCTTAAAAGACAAAAGAAATTGCTGTTTTAGGGTAAAAGATTTAAAATTTTCAAAGTTAATGGGTTTTTTTTCACAATATTTTTTTTATAATCTCTCAATTTAATCAGAATTTTATTATCCTTTTGTGTGCATATGCCTGCAACAAATTGAAATTGTACAGGCATGTTGTGTTGTTTGTTCAGGGACGAAATGCTGGATTTTTTAAGCTGCTGTAAAGGGGATGAACTTTGTTTTTTCTTTTTTTTCCAAATTTAATCATTTTCTAAAACCCATGTGGAAATTTTTGTTTCAAAATAATAAAAATTTGATTTTTGGGTTTAAAAAACCCTTTTAAGGAAAAAAGTTGACTTTTTAAAGTCATGGTGATGAAGGCTGCTGTCCCAAAGATAATTGTCCCGGTGGGAAGAAGATTGAAATTTTGGGTTTTGAAACCCCTGTAAAAAGGGAGCAGTTCTGGGGATAAGTGTCCCGTGTAATGAATTTGGGGTAATGAATTCTTGCAAAGATGAAAATGAAGTCCTGGCCGGTGACTTGGGCAATATGAAAACACTTTTGTGAAAAATTTGTAAAAAAAGAAAAAGAAAAACATTTCATTAAAAAAAAAAAATGGGTGCTTATGACTAGGGAATTAAATGAAATGAATACATGACAAAAAAAAACAATCATCAAGAAGTTGTAGAGTAACAATAAGGCATCCTGTCTTCAAATCTTCTTTCTTAAACCATTTTAACCTTTTTTTGTACATTTTCTATGATAAAATTATTAAAATTTATTAAATATTCAAAGCATCAAATTTTAAAAATTTTTTCAAGAGCTGTCTCAAAGGGACTAATCATAAGGTGGTATCATCTGTACAATCAAGTACTTTTCAGAACAGGAAGGGTTAAACCCTACCTTAAGGGGAAACAAAAACAGTTGGCTTTTTAAAAACCCGGGGAGGAAGGGTTTCCCTGGGGATGAGGAACATTGGAAAAATCTTGTGAAATTATTTGGTAAAACAAATTTGCGGGGTTGAAAAAGTCCCTTTTCAGAAAACTTGGAAGCCTGTCAATTACAAATAGGAAAACATTATTATAAAAAAAAATCATCTGTGCAGGTGATGTCAAGCCTTTAAAAATGAATGAATAAAGAAAGGGATTTAGAAAGAAATCATCAGAAAATTGAGTACAGTCACCTAATTTTTCCAAGTTCTTTGCCCCCCTTCTTGTATTAGTTTTACAATTTTTAAATTTTTACTTTTTATTTTTCCAATTCCCCCACCCCCCCAACCCCCAAAATTTAGAATGTAAATTAAATAAATCTGCAAGAGCAGAATCAGTAGAGAAAATTTTTACACAGTGTTGGGACCCCTTAAAACCGTAACAGTTTTTAAAAAAAAATCAATGGGGGCAGAACCATACCTTGCAGGGAACAATAAAAGTTGATTTGAAGTCTGGGGTTGGTGAAGTCCCTGGGGGCAATGATGGATTCTTCAAAAAAAAAAGAAAAAAATACTTTTACATCAAAAGAAAAAAAAATTTGGGCCCGTTTATAAGCAAACAATTAAAAAGTAAAAAAAGAAAAAACATCAAAAAGAAAAAGTCATACAGAACATTTACACATACCATTAAAGCATCTCATTCATACAGTTACTTTTTTGCTAACATTTTTGTTTTATTAGCTTTTATTATGAAAAATATTTTTGTTCGACTTTACAAGCATCAATTCCATTACCTCCAAAACCTGTTCTCAAGATACTTATCAACCGTGTGGTATCAGATCCAGTACAACTGAAATTGTATACACAGTAAAAAGGTCAGGCAACAGAACCGTACCTTGAAGAGAACCAGTAGAACTTGATTTTTGAAGTCCTGACAATGAAGGCGTACTTGTAGTGATGAAGACATTTTTGCAATGAAGATGTCCTTGTGGCCATGAAGGAGTCCTTGCAATGATGGAGTCTTTGTGATGAAGATGTCCTGATGAAGTTGACATCCTTGCAATGAAGTGGTCTTTGAAGTGGTGGAGAAGTTCATCCAGCGATGAAAAGTCCTTGAGATCAAGAAATTCTGGTCAAGATGAAGACCTAGCAATCATACAAACAGGAATAATTATCTCAAAACACACACATCTCTGCAGGTGATGAGCAAGCCATTTAAAGATCAACAAGTAAATCAACAAGTAAAACAACATCAAGAAAGAACAAATAAATCATCTCACAATACAGGGTAACATTAATGCATCATTACTTCATGCTACCCTCTATCTTGCTACACATTTTTTGTCAGAAGAGAACACTCCTCAACTTGCCTACAAACCACACACTGTCAATGTCACACATCTCAAACAGTAGTATCTTCAGAGAACTTTATCAATACAGTGCTATCAGATCCAGTACCATTTAAACTGTATAAAAAATAAAGATGACATACGGAAGAACCATACCTTGAGGGAGCAAGTTGAAGTCTTGGCGATGATGAATACTGTAGTATGGGTGACGTAAAGATACTGGTGATGATGAAGGCAGAAGTACTGGTGATGATGAAGACTGAAGTCCTGATGATGACGAAGACTGAAGTCCTGTTGATGACGAAGACTGAAGTCCTGGTGATGACGAAGACTGAAGTCCTGTTGATGACGAAGACTGAAGTCCTGGTGATGACGAAGACTGAAGTCCTGGTGATATATGAAGACTGAAGACCTAGTAATGATGAAGACTGTAGCACTGGTAATGTTAAAGTCTGAAGTCCTGATGATAATGAAGACTGTAGACCTGGTGATGATCAAAACTGTAGACCTGGTGATGATCAAGAATGTAGACCTGGTGATGATCAAAACTGTAGGCCTGGTGATAATGAAGACTGTAGGTCTAGTGATAATGAAGACTGTAGACCTGGTGATGATGAAGGCGAAGTCCTGGTGATAATAAAGACTGAAGACCTGGTGATGATCAATTCCTGGTTATGTTAGAGAATGAAGTCTTGGAGATACTGAAGACTGAACTGATATTGTTCAAGACTAAAGTCCTGGTAATGTTGACCATAGTCCTAGTAATGTTGAAGACTGAAGTCCTGGTGATGATGAAGACTGAAGTCCTGGTGATGATAACAACTGAAGTCCTGGTGATGATAACGACTGAAGTCCTGGTGATGATAAAAACTGAAGTGCTGGTGATGATGGAGACTGAAGTCCTGGTGATGATGAAGACCGAAGTCCTGGTGATGATGTCGACTGAAGTCCTGGTGATGTCAGCCGACGTCTTGATGAACATGTCAACTAAAGTCCTGGTGACGATGAAAACTGAAGTCCTGGTGATGATGAGGACTGAAGCCTTGGTAATGTTAAAGACTCAAGTCCTGGTCATGACAAAAACTGAAGTCCTGCTAATGACCATTTTTGGGCAATGCCCTTTTTTCTTCTTCAAAAGTTTGAAAACAAAGTTAATTTGATGAAATGATTAAAAACAAAGACTTGCTGCTTCGAAAACTGCTTTTCCGAAGGAAACATCATAAACACAAATGATGTTAACTGTAAGTCTATAACACAAAATCATACAAACAAGTACTACACCTTTGGTGCTGCCTTCACAAATTACAAACAACCAGTCTAACTTGTCAACACAAAGGTTCAATGGACAATTGAACAGTTTTTATGATTCAAATTATGACTTCAAAACACACTGTAAAATATGTAAATGGTGGCATAAATACAAACACAATAGTCAGACACATATTTTTTTTTCTGTTTTTTTTTTTAAGTGGGGCCTCCAACCACCTTTTCTTTTCCCCATTTCTTTTTTTTTTTTTTTAAGTGGGGCCCCCAACCACCTTTTCTTTTCCCCATTTCTTTTTTTTTTTTTAGTGGGGCCTCCAACCACCTTTTCTTTTCCCCATTTCTTTTTTTCTTTCCTTTTTTTTTTTTTTTTAGTGGGGCCTCCAACCACCTTTTCTTTTTCCCCATTTCTTTTTTTTCTTTTTTTTTTTGTGGGGCCCCCAACCACCTTTTTTTTTCCCCATTTCTTTTTTTTTTTTAGTGGACCTCCCCAACCACCTTTCTTTTCCCATTTCTTTTTTTTTTTTAGTGGGACCTCCAACCACCTTTTCTTTTTTTCCCCCATTTCCCTTTTTTTTTTTCTCGTTTTTTTTATTTTATTATTTTTTTTATTGAGGCCTCCAACCACCTTTTTTCCCCCATTACTTTTTTCTTTCTTTCTGCTTGCTGTGATGAAAAAGTCCTTGCAGTGATGATGTTCTTAGGGTGATATGGAAGTCCTTGAGGTAATGAAGAAGTCCTTGCCATCTAGAAATTCTGGTGGAGATGGAAGACCTGCCAAACATATGATTAGGAATACATCATTATTTAAAAACATAGTATTGTGTAGGTGATAAGAAAGCTATTTCAAAAAATCAATGAACAAAAATCAAGAAAAAAAAATCAACAATGAAATATATCTAACTTGTTTACATTATCACTCACTCACTCACTCATCCCTTGGTCGGGACGACCGTTGGGGTACCCGCATGGACGCTGCAAGTGGACCGCCAAATGGTTCTGTCCTGGGCTGCTTTCAGGAGGTTTGGTACAGTGAGGCCGGTCCACTCCTTGTTGGATATCCAGCTTTTGCGTGGTCGTCCCTGCCTCCTTCCACCATTCCCTGCAGGACTGTCTTTGACAGGCCGTTATGCCTTGTTGTGTGGCCAAACCATTTCAGTTTCCTCCGTTTGACTGTATCCAGCAATGGTTCTTGTTTGCCAGCCAGTGCCTCGATCTGCTGCCAGACGTAGTCATTGGGTTTTACGTTTTCTGTAGGTGATGTTCGGATCCGCCCGAGGCACTTCATCTCAAAGGCTTGATGCGACGTTCTAAATCGGCAGTAAGTGTCCATGCTTCACAGCTGTACAAGGCAATGGATGTGACGAGTGCCTTGTAGAGTCTGACCTTAGGTGGGTTCTGATGTTATGGTTTCTCCACACTTTCGCCGCTTAGTCATGGAGGAGAGTGCCACAGCAAGTCTGATCTTCACCTCTTGTGTGCTCGACCTTCTTTGGTGATGACTGCTCCAAGGTACTTGAAAGTTTTCCCCTTCCCCTAGGTCTGCCACTCATCTTGATGCTGGGGGAGTGGTTCGGTGTGGTACTGTTCACTAAGATCTTGCTCTTTTCCGTGTGATCTCCATACTGTGGGCATTGGCTGATGTTTCCCGTCTTGTGGGGAGATCCTGGAGTTCCTCTTCACTGCGGCCCATGAGATCAATATCGTCTGCGAATCGAAGATTGCAGACTGGCCTTCCTCCTATTGTGATTGTGGTCTTGAAGTCAAGGAGGGCCTCCTGCATGGTGTTCTCCAGGAACACGTTGAAAAGAACGGGGGATAGCGGGCAGCCTTGTCGAACTCCGACTGAAGTCCGGAAGAACTCCCCGATTTCTCCACCCATGAGGACTGCACTGTGGGAGCTGTCATACATTATACCAAATAGTAATGTAGCAAATCTCCAACAGCATTGTCTTTAGACATCTTTATCAAACAGTGCGATGTCAGATCTATGTCAGGTGCTACAGATGGGCAGTGAAGACCATCTGACTTCAATCCTGTGGGTCCTTTAAGTCCTGGGTTTGAATCTCAGAGACAGGGTCTGGTGAATTTAGGGGTTTTGTTGTTATTGGGTTTTTCTCCCATCTCACAGGTCAAATTAGCGCAGACCTGCCAGTGCCTTTATTCCCTTCATACATATATATCTATATATATACAGCGGATCAAATTTCCACTAAAAGATCTCATAATTCAATACAGTGATCAGTGGTTACAGAAATATGAAACATACCCAGACCTTGCATCCTGTACCAATATGAGGTTTTTTCGATGTAAGTGTGTTGGCTGAAGGCCAGCTGGCATACCCTCTTAAAATTACAAGCACAGAGGAAGAACCAGGCACTCTACATCCCACCCTGTAAGGGATCCCAGAGAGAGAGGGAGGGAGAGAGAGAAAGTGTGAGAGAGAGAGAGTTTATCACATCCAGTACAGTCTAAACTGTCTGCATAAAAAATGAATACAATGGGTGAGAGAAATTTGCCTTACAGGAAGAAGTAAAGGTCGACCTCTTAAGTCCTGGTGTTGATGAAGTGCTGGTGTTGGTGAAGTGCTGGTGATGAAGTCCTTGTGTTGATGAAGTGCTGGTGAAGTCCTGGTGTTTATGAAATCCTAGTGTAAGTGAAGTCCTGGTGTTGATGAGGTGTTGGTGAAGTTCTGGTGTTGATGAAGTGCTGGTGTTGAAGTCCTGAGGATGGTGTAGTTTAGCTGATGTTGGACGTTCTTGCAATTACAAGATTCTGTCCAAAAAACACAAAACAGGAATACATTACAATCTAAAAAACATAAAGTAGTCTATGAACATAAGGAAGTTAGATAGAAATGAACTAACTTAAAAAAAGAAGAAAAAAATCATCACAAAATATCGTAAATTAACACCAACACATTACGATTGAATGAGCGACTTTGTTTTGTTTTTGGTGCCTCATTTCGTGATTTTCCCGTCCTGTTCCCATGCCACTTATTTCAAGCTCTCCACCCCAGCCATACCCAGTTTCATTATGTTGATCCTCAGGGTGCGTGTGGTTTTGTCATCTGTTCCATGACATTGAAGGGGGTGGGGGGTTGAGAGAAAAATGACCTTGTTGATATGATTGAAATGGTTGCTTTTCTGATGAAATGATTACAGATTTTCAAAGTTAAGTGGGTTTTTTACTTTTTTTTTTTATCATATCTGCTCATAATTCAGAATTTTTTACCCCTGTGTGTGTGCATATACCTGCACACAAATGTGAAACTTGTACAGGCATATATGTGTTGTTTGTACAGAGGACAAAATGCATGGATTTTGTATGCTGCTGTAAGGTCTATGATGACATACTTTTATTTATTCTTTTTATCCTTCCATATTTAATCCTTTGCTCAAAATCCATGTAAATTTCTTTGTTTCAAAATAATAAAATATTTGAATTTGAGTTTAATTACCTTGCAGGGAACAAGTAACGGCTGACTTTTAAAGTCATGGTGATGAAGACTGCTGTCCTAAAGATGAAGTTGTCCTGGTGGTGAAGAAGACTAAATTTCTGGTGGTCTTCAAGACCAAGCGATGAAGAAGGCTGCAGTTCTGGAGATGAAGTTGTCCCTGGGGAAATGAAGTTTGGGTGATAATGAAGTTCTGGCAATGATGAAGACTGAAGTCCTGGCCAGGATGATATCTGGGCAATGATGAAAGCACTTGCTGTGAAAAGATTCTGTAAATAAAGAAAAAGAATACATTATCATCTCAAAAGAAAAAATGGAGTAGCTTATGAGCAAGGCAAGTAAATAGAAATGAATACACTGACAACAATAAACAATTCATCACAGAGCCTTGTAGAGTATAACATAAAGAGATCCTGACTTCATTGAGTCTTACTTTCTTGATAAACAATCTAGCAATTATATTCAGTACATTTCTAATGATAGAAATCTCTTCAATAGGAACACATTATTATCTCAAAATAGATCTATGTAGGTGCGGGGCAAGCCATTTAAAAATGAGTGAAGAAAGACAGTATTAAGAATGAAATGATCACAAACTGTAGCACAGTACTACACTAATGCATCACAATGTTCAATCTGCCCACTATCTTCCTACTTATTTTTGTTTTTTTTACAATTTTGATTTCTACATATTTATTTCCACCCTTACCCTTATCCCCCAAAATTAGAATATAAATCTAAAAAAATCTGCAAGAGCAGAATCATCAGAGAACTTGATCACACATTGCTATGGGATCCATTAAAGCCATAAATGTTTGTATAAAAAGAAATACAATGGGTGACAGAACCATACCTTGCAGGGAACAAGTAAACGCTGACTTCTGAAGTCCTGGTGTTGGTGGAGTCCTGGTATTAATGAAGTCCTGGTGTTGGTGAAGTCCTGGTGTTGTTCAAGTCCTGGTGTAGATGAAGTCGTGGTGTTCATGAAGTCCAGGTGTTGATGAAGTACTGACGATGATGAAGTCCTGGTATTAATGAAGTCGTGGTGTTGGTGAAGTCCTGGTATTAATGAAGTCGTGGTGTTGGTGAAGTCCTGGTATTAATGAAGTCGTGGTGTTAGTGAAGTCCTGGTATTAATGAAGTCGTGGTGTTGGTGAAGTCCTGGTGTTGGTGAAGTCGTGGTGTTAGTGAAGTCCTGGTGTTGGTGAAGTCGTGGTGTTAGTGAAGTCCTGGTGTTGGTGAAGTCCTGGTGTTGTTGAAGTCCTGGTGTTGGTGAAGTCCTGGTGTTGTTGAAGTCTGGGTGCTGATGAAGTCCTGGTGTTAGTGAAGTCCTGGTGTTGTTGAAGTCTTGGTGTTGAAGTCCTACTGTTGATGAAACCCTGGTGTTGATGAAGTCCTGATGATGATGAAACCCTGGTGTAGATAAAGTCCTGATGATGATGAAACCCTGGTGTTGATGAAACCCTGGTGTTGATGAAGTCCTGATGATGATGAAACCCTGGTGTAGATAAAGTCCTGATGATGATGAAACCCTGGTGTTGATGAAGTCCTGATGATGGTGACGTCCTGATGATGATGAAGTCCTGGTGTTGATGAAGTCCTGATGATGGTGACGTCCTGATGATGATGAAGTCCTGATGATGATGACGGCCTGGTGTTGATGAAGTCCTGGTGTTCATTAAGTCCTGGTATTGATAAAGTCCTAATGATGGTGAAGTCCTGGTGTTGATGAAGTGCTGGGGTTGATGAAGTCCTGGTGTTGAAGTCCTGAGGATGGTGTACTTAAGGTGATGTTAGAAGTTCTTGCAATGACAAGATTCTGTCAAAAAACACAAAACAGGAAGACATTACAATCTCAAAAACATAAAGTAGTCTATGAGCATAAGGAAATTAGAGAGAAATAAACTAACATCAAGACAGAAGAAACAAATCATCACAGAACATCGCACATTAACACCAACACATTATGATATAATGGAGCCGACTTTTTTTGTTTTGTTTTTGGCTGCCTCATCTTCTGTGATGTTCCTGTCCTGTTCCCATGCCACTCATTTCAATCTCTCCACCCAAGCCATACCCATTTTCATTATGTTCATCCTCAGGGTGCGTGTGGTTTTGTCATTTGTTCCATGACATTTAAGGGGGCTGTGGGGGGAAGGGAGTTGAGGGAGGGGGAGGGAGAGGAATGCTCTTCCTGTCTATATGACAATATGAAATTGCTGCTTTTAGGATGAAATGATTATAGACTTTCAAAGTGAATGGTTCTTTTTACACAATATTTTTTATCACATCTGCTCATAATAATTCAGAGTTTTATTATCCTTGTGTGTGTGCATATGCCTACATGCAAATGTGAAACTTGTAAAGGCATGTATGTGTTGTTTGTTCAGAGGACGAAATGCACTGATTTTGTATGCTGCTGTAAGGTGATGACATGTTTGCTATTTATTCTTTTTATGCTTACATATTTAATCTTTTGCTCTAAACCCCATGGGAATTTCTTTGTTTCAAAATAATAAAATATTTAATTTTGAGTTTAATTACCTTCTAAGGAAAAACTAATGGCGATAAAGAAGGCAGCAGTTCTGGAGATGAAGTTGTCCTGGTGATAATGAAGTTTGGGTGATAATGAAGTTCTGGCAATGATGAAGACTGAAGTCCTAGCCAGGATGACATCTGGGCAATGATGAAAGTACTTGCAGTGAAAAGATTCTGTAAACAAAGAAAAAAACATTATCATCTCAAAAGAGGAAATGGAGCAGCTTATGAGCTAGGCAATTAAATAGAAATGAATACACTCACATCAACAATGTACAAATCATCACAGAGGCTTGTAGAGTATAACATAAAGGTATCCTGTTTCATTGAGTCTTACTTTATTGATACACATTTTAACAACTTTAATCAGTACATTTTCTACTGATAGAAATCTATTCAACTTGATTAGAGTATTCAAAGCATCAATTTCAAATTTTCTTCTTCAAGAGCAGTGTCATCAAGGTACTTAATCAATCAACAGGTGGTATCAGATCTAGTACAATTCAAATACTTTGTATACAGAATGAACAGGGAAAGTGTCAGAACCATACCTTGAAGGGAAGCAATAACAGTTGGCTTTTTAAGTCCTGGTGATGAAGGGGGCTTTGGGGATGAGGAAGTAGTTGTGGCAGTGAAGAAGTCCTTGTGACATTGACGAAAGTCTTGTGCAGTTGTCCTGGTAAAGACAAAGTTCTGGCGGTGATGAAAAAGTCCCTTTCATCAAGAAACTCTGGTGAAGATTCTGTCAACATACAAATAGAAACACATTATTATCAAAAAATACATCTGTGCAGCTGATGTGCAAGCCATTTAAAAATGAATGAAGAAGGAAGGTATTAAGAAAGAAATCATCAGAATTTGTAGTACAGTACTACACTAATGTATCACAATGTTCATTCTGCCCACTATCTTGCTACTTAGTTTTAAAATTTTAATTTCAACATTTTTATTTCAAAGCTCCCCCGCCCCATCCCCCTCCCCAAAAATGACAATGTAAATCTTTAAAAAATCTGCAAGAGCAGAATCATTAGAGAACTTTATCACACAGTGCAATGGGATCCATTAAAGCCTTAAATGTTTGTATATAAAGAAATACAATGGGTGACAGAACCATACCTTGCAGGGCACAAGTAAAAGTTGACTTCCGAAGTCCTGGTGTTGGTGAGGTCCTCAGGGTGATCAAGTTCAGGCGACAATGACTGTAAGTCTGAGAGATGATGAAAGTTCTTGCAACGATGATGAGATTCTGTCAAAAAAGAAAATAATACAATATTACATCAAAAGAGAAAATTGAACCCACTTATAAGCAATGCAATTAAAAAGTAAACAAAAGAAAATAACATCAAGAAGAAACAAGTCATCACAGAACATTGTACACTATACCATTAATGCATCCTGACTTCATACAGTCTACTTTCTTACATTTTTCCCGGTTTATTCAATACATTTCTATCTATAGAAAACTACTCCTTTTGTTCAGACTTTACACAGCATCAATTCCATTAACCTCCAAGACCTGTGTCATCAAGATACTTTATCAACCGTGTGGTATCAGATCCAGTACAACTGAAATTGTATACACAGTGAAAAGGACAGGCGACAGAACCATACCTTGAAGAGAACCAGTAGAACTTGATTTTTGAAGTCCTGACAATGAAGGCGTACTTGAAGTGATAAAGACGTTTGGAATGAAGATGTCCTTGTAGCCATGAAGAAGTCCTTGCAACGATGATGAAGTCTTTGTGATGAAGATCTCCTGATGAAGTTGACGTCCTTGCAATGAAGTCGTCTTTGAAGTGGTGGAGAAGTTCATGCAGTGATGAAAAGTCCTTGCGATCAAGATATTTTGGTAAAGATCAAGACCTGCCAATCATACAAACACG
Source organism: Rapana venosa (assembly GCA_028751875.1). Lineage (NCBI taxonomy): Eukaryota > Metazoa > Mollusca > Gastropoda > Neogastropoda > Muricidae > Rapana > Rapana venosa. The sequence continues at coordinate 28,583,706 of CM054152.1, read as the reverse complement.
AATAATTATCTCAAAACACACACATCTCTGCAGGTGATGAGCAAGTCATTTATTTTAAAGATAAACAAGTAAAACAACATCAAGAAAAAACAAATAAATCATCTCACAATATAATACAAGGTAAAATTAACGCATCATTACTTCATGCTACCCTCTATCTTGCTACACATTTTTGTCAGAAGAGAAAACTCCTCAACTTCCCTACAAACCACACACTGTTAATGTCACACATTTCAATCAGTAGTATTCTCAGAGAACTTTATCAACACAGTGCTATCAGATCCAATACCATTTAAACTGAAAAAAAAATAAAGTCAACAGACGCAAGAACCATACCTTGCAGGGAGCAAGTTGAAGTCTTAGCGAAGATGGGGACTGCAGTAAGGTTATGTAAAGGTCCTGGTGATGATGAAGGCTGAAGTCCTGGTGATGATGAAGACTGAAGTCCTGGTGATGATGAAGGCTGCAGTCCTGGTGATGATGAAGACTGAGACCCCAGGATGATGAAGGCTGCAGTCCCTGGTGATGATTGAAGACTGTGTCCAGGTGATGATGAAGGCTGCAGTCCTAGTGATGATGAAGACTGTAGTCCTAGTGATGATGAAGACTGAAGTGCTGGTGATGAAGGTTCAGTCCTGTGATGATTTAAGATGAAGTCTGGTGATTTATGAAGACTGTAGTCCGGGGATGAGAAGGTGCAGTCCTAGTGATGATGAAGACTGATCCCAGTGAGATGAGGCTGTATCCTGGTGATGAAAGAAGACTGAAGTGCTAGTGAGATGAAGCTGAAGTGCTGGTGATGAAGTTGCAGTCCTAGTGATGATGAAGGCTGCAGTCCTGGGGATGATGAAGGCTGCAGTCCTGGTGATGTTTAAGACTGAAGTCCCGGGGGATGATGAAACTGAAGTCCTGGTGATGATGAAAATGAAGTCCTGGTGATGATGAAGACTGAAGTTTTGGTGATAATAAGACTGAAGTCTTTGTGAGATAAGACTGAGCACTGGTAATGTTAAAGACTTAAAGTCGTTGTGATGATGAAGACTGTAGTCTTGGTAAAATGACTGAAGACTGAAGACCTTTTTTGTTGATCAATTCCCGGTTATTTGGGGACTGAAGTCTGGCGATGTTGAAGGACTGAAGTCCTGGGGATGTTGAAGACTGAAGTCCTGATAATGTTCAAGACTGAAGTCCTGGTAATGTTGACCAAAATCCTAGTAAAGTTGAAGATTGAAGTCCTGGTGATGATAAGACTAAAGCCTGGTGATGATGAAGACTAAGTCCGGTGTTGAGGGGGACTGAAGTCCTGGCGATATTGAAAACTAAAGTCCTGGAATGATAAGACTAAATCCTGGTGATATGAAGACTGAAGTCCTGTTTATGATGAAGACTGAATCCCTGGTAATGTTAAAGAAAAATAAGTCCTGGTCATGACAAGAACTGAAGTCCCGCAATGATCATTTTTTTGGGTGAAGCCCCTTTCTTCTTCAAAAGCTTGAAAACAAAGTCAATTGATGAAAAAATAATTTTTAAAAAAAACAGGACTTGCTGCTTTGGAAACTGCTTTTCCGGAGGAAACATCATACCACAAATGATGTTAACTGTAAGTCATAACACAAAATCATTCAAAAAAAGTACTACACCTTTGGTGCTGCCTTCACAAATTACAAAAATCCAGTCTAACTTGTCAACACAAGGGTTCAATGGACAATTGAACAGTTTTTTTAGATTCAAAATATGACTTCGAAAGACACTGTAAAATTAAATGGTGACATAAATACAAACACAATAGTCAGCATACATTTCTTTTCTCTTTTTTTTTTTTTTTTTAGTGGGCCTTCAACCCCCTTTCTTTTCCCCATTTCTTTTTTTATTTTTTTAGTGGGCCTCCAACCACCTTTTCTTTTCCCCATTTCTTTTTTTCTGTCTTCTTTTTTTTTTTTTAGTGGGGCTTCCAACCACCTTTCTTTTCCCCATTTCTTATTCTTTCTTTTTTTTTTAGTGGGGCCCCCAACCACCTTTTCTTTTCCCCATTTTTTTTTCTTTTTTTTTTTTTTAGTGGGGCCTCCAACCACCTTTTCTTTTCCCCATTTCTTTTTTTTTTGTAGTGGGGCCTCCAACCACCTTTCTTTTCCCCATTACTTTTTTTTTTTTTTTTTTTTTTTTAGTGGGGCCCCAACCACCTTTTCTTTTCCCCTTTCCTTTTTTTTTTCTTTTCTGTCTTTTTTTTTTTATGGGCCTCCAACCACCTTTTTTTTTCCCCA
>CM054152.1:28552550-28580945 GCA_028751875.1 Rapana venosa | reverse complement strand
TTTAATTTTTATGAGCAGATATATAAAAAAAATATTGTGTAAAAAGACTAATTAACTTTGAAAATCTGTAATCATTTCATCATAAAAGCAACCATTTCATAGTCATATCAACAAGAATGTCATTTTTCTCTCAACCCCCCTCCCTTAAATGTCATGGAACAGATGACAAAACCACACGCACCCTGAGGATGAACATAATGAAACTGGGTATGGCTGGGGTGGAGAGATTGAAATGAGTGGCATGGGAACAGGACAGGAACATCACAAAACATGAGGCAGCCAAAAACAAAAGAAAGAAAGTCAGGGCATTAAATCGTAATGTGTCAGTGTTAATGTACAATATTCTGTGATGATTTGTTTCTTCTTTTTTGATGTTAGTTTATTTCTTTCTAATGTCCTTATGCTCATAGACTACTTTCTGTTTTTGAGATTGAAATGTATTCCTGTTTTGTGTTTTTTGGACAGAATCTTGTTCATTGCAAGAACGTCCAACATCAGCTAAACTACATCATCCTCAGGACTTCAACCTCAGGACTTCATCAACACCAGGACTTCACCAACGCCAGCACTTCACCAACGCCAGCACTTCATCAACACCAGCACTTCATCAACACCAGGACTTAAGAAGTCAACTTGTATTTCTTCCTGTAAGGCAAATTTCTCTCACCCATTGTATTCATTTTTTATGCAGACAGTTTAGACTGTACTGGATGTGATTCTTTCTCCATCCCTCCCCCTCCCTCCCTCTCTCTCTCTCTCTCTCTCTCTCTCTCTCTCTCTCTCTCTCTCTCTGGGATCTCTTACAGGGTGGGGTGTAGAGTGCCTGGTCTTCCTCTGTGCTTGTAATGTTACAGGAGGTCTGCCAGCTGGCTTCAGCCAACACACTCTGACATCAGAAACGCTCATTATTTGTACAGGATGCATGCTGGGTATGTTCATATTTCTGTAACCCACTGATCACTGACATGAATTATGGGATCTTTAGTGCAAATTTGATCCGCTGTACATATATAGATATATATGTATGTTCTTTCGATCCAGAAGGACCATAGAGCCGGAGCGTATCCCGGTTTTTGTAGCGTTAAGCAAACTGATGGTTTTTCACCACCCCTGTGACAGGACGCTAGTCTGTCGCCAGATACTTCCCCAGCAGAGCTGGTACCCACTTATACACCTGGGTGGAGTGAGGAAAATAGGAGTAAAGTGTCTTTCCCAAGGACACAACACCGAGCCGAGCGGGGATCGAACCCGCGACCTCTGGATCACGAGTTGACCGCCTAAACCACTCGACCACGGTGCCTCCTAGATATATATGTATGAAGGGAATAAAGGCACTGGCAGGTCTGCGCTAAGTTGACCTGTGAGGTGGGAGAAAAACCCAATAACAACAAAACCCCTGAATTCACCAGACCCTGTCTCCAAGATTTAAACCCAGGACTTAAAGGACCCACAGGATTAAAGTCAGATGGTCTTAACTGCTCAGCTATAGCACCTGACATAGATCTGATATCACACTGTTTGATAAAGATGTCTAAAGACACTGCTGTTGGAGATTTGCTACATTACTATTATGTATAATGTAAACAAGTTAGACATATTTCATTGTTGATATTTTTTCTTCTTGATTTGTTTTCATTCAATTTTTAAATGGCTTTCTCATCACCTACACAAAACTATATGTTTTTGAATAATGATGTATTCCTAATCATATGTTTTGGCAGGTCTTCATCTCCACCAGAATTTCTTGATGGCAAGGACTTCTTCATTACCTCAAGGACTTCCACATCACCACAAGAACTTCATCTCTGCGAGGACTTTTTCATCACAGCAAGCAGAAAGAAAGAAAAAGTAATGGGGAAAAGAAAAGGTGGTTGGAGGCCCCGCTAAAAACAACAAAAAAGAAAGAAAACGAAAGAAATGGGGAAAAGAAAAGGTGGTTGGAGGCCCCACTAAAAACAACAAAAAAGAAAAAAACGAAAGAAATGGGAAAAGAAAAGGTGGTTGGAGGCCCCACTAAAAAAAAAGAAGAAAAAAAAAAGAAATGGGGAAAAGAAAAGGTGGTTGGAGGCCCCACTAAAAAAAAAAAAGAAGAAAGAAAGAAGAAAAAAAAGAAATGGGAAAAGAAAAGGTGGTTGGAGGCCCCACTAAAAAAAAAAAAGAAAGAAAAGAAGAAATGGGGAAAAGAAAAGGTGGTTGGAGGCCCCACTAAAAAAAAAAGAAAACAAAAAGAAATGGGGAAAAGAAAAGGTGGTTGGAGGCCCACTAAAAAAAAAAGAAATGGGGGAAAAGAAAAGGTGGTTGGAGGCCCACTAAAAAAAAAAAAAAAAAAGAAATGGGGAAAGAAAAGGTGGTTGGAGGCCCCACTAAAAAGAAATGGGGAAAAGAAAAGGTGGTTGGAGGCCCACTAAAAAAAAAAAAGAAAGAAAAAAAAAGAAATGGGGAAAAGAAAAGGTGGTTGGGGGCCCCACTAAAAAAAAAAGAAAACAAAAAGAAATGGGGAAAAGAAAAGGTGGTTGGAGGCCCCACTAAAAAAAAAGAAAAAAAAAGAAATGGGGAAAAGAAAAGGTGGTTGGAGGCCCCACTTAAAAAAAACAACAGAAAAGAGAAACAAAAAAGAAATATGTGTCTGACTATTGTGTTTGTATTAATGTCGCCATTTACATATTTTACAGTGTGTTTTGAAGTCATAATTTGAATGATAAAAACTGTTCAATTGTCCATTGCACCTTTGTGTTGACAAGTAAGACTGGATGTTTGTAATTTGTGAAGGCAGCACCAAAGGTATAGTACTTGTTTGAATGATTTTGTATTATAGACTTACAGTTAACATCATTTGTGTGTATGATGTTTCCTCTGGAAAAGCAGTTTCCAAAGCAGCAAGTCTTTGTTTTTAATCATTTCATCAAATTGACTTTGTTTTCAAGCTTTTGAAGAAGAAAAAGGGCATTGCCCAAAAATGGTCATTAGCAGGACTTCAGGCTTTGTCATGACCAGGACTTAAGTCTTTAACATTACTAAGGCTTCAGTCCTCATCATCACCAGGACTTCAGTTTTCATCATCACCAGGACTTTAGTCGACATGTTCACCAAGACGTTGGCTGACATCACCAGGACTTCAGTTGACATCATCACCAGGACTTCAGTTTTCATCATCACCAGGGCTTAAGTCCTCATCATCACCAGGACTTCAGTCTTCATCATCACCAGGGCTTAAGTCCTCATCATCACCAGGACTGCAGTCTCCATCATCACCAGGACTTCAGTCTTCATCATCATCAGTACTTAAGTTGTTATCATCACCAGGACTTTAGTCTTAATCAACACCAGGACTTCAATCTTCAACATTGCTAGGACTATGGTCAACATTACCAGGATTTCAGTCTTGAACAATATCAGTTCAGTCTTCAATATCTCCAAGACTTCAGTCTCTAACATAACCAGGAATTGATCATCACCAGGTCTTCTGTCTTCATTATCACAAGGACTACAGTCTTCATCATCACCAGGTCTACAGTCTTCATCATCACCAGGCCTACAGTCTTCATTATCACCAGGCCTACAGTCTTCATCATCACCAGGTCTACAGTATTCATCATCACCAGGCCTACAGTCTTCACTATCACCAGGCCTACAGTGTTCATCATCACCAGGTCTACAGTCTTCATTATCACCAGGTCTACAATTTGGATCATCACCAGGTCTACACTTTTCATTATCATCAGGACTTCAGACTTTAACATTACCAGTGCTACAGTCTTCATCATCACCAGGACTACAGTCTTCATCACTAGGTCTTCAGTCTTCATTATCACCAGGACTTCAGTCTTTAACATTACCAGTGCTACAGTCTTCATCATCACTAGGGCTTCAGTCTTCAACACCAGGACTTCAGTCTTCGTCATCACCAGGACTTCAGTCTTCGTCATCAACAGGACTTCAGTCTTCGTCATCAACAGGACTTCAGTCTTCGTCATCAACATGACTTCAGTCTTCATCATCACCAGGACTGATGCCTTCAAAATCATCAGGACTACAGTCTTCATCATCACCACAACTTCAGTCTTCATCATCACCAGTATTGCCTTCATCATCACCAGTACCTTTACGTCACCAATACTACAGTATTCATCATTGCCAAGACTTCAACTTGCTCCCACAAGGTATAGTTCTTCCGTATGTCATCTTTATTTTTTATACAGTTTAAATGGTACTGAATCTGATAGCACTGTCTTGATAAAGTTCTCTGAGGATACTACTGTTTGAGATGTGTGACATTGACAGTGTGTGGTTTGTAGGGAAGTTGAGGAGTGTTCTCTTCTGACAAAAAATGGTAAAAATGTGTAGCAAGATAGAGGGTAGCATGAAGTAATGATGCATTAATGTTACCCTGTATTATATTGTGAGATGATTTATTTGTCCTTTCTTGATGTTTTACTTGTTGATCTTTAAATGGCTTGCTCAACACCTGCAGAGATGTGTGTGTTTTGAGATAATTATTCGTGGTAGTATGATTGGCAGGTCTTCATCTTGACCAGATTTTCTTGATCGCAAGGACTTTTCATCACTGCATGGACTTCTCCACCACTTCAAAGATGACTTCATTGCAAGGACGTCAACTTCATCAGGACATCTTCATCACAAAGACTTCATCATTGCAAGGACTTCTTCATGGCCACAAGAACATCTTCATTGCAAAAATGCCGTTATAACTTCAAGTACGCCTTCATTGTCAGGACTTCAAAAATCAAGTTCTACTGGTTCTCTTCAAGGTACGGTTCTGTTGCCTGTCCTTTTTACTGTGTATACAATTTCAGTTGTACTGGATCTGATACCACACATTTATGCATGTAAAAGTGTCACATTTGCATGCAGCATATGCACAACTCAATGAGGTAATAAATTCATGAATCATAGTGTCAGATATATGATAAAAAAATATTGTGTAAATAAAAACATTATTTTGATAATCTTGTTATCATGTTATCTATCAACAAATTGCAAGTGATTCACGAAACTGGCCACCACCCCCCACCACAATCAAGACTGGTGTGTGTTCTGCCTTTCAAGCAAGTAGAGAGGCCGCAGACATTAGAGCTTGCTCGCCACCTGAGATTTTTCAAAAAGCAGTTCACGCTTGCTCATGATTTTTAAGCAGCATATAACACACTATAGGCACTTCATCGCTGCAATATCCAGTCAGGAACACAGGGCCAGGCAGACATCTTCTGCCTAGTGGTGGGTTCCCCTCTCCCGTGTCCTCCCTCACACTATGACAGTCACTTCTGTTTACCCTGACAAAGCTTCTTCCCCATGCTTGCTGGCCAACCACCCCATTCTGCTTTTTGAGTTGTTGTTGTTTGTCAACTCTGATTATGTTTTTTTTCTGATGATTAGGTTGTATTTCCCTTGTATGTGTTTCTCAATGAAAAAGTATATGAATCCGCTGGATCTTGCAACAGTTCTTTCACCTTATTTACTCATCTGATTCACCATCCAATACTCTTGTCTGGTACTTCCGCTAGCCGCATCTCGCTCCTCGCCTTCGTCTCTTACTCTGTTGCTTGTCCAAACTACAACACTATTCATCTATCTAACCTCTCCTCATCCTTCTGTTCTCTGCATGTGTGTTTGTTCTCAATGTGCAGGCTTGTCTGTCAATAGAAAGCCGACTCTTATCTGATTGTCATCTCTGATAAAATACATTGTCTTTCTTTTCTTCTCCTAGATACTTGGATTCATCACATGGCTTGAGCCATAAATTATATGCAGCTGTCTCTTATGGATTTAAAACAATGTCTGTCCCCGACTCTCTAGTGGATTGGGGGGTTTGCATTCATCTCTAAGTTCTTATGGATCATCTCTGTCTAGCTCACCAGTCACTCTAACCTTCAATGTATATTCAGATTTGATATCTTTATGGTTTGTTGCAGTGAATTCTCAATCTCATACATTCCTGGCCACTCGTATTAAGATCGGCTAGCCTTACGTTTTCCTCGCCCTGCCAGTATATTGAAACAGTTTACTTATTGCTCTCGTGTCATACCACTAGAATTACATGTACTCTCGGGCAACGACAGCCTCTCTCCCACTAAACTTATTAATTCTTGCGGTGAATTTTTCAACTTCCATTGTCGTAAAAACACAGTCTTCTCCAGATGTCAAACGTCTTTATCTTTCCTCGGGTCCAACCATTTATCTCTCTCAATGGTATGAAGAAACGCACAGATATGGTCATATTTTTGACCTGGCTGATTAGCTAATGCTTCTTTTAATCTTGTTCACATCTGTTTCTGTCACCGGACATACTGCTTTCTGAATCATTCCGCATTTCTTTTCTTCCGTCATCATACAATTGTTAAATCCTGTCAGAAGAAGAATTGTTACTCGTCGCAATTCTTATGAGCCTTAGTCATTCATACTTTCTCTTACTCAAGCTTCCGAACGTTTTTTCATCAAACTCTGACCAACATGACCTTCTGATCTTCTATAACACGATCGCCGCACCAACCTGCTTGATGTGCATGCTCCCTCCTACTGTTCTTCTCTCATTTCTCCCTCCCTGACAGACCTACTGTGCGACATGGTTTACCAAGTACTTCTTGATAGCGAAGGCAAAATACGCCGGCAACTAGGAACGGCTAGTGGCGGAAGTCAAAAACGAATCACAAACAGCTTTTCCGAAACAATATGAAGTCTAACTCCTTAATTAATTCATGCAAGATCAGACTACTACTTTCCCAAGTTCTCTGTGACTACATCCATAAATCTCTTTTTCCCTCACCCTAAAAGTCTCCTTGGATCTGCAAAAAAATGTCTCCTCTGCTTTATCTCCACTGCCTGTCTGAACTTCATCACATTTTTTCTGCATTACTTTTAGAAAAGTACGTTACATACGCTACAGATGGATACTAGACTCTATTCCTGCTCTGCGCCTCCTGATCCCAGTTCACGGGCACTCTCGCTATTCCTTCCATGTCCAAGGAAAAATGAAATCATGGACAATTTATGATGGTTAAATGACTATAGAACTAATCAAGTGCGACCTTGATCCCATACCTGCTCCTGTTTTCTCACAATGCCTTCCACAACTTGTGCCTATTACTCTCTAAAATAGTATACCTCATCTACAGGTCTGTCCGGATAATTTTTCCATAAGCTATCTAAAACAGCAATAGTAACACCTCCCACTGAAAATGCATGACCTCGATCCCATCATTTATTGTTGTAATTATAAGCTGTCTCAATCATAGTACCCCTTTGTCTCTTAAGTACTAGAAAAAGTTGTTCTCTTCAGCTTCTTCAACAGTCAATCTTCTTTCCTAATCGATACTTCTTACCACTTTCTCGCAGGTTGCCGATCGCTCCACCAACCACAGCACCGAAACCACCCTAGTCACACACTTATAGATACACTTCTACTTGCTGCTGATTGCTGGAAAAATATCCTCCTCATCGTATTGACTTATCATGACAGCCTTTTGATACCTAGTTAAACTCAATTCTTCTTTCTCGCCTCCAAAATTCGTTTCCGGTTTTACCGGCACAGCCCCTCACTGGTTTACTTCATACCTCTAAACCAAAGAATACCCGGGGTTTTTTTTTCCAGAAAGTCATTGTAAACAAAAATCAATCATAAAACCTGTCAAAAAGGAATGTGGTGTCACGCAGGGATCAGTCATGGGCACCTGTTCTCTTTACTCTCTAACTGCTCCACTCTAACATACTTTTTAACACAACTCCACCATATTGAAATCATATCATTTTCTATGCCAATGTTACTCAGCTTCAGTTGCCGGCGATTTCTGTTGAATAAACTTTGCTTCCCCCATGACGCATAATATGTCCTACTGATTAACGACATTCAATAGATACTTGCGATGACTCAGAACAAGTTACAAAATTAATGCGATAAAACGATCCTTGCTCCATTAGGGACCCATAAATACACTTACCTTCTATGCGCAAAAACTTCATTAGAATACCGGCAATAAGTTCAGTTCCTTTTCCAACATATGTGAAGTATTTTTGGAGTAGTTCTTTGACATCACACTCTCTATGAAAAATAATTCATCACCCAGAGACCTGCAAGTCTTGCTTCTATCAATTACGGAGCATAAGAGCGATTTGCTAGTATCTGTCACTGATGCACTTCCATGCTTGTCAAATGTCATTAAGAAAGAAAATAATTCTGAACATCTCACTCCTCTTCTGCGATCTCTTCAATGGTTGCTGTCTGACAAAGACTGGAGTTTAAAATCAATACCCTCTGATTCAGAATGTCTCCACAAATCTGCACCCTCTATTATCTACTGTAAATGTCTTCACCTGTACATCCATCCCGTTCCTCCTTCGTTCATCTGCAGATACTTTGTGCTATTGAAAACACCCAGATTCTAACAAACCATGTGGCAGTCCGCTCCTTCTCTGTTTCTTGGTCCTTCCACCTGGAATGTCCTCCCTCTTTCACTATCGCCATAAAGTCTTCACTATTGATTTCTTCAATCCTGCCTCAAAACACATTATTTCCTAACCTGAGACTTTCTACCAACATGCTGTCCCTAATTTTCAAAACGCAGCATCTTTCACCTGCGATAGATGTTGTTCTGTGGGTGCGTGCGTTCGTTTGTGCTGCGGCATGGTTTTGTAATCTGTTGTTCATTTTGTTTCTGGAGAGTTGCCTGCCTGTAATATCGCTTGAGTGCATGCGGCTTCGTATTGTTAGTTTTTTACAAAGATTCAGCGCTATATAAATTCCATATATTATTCAGTCATTATTATTATCATAGATAGCAACCATTTTCCTAGTATGTATCTACAAGCGTATTTTTCTCTATTCTTCCCCACTCGAATCCTACCCACTTAATGTACATGGAACAGATGACAAATACCACAGCACCCTGAGACAATGAACATATGAAATATGGGTATGGCTGGAGATGGAGAGATTGAATAGTAGTGGATGGGAAAGGACAGGGAAATCAACAGAAGATGATGCAAGACTAAAACGAAACAAGTAAGTCTGGCTCCTTTAAACCGTTAATGTGTCAGTGTTAAGTAGTTATTCTGTGATGTTTTGTTTCTTCTTTCTTGATTTAGTTTAGATTTTTCTAATTTCCTTATGCTAATAGGATACTTTCCGTTTTGTGGATTGTAAATGGATTCCTCGTTTTGTGTTTCTTTGATTTGTAATTATGTATGTTTTTTTGTTTCTGTTTTGCAGGATTCTCAGATCGTTGCAAGAAACTTTTCATCATCTCTCAAACTTACGTCATTTTTCGCCTGAAGCTTGATCACCTGAGGACCTTCACCGACACGCCAGGATCTTATGAACCTTTGTCATACTTTTTTCTTGTTCCCATGCACAGGTATGGTTTCTGTCACCTTTTGTTTTACTTTTTATACAGAAACATGATTATAGGCTTTAATGGATCCACATAGCACTGTGTGATAAAGTCTTAACTGTTTCTGCTCTTGCAGATTTTTTTATCAGATTTACATTTTCAATTTATTGGGGTGGCGGTGGGGTGGGGGTAACCTTGGAAATTTAAAATTGTGATAATTTATAATATTTGTAAAACTAAGTAAATAGTGATTGTAGGGCTGACATGTACTCTTTAGTGTTACATTTGTGGTAGTTCTGTTCTACTGTCTGATGATTTCTTTCTTAATACCTTCTCTTCTTTTTTAATTTTTAAATTGCTTCCTCTATAACTGACACAGATGTTTTTTTGGAGATATATATAGTGGTTACTATTTGTATTTGATGACAGGTGCTTTACCAGAGTTTCTTGATGGAAGGGACTTTTTATAACTCCGCAAAAGAAGTTTGTCTTTAACAGTATAACTGCCTATAGTCCGTTCTTCTTTGTTCCCTAATACCCCAATGCCCCCTTCATTCACCAGGACTTAAAAAGCCAATGTGATTGCTTCCTCCTTGAACAGGTATGGTTCTGACATCTTCCCTAGTTCAGTCATCGTATTTGAGCTTCACCTCTCAAAACTCGATTCGTTAAGCTGGATGAAGCTAGACTGTGTGGTCCCAGTTTTCTCCACTGAGACTCAGCAACACTCAACTCGGGGTTGAGACACCGGCGGAGTCCGAAAAATCCACTATGACTACTTATGGGATCGAACCACGCAACCTTCAGACCAGGTAACCCAAGGCGCTTACCACTGCGCCTTGGCGGATGGTATCATCGCAGTACTTCACAACACACTCGGAATTTTCATCACAGTCCAGAGACTTCATACTCTCAAGGACTTCATCATACATCCAGGACCTGCACCAACACCAGGACTTCATTAATACTGGACCTGTCACCTACACAAAGACTTCATGTAATACCTGGAATACTTCATCAACACCATAGACATTCCATTAAATACAGGACTTCACAACAGACCATAGAATTCATTAATTCCAGGACTTCATGATACAACAATGACATTCATCATAATAAGGTCCATTACACAACTCGCACATGGACTTCACCTACACCTGGACTACACCAATACCAGGACTTTGATGACCAACCCACTGGACTTTTCCATAACACCAGGAACTTCACCAACATCACGACTTCATTAAATACCCTCAGGACTTCTACCTTACACCATCGACTTCATTTAATACAGGACTTATTCAACTCAACACGACTAAATTAACTTCCAGGACGTCTTCAAACACCAAGACCTTCATCCATCATCAGGACTTCAACATCCAGGACTTCCCATCTCATGGATCTACACCTACTACCCAGGTCTTTTCCAACACACACCAGGACTCTTTACTTCATCTGTATCCATCTAGTAATCACCTGGACTTTTTCTAAGACAAGACTTCATCATCATTAGGGTCCTTCATCAGATTAAATCTGGACTTCAACATAATCAACCAGGACTTCTTCCAACATAGGACTTCATCATCGTCTGCAAATTCATCAAAGATCTGGACTGGAACTCTTCTTCACCACCAAGACTGTCATTAATAACAGGACTTCATCAACACCAGTACTTCATCATACACCTGGCCTTCATCAACACCCAAGACGCTTCATTAATACCAGGACTTTCCATCAACACTCAAGACTTCATACTACACCGGGACTTCACCAACACCAGGACTTCTGAAAGTCAGCTTTTGCTTTTTTCACCTGCAAGTATTGTTCTGTCTCACATTGTATTTCCTTTCTATAACAAACCATTTAGGCGTAAATTGGATACCATAGCACAGTGTGATCATGTATCATCTGATGATCATGCTTTGCCTGTTTTTTTTAGATCTTACATTTCTCTTTTTGGGGTTTACGGCTACACATCTCCCGGGTGGGCGGTTGTTATGAATTGTTAGAAAATCTAAATTGCTAACACCAAAAATGTTAATAGTGAAGTTGTGGGCAGAATGATCATTGTGATACATTAGTGTCCATACTGTGCCTACAGTTTGTGATGATTTTCGTTCTTTGTACTGTCTTTATTCATTTATTTTTAACGGCTTGCATCTGCTCTACATCAGATCTATTTTGTGATAATAATGTGTTCCTATTTGAGAGTTTTCTCATTAGAAACTGTATGAATTATATTGTCCTAGAAAGTGGATCAGAAAAGTAAGACTCAATGAAGACAGGATGCCTTTTGTATTTATCTATCATCAGGACAAGTTCATCTCCAGAACCGCAGTTTCTTCATCACATGGACTCCAAGACACCAGAAATTCAATCGTCTTCACCACAGGACAACTTCATACTTTAGGATCAGAGTATGAGTGTCTTCATTCACACATGGCTTTAAAAGTCAATACCGATACTTGTTCCCTGCAAGGTATTGTAAACTCAAATTACAATATACTTATTATTTTGAAACAAGAGAATTTCATCTATAGAGTTTTAGAGATGCAACCAAAGGATTTATCAGACGATAAGATATGGAAGGATATAAAGAATAATAGAAGTATGTCATCATAGACACTACTACAGCAGCATACAAAAAGTCCATTAGCATTTTCTCCTCTGAACATAACCTAACACATACATGCCTGTAAAAGTTTCAACATTTGCATGCAGGCTTTATGCCATCACACACAGGGTTATAAAATTTCGCGAAGTAGTATGAGCAGATCTGATAAAATATACTTGGGTAAAAAACCCTTTCAACTTTGAACAATCTGTAATATTTTATAAATAAAAGCTTCTCTTCATATGTCATATCTCACGATTATTACGTTATTTTTTCTCTCCTCCACCCCATTCCCACTTAAATGTCATGGAACAAATGACAAAACCACCCACACACCTATGAGGCATGAATCTTATATGGAGAAACTGGGATTTTGGCTGGATTCAGGTGGTGTGATTTTGAAATGTGTGGCTGGGTACATGGACTGGAACATCACAGAAGTTGTGGGCAGCAATAAACACAAAAACAAAGAAAGTAGGCTAGTAGTAATATGTAATGTGTACTCTTTTGGTAAGGTACGATATCAGTGTTGCATTTGTTTCTTCTTTTTTGATTGTTAGTTTTTTTCTTTCTAATTTCATTTGCCTCATAGACTACTCTTTCGTCTTTGATTTGTATGGATTCCTGTTTTGTGGTTTTTCTTGGAGCTAGAATAATTGCCTTTGCAAGTACGTCCAACATCTGCTATAATTAATAACTTCATTTTCCTGCTAGGAATCTTTCAATATTCAAGAAACTTCTCAAACCAATACTTCAACACCAGGATTTAATCAAACTCCAGGATGGCACAACATCTGCGGTATTCATCAACACACAGGTACTTCCTCCATACCTCATATCGACTCTTCAATAATACACTAGGCACTTCATTATTACACCAGGACTTATAGAACGTCACCTAGTTTACTTTTCCGAGTTAGAAGGTCGCAATATTTATACTGCTCAACATTGTTTTCATTTTTTATGCAGACAGTTTAGGAAGTACTGGAGGGTGATTCTCTTAGACCATCTCTTATTCTCTCTCTCTGGATCCCTTACAGTAAGGTGGAGGAGTAGAGTGACTGTCTTTTAGATTATTTATATTTATTGTGTGTGATGGTAAGAGTTATATTGCTGCTGAAATCTGTAACAAGCTACTGAAATCAATGCTCAGGACTTTTTTTCCTGAGGATAATGGAATTAAGAAACTCGTGCTTTTTTACTTTTAGTCCCGTGGGTATGCGGTTTTGTAATTTTGTCATCTGTCTTCCGCTGTGCTACTGTAATTTACTTGAGGTCGGCCAGATGGATGCAGGCCATCTAATACTCTAATCCTTCAAGAAATGCAACATTTTTGTACAGGATGCATGCTGGGTTATGTTCATAGTTCTGTAACCCACTGCATACAAGATACAGGATTACTGATCTTTTAGTGCAAAGTCGATACTTGGTCGGTTTATTTAGCTCGTCAATTTGTTGATTATTGGGAAGATCGCACTGCAGGTCTGCTCGCTAACTTTGTCCTGTGAGACAGGAAAAGAAACTTTTTACAAAATATACCCTACACTTCACCAGAACTCCTGTTCTCCAAGATTCAAAACCCCAGGACTTAAAGGACCCACAGGTAATTAAACTGTCAGTTGGCATTAACTGCCATTGCCTATAGCACTCTGCCTTAGTATTGTATTCAGTCTGTTCTGATAAATATGTCTGAAGACATACTGACTGTTGAGGTATTTGCCTCATTACATTTGGTATATTGTAAACAAGTTAGAATATTTCCTTTGTTGTTAATTTTCTTATTGATATATGTTTTACATTGATTTTTAAATGGCTTGCTCATCTCACTACACATTAAAACTATATGTTGTTTGATAAAATGATGTATTCCTATTCATATGTTTTTGGAAGGTCTTCTTGTCACAGAATGTTCTTGATGCTACAGGATCTTCTTCATTACCTCAAGGACTTCCCATATCAGCATTTAGACTTCATACTGCAAGGAATTTTCATCACAGCAAGCCGAAAGAAAAAAAAGTAACGGGAGAAAGAAAGAAAGGTTGGTTGGAGGCCCCACTAAAAAAAAAAAAAGGGAAAGATACAAGAAAATGGGGGAAAAGAAACAATGTGGTTGGATACCCCGGCCCTCACTAAAAAAAAAGGAAAGAAAATAGAAAATGGGAAAGAAAAAGGTGGTTGGACCGGCCCCATCTAAATAAGAAATAAAAAAAGAAATAATAAAGAAATGGGGAAAAGAAATGGTGGTATGGGGGCCCCCTGAATAAAAAAAAAAAAAAAAGATAAAAAGAAGAAATGGGGATAAAAGAAAAGGTTGTTCGATGGGCCCCACTAAAAAAAAAAAAAAAAAAAGAAGATGGGGAAAAGAAAGTTGGTTGGGGGCCCCACTGAAATAAAAGTAAGAAGAAGAAAATAGAAGAAGGGGAAATGAAAAGGTGGTGGTTTGGTCACTTGGCACCCACTATAACAAAAGAAGAATGTACTGGGGATAAGAAAGGTGGGTTGGGGGCCACTAGAGTAGAAAAAGCAGAAAAAAAGAAAGAAAAAGGAATTATGTGTCTGACTATTGTGTTTGTTTTTTTATTCTATGTCACCTTGTATTTTTTTAGTGGTTGATGTCATTTAATTTGATTGCATAAAAATATGCTTCAAATTGCTCCATTGAGCCATTTGTGTTGACAAGGTTGACAGGTTGTTATGTAATTTGTGAAGGCAGCACCAAGGTGCTTTGAATCGCCTTCTTCGTATTGATGATTTTGTATTATGACTTACAGTTTACATTTCTATTAATGTATGTTTAATGATTTCCTCATGGAAAGCAAGTTTCAAAGTCAGCTAAGTCCCTATTGTGTGTTTTAAAATCTTTTCTATCTAATATGACTTGGTTTTCAAGCGTTTTGAAGAAAAGGAAAAGGGCACTTGCTCTCAAAAATGTCTTTAGAAGGACTTCAGTCTTTGTTCATGACCAGGTACTTAAAGTCTTTAGATCTTTACATAGCTAATCTGTCCTCATCATCAACCGTAGGACTTCTGTTTTCACTCGTCATCCAGGACTTAGTTGACATAATCCTAATGAAGCGTGCTCGACATCACCAGGTCTTCTGTACGCTCCAGTGCATCTCCCTGGTCATTCAAGTTCTTCATCTTCACCAGGCTTTAGTTCACTCATCATCACTAGGGACTTCAGTCTTGAATCTTATCGACAGGCTTAAGTTGTAATCATCACCAGGACTTTTGTCTTAATATCACACAGGACTTCAATCTTCTAAACATTTCTATGGAATTTGAGGTGTACATTAACCAGGCACTTCTCATTCTTGATAATATCAGTTCAGTCTTCAATATATCCAAGACTTCAGTCTCTAACATAACCAGGAATTGATTCTCTACCAGGGTCTTAACGTTTCCATCTTCACCAGGTCTTCAGTATTCTATTATCCCTCGGACTTTGTCTCATCAATCTCACAGGTCTTGTCTTAATCTATCACAGGTAACTCCAGTTTCAGTCATCACCAGGCGACTAGGCATAAGAGATAAGTTATCACCATGGCCTTTCAGTCTTCTTTAATCTAACCAGGGTCCCTACAGTTTTGATCCTCTCGATAGGTCTACAGGCTTCATTATCAATTCTGGACGTCAGACTTAATAGTACCCAGCCCGCTACAGTCTTCTTCCATCACCCAGGATACAGTCTTCATCACTAGGTCTTCAGTCTTCAATGATATCAGGACTTCAGTCTTTTCATCTACCAGTGCTACATTCTTCATCATCACTTGGGTCAGGGTTTCAACACCAGGTATTTCTCAGTCTTCATCATCACTAGGATGCTGCCTCATTCTTCACCTCGACTTCTGTCTTCATAATCACCCATGACTATGTCTTCTTCATCTTAGGACTTACAGTCCTCTCATCACTCCGGACCTTCTGCCCCTTAATATCACCTGTACCTTTAAATCACAATATACCCAGTATTCATCATCTCTCCAAGACTTCAAACTTGCTCCCTCAAGTATAGTTCTTCCGTATGTATTCTATTATTTTGTTCTAAACAGTTTCAATGGTACTGATTCTGAAGCACTGTATTGATGATGTTCTCTATGATACTAATGTTCTGAGATGATGTGACTATTGAACAGTGTGTGGTTTGTAGGCAATGTTGAGGAGTGTTTTCCTTCTGACAAAAATGGTAATACATGCTTGCTAGATTATCGATAGAGAAGGTTGCATGAAGTAATGAGATTGCATTAATAATTACCATGTAATTTTATTGTTGAGAGGATTTTTTTGTTCTTTCTGGATGTTGTTTTGCTTGTTGATCTTTAAAATGGCTTTCTCGATCACATGCAGAGGGTGTGTGTTTTGAGATATTTATTCGTGGGTTGTTTGATTGGAGGTCTTCATTTTGTGACCTGAAATTCTTGATGCATTGGAAATTTTCATCACTGCAGGGACGTTCTTCCACACTTCAAAGACTCGTCGTCCATTGAATCAAAAGACGTCAACTTCATCAGGACACTCTTCAGACAAAGACTTCTTCCAATCTATTACATGGTACTACTTCATGGCCACAGATGGACATCTTCATTGCACAAATATCTTTGTAACTTCAGTAAGCCCTTCATTGTCAAGGACTTCAAACTATGTCAACCTTCAGTTCTACTGGTTCTATTCAAGGTATGGTTCTGGTGCCTGTCCTTTTTACTGTGTATACATTAGTTCAGTTGTACTGGAATTGATTCCATCTCGTTGATTATGCTATAATGATGACACAAGCTCTTCGATGTGTAATGGGATTAATGCTGTGTAAAGTACTGAAACCTAATGGAGATTTTTCTATAGATAGAGAACTTGTACTGAATAAAATGGGGAAAATGTGTAGCAAAAAAGTAGACTGTATAGTGTACAATGTTCTTTGATGACTTGTTTCTTCCTGATGTAATTTTCTTTTCTTTTCTTTTCTTTTTAATTGCATTGCTTATAAGCGGGTCCAAGTTTTTATTTTGATGTAATTATTGTATGTTTTTCTTTCTTTTTTGAACCCAGAATTCTTAGTCATTCGTTTTGGTCTCAGATCTTACGTCATTGTCGCCTGAACTTGAATCACCTGAGGTCCTCCCACCTACGCCAGGACTTAATGAAGTCAAATTAGTGTAGTTAGTGGCCATGCAAGGTATGGTTCTGTCACCCATTGAATTTCTTTATATACATTACATTTAGGCTTTAATTGGATCCCTTTGCATATGTTGTGATATGTTCTGTCTAAGTAAAATTCTGTTCTCTGCAGATGTTTTTTAAGATTTACATCATCATTTTTGGGGAGGGGGAGATGGGGCAGTTGGGAATCTTTGAAATAAAAATGTGTAATAAATTGTAAAATATAGTAGCAAGATTGTGGGCAGAATGAACATTGTGATACATTAGTGTCTGTTCTGTACTATCAAGTTTTGATGGTTCCTTTCTTTATTCCTTCCTTCTTATCATTCATTTTGAAATGGCTTGCACACTCACATGAACAGATGTATTTTTGAGATGAATAATGTATCCTATTTGTTGTGTTTGTCAGGCTTGTTCACCAGAGTTTCTTTCATCTAAGGGACTTTTTCAACAACCACAAGAAGTTTGTCATACAGAATAACTTCACAAAGACTTTCGTCAATGTACAAGGAATTCGTCACTGCCAAAACTTCCTCATCCCAATGACACCTTCCTTCACAGGACTTAATAAAAGCCAATGTTATTGGCTTCCCTTCAAGTATGGTTCTGACAACTCTCGTTAATTCTTTATACAAGTACTGGAATTTTTAGTAGGTTCTGATCTCATGTTGATAGTTGAAGATACCTTGATGATCACTGCTCTTGATAGATAAAATTTGATTTTGATGCCTTGAATACTATCTATTCACGTTGTATAGATTTCTTTCTAGTAGAATCATGTTCCTCGCATTAAAGTGAGGATTGTGTAAAATGCTTTGTATCAGTGAATGTTTTGTCTCTAATGAACGGTCAGGTTGCCTTGTTTTTGTTTACTTTACAAGGTTTCTGTGAGGATTCGTTATTGTGTTGTATGTGTTGCATTGAGATAATTATTTTGCCTTGCTCATGAATAGCTAGATCCTTTTTTTCTTTTTGAGTTGATATTATTCGTATTACTTTTTCATTTGTTGTCAGAGAATCTTTTCACGCACAGTACTTTCATATTGCCCGATGTCTTCTGGCAAGGTCCTTCAGTCTTCATCTTTGCTGAACGTCATTATCACTCACCAAACTTATTAACTTCAGGAAACCTTCATCTCTGAACTGCTGCCTTCTAGTATTCTCTTGGTATTGCAAGAACTCTCCAGAATTGTGAGTATCTACTACCTCAAGGAATATATGTTTAGTTTAGGTCATCGCAAGTCTGTCACCACCATGTCTTTTAAAAAGTCCTACCTTTAGTTGTTCATCGAAGAAGGTTTTTATAACTCAATATCACTTTATTTGTATTACTTTGAAACAAGAAAGTCATCTGGGTTCTTGTGGAATTGAGTAAATATGGAAGGATATAAAAAGAATTTAATATCAAGATGTCAATCACCTTACAGCCTGCATACTAAAATAGTGCTTTTCGTCCCTTTGAACTAACTAAACACATACATGCCTGTACATAGTTTCAACATTTGTGTGCTGGCATATGAACACACTCAGGGATATATAAATTCTGACTTATATTGTGCAAGATTGTGATAAAAATATATGGTTTTGTATAAGAACATTTACTTTGAAATCTATAATCATTTCATCTAAAAGCTACTAATTCATATTGCCATTTAGTCAGGAAGAGCATTTCACACACCCTCTCACACCCACCCCCACAGCCACATTAAATGTCATGGAACTGATGACAAACCATACGCAACCTGAGGATGAACATAATGAAAATGGGTTTGGCTGGGGTGGAGATATATTGAAATGTGTGGCATGGGATCTGGCACAAGGATGACATCACAAGCAGATGAGGACAGCAATAACAAAACATAGTCGGCTCACATTAATCATAATGGGTCAGGTGTTTATTTACGTTATTCTGTGATGTTTTGTTATCTTCTTTCTTGATGGTAGTTTATTTCTTTTCTAATTTCTTAGGCTCATCAGATTTACCTTATCTGTTTTTGGATTGTTATATGTCGTACTGTTTTGTGTTTTTTGACAGTATCTTGTCATTGCAAGAAATTTCTACATCTACCGTATGTACACCATCCTCAGGTACTTGCAACACTCTAGGACTCTTCAAGAACACCAAAGACTTCATTCTTTATCAGGCGTCATCTGAACACTTCTTGGACCTTCATTTGCTTTTTTTATCTCATCAGCGACCTTATCAATATACAGGTCTATATTGAACTACAGGACTTAATCAACACCAGGGCTTCACCATACTTAAGGAAGACTCATCAAATACAGGGCTTCTGCATCTCAGGCACTTATTCTTCCAAGACTTTATCTACTACACAGGACTTCATACAACAGGACTTTATCATTTACTAGGACTCACAACACCAAGACAGTAATCTAACACCGGACTTCATTAGGCACACCACAAGAGACTTCATACAAATCATTCACGACTCAACCTAAGAACACCCATCTGCACTTCAACTTCATCAACTACATGACTTCCACCCAACAACCAAGGACTTTACTAACTACCAGTACTGCACCAAGACACACAAACAGCATCAACACACTACTTCTATTAATCACCAATGAATTCATTTAATACTCTGGTCTTCAATCGACATCGTCCTCGGTTCTTTATAAATCACCAAGTCTTCTCCTAAACCAAGGTACTTGACATCCCCTGTACGTCTAATATTAAACATGGGAACTTCTCCATTCGCACCAGTACTTCACCAACACTAGGACTTCAATTAATACCAGGACTACCTATTCAAAACCTAGGAACTCCTTCAACACAAACTGACTTCTTCTTCATCAGGATTCATCAATGGCAGTATCTCAATAACACCGTGACCGCAACCACACACCAGGACACTCATACATCAACAGGACTTCAGATGTCTGACTTGTTACTGGTTCCCTGCGTGGTATGGTTCTGTGTGTCTCACTAAGAGTGAAGTGATTTTTCTTTTTATTCAAACATTTAAGGTGTTTATTGGATCAACATTGCAATGTGTGATCAAAGTTTGTGATGAATTTGGTGTCTTGCAGATTTTTTTTAGATTGTTACATTCTAATTTTGGGGAGATATAAGGGTGGGGGTGGAAAATAAAAATTGTAGGAAAACAAATTGTTAATAAAATAGGTTTGTAGCAAGATAGTGGGCTGAGAATGAACATTGTTGATACATTTGTGTAGTAATGGGATACAGCTTTGTTGATGATTTCATTCTTTATACTGTCTTTATTCATTTATTTTTAAGTGGCTTGATCCAATCTACCCGACACAGATCTATTTTTCGTAGACTAATATGTGTTCCTTATTGAAGAGTTTTTCTATCATGTTAGAAATGTAAACTGATCTTAATTGCATAAGGGAATGGGAGT
Source organism: Rapana venosa (assembly GCA_028751875.1). Lineage (NCBI taxonomy): Eukaryota > Metazoa > Mollusca > Gastropoda > Neogastropoda > Muricidae > Rapana > Rapana venosa. The sequence continues at coordinate 28,560,450 of CM054152.1, read as the reverse complement.
TCAAGAAAAGTATGAGACTACAATGTAGTCAGGATAACGTATGTTGATACTCTACACGGTTCTGTGTTGAATTGTGTATTGTGATGTCAGTGTATTCATTTCTATTTATTGCCTAGCTCATTAGATGGTCTCACATTTTTTTTGGAGATGTAATGTAATTTTTTCTTTGTTTACAGAATCTATTCACAGTCAAGTTACTTTCTCATTGCCCCAGATGTCAACTTGGCCAGGTAACTTCAGTCTTCATCATTGCACTGACTTCATTATCTACTCCAAACGTCATTATCAACAGGACCAACGTCGCATATCTGAGTGAAGCGCTATTGTTTTGTTGATTCTACAAGATTTCAGCGATATATAAATTCCATTCATGATGTATTATTATTATCCACCAGAAAACTGCTGTCTTCTTCATCACATGGACTCATGTACACCAGAATTTCTATTTTCTTCACCACAGGACTACTTCTTCTTTAGGAGAACTGCAGTCTCATCACCCATGACTTTAAAAAGTCATACCTGCTACTTGTTCCTGCTAGGTAATTTAACTCATAATTCAAAGTCTTTATTATTTTAAACAAATAAAGAAATTCTCATGTGGTGTGAGGAATGGATTAAAATATGGAAGGTTTTATAAAAGCAATAATAAAAGTTTGCTCTTCCATGTACCTTACAGCAGCTTACTCAGAAAATTCCTTGTCATTTGTCCTCTATACAAACATACACATTTATGCATGTAAAAGTGTCACATTTGCATGCAGCATATGCACAACTCAATGAGGTAATAAATTCATGAATCATAGTGTCAGATATATGATAAAAAAATATTGTGTAAATAAAAACATTATTTTGATAATCTTGTTATCATGTTATCTATCAACAAATTGCAAGTGATTCACGAAACTGGCCACCACCCCCCACCACAATCAAGACTGGTGTGTGTTCTGCCTTTCAAGCAAGTAGAGAGGCCGCAGACATTAGAGCTTGCTCGCCACCTGAGATTTTTCAAAAAGCAGTTCACGCTTGCTCATGATTTTTAAGCAGCATATAACACACTATAGGCACTTCATCGCTGCAATATCCAGTCAGGAACACAGGGCCAGGCAGACATCTTCTGCCTAGTGGTGGGTTCCCCTCTCCCGTGTCCTCCCTCACACTATGACAGTCACTTCTGTTTACCCTGACAAAGCTTCTTCCCCATGCTTGCTGGCCAACCACCCCATTCTGCTTTTTGAGTTGTTGTTGTTTGTCAACTCTGATTATGTTTTTTTTCTGATGATTAGGTTGTATTTCCCTTGTATGTGTTTCTCAATGAAAAAGTATATGAATCCGCTGGATCTTGCAACAGTTCTTTCACCTTATTTACTCATCTGATTCACCATCCAATACTCTTGTCTGGTACTTCCGCTAGCCGCATCTCGCTCCTCGCCTTCGTCTCTTACTCTGTTGCTTGTCCAAACTACAACACTATTCATCTATCTAACCTCTCCTCATCCTTCTGTTCTCTGCATGTGTGTTTGTTCTCAATGTGCAGGCTTGTCTGTCAATAGAAAGCCGACTCTTATCTGATTGTCATCTCTGATAAAATACATTGTCTTTCTTTTCTTCTCCTAGATACTTGGATTCATCACATGGCTTGAGCCATAAATTATATGCAGCTGTCTCTTATGGATTTAAAACAATGTCTGTCCCCGACTCTCTAGTGGATTGGGGGGTTTGCATTCATCTCTAAGTTCTTATGGATCATCTCTGTCTAGCTCACCAGTCACTCTAACCTTCAATGTATATTCAGATTTGATATCTTTATGGTTTGTTGCAGTGAATTCTCAATCTCATACATTCCTGGCCACTCGTATTAAGATCGGCTAGCCTTACGTTTTCCTCGCCCTGCCAGTATATTGAAACAGTTTACTTATTGCTCTCGTGTCATACCACTAGAATTACATGTACTCTCGGGCAACGACAGCCTCTCTCCCACTAAACTTATTAATTCTTGCGGTGAATTTTTCAACTTCCATTGTCGTAAAAACACAGTCTTCTCCAGATGTCAAACGTCTTTATCTTTCCTCGGGTCCAACCATTTATCTCTCTCAATGGTATGAAGAAACGCACAGATATGGTCATATTTTTGACCTGGCTGATTAGCTAATGCTTCTTTTAATCTTGTTCACATCTGTTTCTGTCACCGGACATACTGCTTTCTGAATCATTCCGCATTTCTTTTCTTCCGTCATCATACAATTGTTAAATCCTGTCAGAAGAAGAATTGTTACTCGTCGCAATTCTTATGAGCCTTAGTCATTCATACTTTCTCTTACTCAAGCTTCCGAACGTTTTTTCATCAAACTCTGACCAACATGACCTTCTGATCTTCTATAACACGATCGCCGCACCAACCTGCTTGATGTGCATGCTCCCTCCTACTGTTCTTCTCTCATTTCTCCCTCCCTGACAGACCTACTGTGCGACATGGTTTACCAAGTACTTCTTGATAGCGAAGGCAAAATACGCCGGCAACTAGGAACGGCTAGTGGCGGAAGTCAAAAACGAATCACAAACAGCTTTTCCGAAACAATATGAAGTCTAACTCCTTAATTAATTCATGCAAGATCAGACTACTACTTTCCCAAGTTCTCTGTGACTACATCCATAAATCTCTTTTTCCCTCACCCTAAAAGTCTCCTTGGATCTGCAAAAAAATGTCTCCTCTGCTTTATCTCCACTGCCTGTCTGAACTTCATCACATTTTTTCTGCATTACTTTTAGAAAAGTACGTTACATACGCTACAGATGGATACTAGACTCTATTCCTGCTCTGCGCCTCCTGATCCCAGTTCACGGGCACTCTCGCTATTCCTTCCATGTCCAAGGAAAAATGAAATCATGGACAATTTATGATGGTTAAATGACTATAGAACTAATCAAGTGCGACCTTGATCCCATACCTGCTCCTGTTTTCTCACAATGCCTTCCACAACTTGTGCCTATTACTCTCTAAAATAGTATACCTCATCTACAGGTCTGTCCGGATAATTTTTCCATAAGCTATCTAAAACAGCAATAGTAACACCTCCCACTGAAAATGCATGACCTCGATCCCATCATTTATTGTTGTAATTATAAGCTGTCTCAATCATAGTACCCCTTTGTCTCTTAAGTACTAGAAAAAGTTGTTCTCTTCAGCTTCTTCAACAGTCAATCTTCTTTCCTAATCGATACTTCTTACCACTTTCTCGCAGGTTGCCGATCGCTCCACCAACCACAGCACCGAAACCACCCTAGTCACACACTTATAGATACACTTCTACTTGCTGCTGATTGCTGGAAAAATATCCTCCTCATCGTATTGACTTATCATGACAGCCTTTTGATACCTAGTTAAACTCAATTCTTCTTTCTCGCCTCCAAAATTCGTTTCCGGTTTTACCGGCACAGCCCCTCACTGGTTTACTTCATACCTCTAAACCAAAGAATACCCGGGGTTTTTTTTTCCAGAAAGTCATTGTAAACAAAAATCAATCATAAAACCTGTCAAAAAGGAATGTGGTGTCACGCAGGGATCAGTCATGGGCACCTGTTCTCTTTACTCTCTAACTGCTCCACTCTAACATACTTTTTAACACAACTCCACCATATTGAAATCATATCATTTTCTATGCCAATGTTACTCAGCTTCAGTTGCCGGCGATTTCTGTTGAATAAACTTTGCTTCCCCCATGACGCATAATATGTCCTACTGATTAACGACATTCAATAGATACTTGCGATGACTCAGAACAAGTTACAAAATTAATGCGATAAAACGATCCTTGCTCCATTAGGGACCCATAAATACACTTACCTTCTATGCGCAAAAACTTCATTAGAATACCGGCAATAAGTTCAGTTCCTTTTCCAACATATGTGAAGTATTTTTGGAGTAGTTCTTTGACATCACACTCTCTATGAAAAATAATTCATCACCCAGAGACCTGCAAGTCTTGCTTCTATCAATTACGGAGCATAAGAGCGATTTGCTAGTATCTGTCACTGATGCACTTCCATGCTTGTCAAATGTCATTAAGAAAGAAAATAATTCTGAACATCTCACTCCTCTTCTGCGATCTCTTCAATGGTTGCTGTCTGACAAAGACTGGAGTTTAAAATCAATACCCTCTGATTCAGAATGTCTCCACAAATCTGCACCCTCTATTATCTACTGTAAATGTCTTCACCTGTACATCCATCCCGTTCCTCCTTCGTTCATCTGCAGATACTTTGTGCTATTGAAAACACCCAGATTCTAACAAACCATGTGGCAGTCCGCTCCTTCTCTGTTTCTTGGTCCTTCCACCTGGAATGTCCTCCCTCTTTCACTATCGCCATAAAGTCTTCACTATTGATTTCTTCAATCCTGCCTCAAAACACATTATTTCCTAACCTGAGACTTTCTACCAACATGCTGTCCCTAATTTTCAAAACGCAGCATCTTTCACCTGCGATAGATGTTGTTCTGTGGGTGCGTGCGTTCGTTTGTGCTGCGGCATGGTTTTGTAATCTGTTGTTCATTATGTTTAAGGAGAGTTGCATGCCTGTAAATGATTGAGTGCAAGCGCTTCGATTTGTTTGTTTTTTACAAGATTCAGCGCTATATAAATTCCATATATTATTATTATTATTATTATCATAAAAGCAACCATTTCATAGTTGTATCAACAAGGTCATTTTTCTCTTCTTCCCCCCCTCCTACCCCTTAAATGTCAGGGAACCAGATGACAAAACCACAGCACCCTGAGAAATGAACATAATAAAAACTGGGTATGGCTGGGTGGAGAGATTGAAATAGTGGCGGGGGAAATAGGACAGGAACATCACAGAAAAATGAGGCAGCAAAAACAAAACAAAGAAAGTCGGCTCCATTAAAAACCGTAATGTTCAGTGTTAAGTACTATTCTGTGATGATTTTTTTTCTTCTTTCTTGATTTTAGTTTATTTTTCTAATTTCCTTATGCTCATAGACTACTTTCCGTTTTTGAGATTGTAATGTATTCCTGTTTTGTGTTTTTTGACAGAATATTGCCATAGCAAGAACTTCCAACATCAGCTAAACTACATCATCCTCAGGACTTCAACACCCGCACTTCACGAACACCAGGACTTCATCAGCACCAGCACTTCATCACCAGCACTTCTTCAACACCAGGATTTCATCAACACCAGGATTTCATCAACACCAGGACTTCAGAATTCAACTTATACTTCTTCCTGTAAGGCATGTTTCTCTCACCCATTGTATTCATTTTTTTTGCAGACAGTTTAGACTGTACTGGATCTGATCATTCTCTCTACTCCTCTCTCTCTCTCTTCTCTCCTCTCTCCTCTCTCTCTCTCTCTCTCTCTCATCTCTACTCTCTCTTTTCTCTGTTTTTCTCTCTCTCTCTCTCTCTCTCTCCACTCTCTCTCTCATCTTCTCTCTCACCTCACACTCTCTCTCTCTTTCTCTATCTCTCTCTCACTCACACTCTCTCTCTCTCTTACTCTCTCTCTCTCTTTCTCTATCTCTCTCTCTCTCTGGGATCCCTTACAGCGTGGGATGTAGAGTCTTCCTCTGTGCTTGTAATTTTACATGAGGTCTGCCAGCTGGCTTCAGCCAACACACTCTAACATCAGAAAAGCTCATTATTTGTACAGGATGCATACTGGGTATGTTCATAGTTCTATAACCCACTGAAAACTGACATGAATTACGGGATCTTTTAATGCAAATTTGATCTGCTGTACATACATATATATATATATATATATGAAGGTAATAAAGGCACTGGCAGGTCTACGCTAAGTTGAGATGTAAGAAAAACCCAATAACAACAAAACCCCTGAATTCACCAGACCCTGTCTCTGAGATTCAAACCCAGGACTTACAGGACCCACAGGATTAAAGTCAGATGGTCTTCACTGCCCAGCTATAGCACCTGACATAGATCTGATATCACACTGTTTGATAAAGATGTCTAAAGACACTGCTGTTGGAGATTTGCTCCATTACTCTCTATTTTGTATAATGTAAACAAGTTAGACAAATTTCATTGTTGATAATTTTTCTTCTTGATTTGTTTTCATTCATATTTTAAATGGCTTGTTCATCACCTACACAATACTATATGTTTTTAAATAATGATGTATTCCTAATCATATGTTTGGCAGGTCTTCATGTCCACCAGAATTTCTTGATGGCAAGGACTTCTTCATCACCTCAAGGACTTACACATCAACACAAGAACTTCATCACCGCAAGGACTTTTTCATCACAGCAGGCAGAAAGAAAGAAAAAGAAATGGGGAAAAGAAAAGGTGGTTGGAGGCCCCACTAAAAAAAAAAAAAGACAGAAAGAAAAAAAAGAAATGGGAAAAGAAAAGGTGGTTGGGCGGCCCCACTAAAAAAAAAAATAAGAAAAAAAAAGTAATGGGAAAGAAAAGGTGGTTGGAGGCCCACTACAAAAAAAAAAGAATGGGAAAAGAAAAGGTGGTTGGAGGCCCCACTAAAAAAAACAAAAGAAAAAAAATGGGGAAAAGAAAAGGTGGTTGGGGCACCCACTAAAAAAAAAAAGAAGAATAAGAAATGGGGAAAAGAAAAGGTGGTTGGAAGCCCCACTAAAAAAAAAAAAAAAAAGAAAGACAGAAAAAAAAGAAATGGGGAAAAGAATAGGTGGTTGGAGGCCCACTAAAAAATAAAAAAGAAATGGGGAAAAGAAAAGGTGGTTGAAGGCCCCACTAAAAAAAAAAAAAAAAAAAAGTAGAAAAAAGAAATGTATGTCTGACTATTGTGTTTGTATTTATGTCACCATTTACATATTTTACAGTGTCTTTCGAAGTCATATTTTGAATCATAAAAACTGTTCAATTGTCCATTGAACCTTTGTGTTGACAAGTTAGACTGGATGTTTGTAATTTGTGAAGGCAGCACCAAAGGTGTAGTACTTGTTTGTATGATTTTGTATTATAGACTTACAGTTAACATCATTTGTGTGTATGATGTTTCCTCCGGAAAAGCAGTTTCCAAAGCAGCAAGTCCTTTTTTAAAAAAATTATTATTTCATCAAATTGACTTTGTTTTCAAGCTTTTGAAGAAAGAAAAGGGCTTCACCCAAAAATGATCATTAGCGGGACTTCAGTCTTTGTCATGACCAGGACTTATGTCTTTAACATTACCAGGGATTCAGTCTTCATCATCACCAGGACTTAAGTCTTCAATATCACCAGGACTTTAGTCTTCATCATTGCCAGGACTTTAGTTTTCAATATCGCCAGGACTTCAGTCCTCATCAACACCAGGACTTTAGTCTTCATCATCACCAGGACTTTAGTCTTAATCATCACCAGGACTTCAATCTTCAACATTACTAGGACTTTGGTCAACATTACCAGGACTTCAGTCTTGAACAATATCAGGACTTCAGTCTTCAACATCTCCAGGACTTCAGTCTTCAACATCTCCAAGACTTCAGTCTCCAACATAACCAGGAATTGATCAACACCAGGTCTTCAGTCTTCATTATTACCAAGACTACAGTCTTCATCATCACAACGACTTAAGTCTTTAACATTACCAGTGCTACAGTCTTTATCATCACGAAGACTTCAGTCTTCATTATCACCAAAACTTCAGTCTTCATCATCACCAGGACTTCAGTTTTCATCATCACCAGGACTTCAGTTTTCATCATCACCAGGACTTCAGTCTTCATCATCACCAGGACTGCAGCCTTCATCATCACCAGGACTGCAGCCTTCATCATCACTAGGACTGCAACCTTCATCACCAGCACTTCAGTCTTCATCATCACTAGCACTTCAGTCTTCATCATCACCAGGACTACAGTCCTCATCATCACTAGGACTACTCTTCACATCACTAGGGCTGC
>CM054152.1:28543390-28552050 GCA_028751875.1 Rapana venosa | reverse complement strand
CCCTCCCCTAAAAAAAATCCCCCAAAAACCCAACCCCTAAAAACCCCAAATAAAAAAAAACCCAAAAAACCCAAAATTTAAAAAAAACCCAAAAACCCCCCCCTATAAAAAACCCCCCCTATAAAAAAAACCCCCCCAAAAACCCAAAAAACCCCAAAATTAAAAATCCCCTTTCCCCAAAAAACCCAAAAAAATAAAACCCAAAATAAAAAATAAAATAAAAATTAATAAAAAACCCCCCCCTAAAAAAACCCCCCCCCAAACCCCCCCTTAAAAAAAAAAATAAAAAAAAACCCCCCCTACCCCCCCCAAACCCTAAAAAACCCTCCCCACCCTAAAAAACCCTAAACCCCAAAAAATATAAAAAAAATAATAAACCCTCCCCCCCCCCAACCCCCTACCCCCCTATCCCCCCCCTTCCCCACCCCCCAACCCCAACCCCCCCAAAACCCCAAACCCCCCCTACCCCCCCCCCTACCCCCCCTACCCCTACCCAAAAAAACCCCAAAACCCAACCCCTACCCCCCCCCCAAAAACCCAAACCCCCAAAACCCCCCCCAACCCCCCCCAACCCCCAACCCACCCCCCCCAAACCCTACCCTCCCCCCAACCCAAAAAAAAACCCCCCACCTCCCCCAAAACCAACCCTACCCCCCCCCCAAACCCCCCCCCCCAAAACAACCCCAAAAAACCCCAACCCAAACCCCACCCTACCCTACCCCCACCCCAACCCAAAAACCCCTAAAAAAATAAAAAACCTTTCCCCAACCCCCCCCCAACCCCCTCCCCCCAAACCCCTACCCCCCCCCCTACCCAAAAACCCCAAAAACCCAAAAACCCCAAAAATCCCAAAAAAAAAAAAACCCCAAAACCCAAAAAACCCCAAAACCCCCTTTCCCCTACCCCCTAAACCCCAAAAACCCAAAAAAAAACCCCCTCCAAAAATTAAAAAAAAAAAACCCCCCCCCCCCCCCCAAAAAACCCTCCCGGGCCCCCCCCCACCCCCCCCTCCCCCCCCCTTACCCGCCCCCCACCCCCCCCCCCCCCCCAAACCCCCCCCCCCCACCCTCCCCCCCCAAAACCCTCCCCCAACCCCTCCTCCCCCCCCCCCCCCCCCCGCCCCCCCCCCCCCCCCCCCCCCCCCCCTCCCCCCCCAAACCCACCCCCACCCCCCCCCCCCCCCCCCAAACCCCACCCCCCCCCCCCCACCCCCCCCTACCTCCCCCCCCCCCAACCCCCCCCTCCCCCCCACCCCTACCCCCTTACCCAAACCCCCCCCCCTACCCCCCCCCCCCCCCACCAAACCCCCATCACTTGAAGTTTTTCCCAAAAAGGGGCAGCCCCAACCACGATGGGAAGGAAGGAGAGAGTGCAGGCTCCCCCGGGCCCAGAATCAACTGCCGCCACACAGGTTTTGGGCCCAAAACGGTCCAGGAGCAGCAGGAAAGGACCCAAAACCCCCACGCGCCCTCCATCACCACTTTTCGGGGCTTTAGTTGATGAAAAATTTTGCCGCCCGGTTGGTGATGTTAGCGTCAGACCGTAGTAAAACATGGTAAAGGATCATTCTGCACAACCAGGGACTGGTTTGTAAAAAAAAAATTCCACGAGGCTTACCCCCGTTAACCTTCGGGGATACAAAAAAAGAGACGGAAAAAAGAGAGGATTTTAAAAAAAAATTCGCACGAGTGGGTATTTCATTATCCTCAAAATACAAGGGGAACAAAAAACAACAACGAGAGGATTTTTAAAAAAAAAAATTTTCACACGATGCTTTTTTCCTTTTTTTCTCGAAATCCCAAAAAAGAGAAAAAAAAACAACAACAGAGAGTTTAAAAAAAAATCACACGAGTGCTTTTTCCCCATTAGCTAGAAATACAAGAAAAGAGAGAGGGGAGAAAAAAAGGATGTTAAAAAAGTCACCGAGTGGCTTTTCCATATTTTTCGAAATAAAAAAAAGAAAGAGAGAAAAAGGATGTTAAAAAAGTCAAAACGAGTGCTTTTCCATTTTCCTTCGAAATACAAAAAAAAAGAGAGAGGGGGAAAAAAGAGATGTTAAAACACAAAACCCACGAGTGTTTATTTCCATTATTTTGGGAAATCAAAAAATTAAAAAAAAAAAACGACGAGTTAAATTAAAAACATTTTCACACGAGTGCTTTTTTTCCCATTTTTCCCTTCAAAATACAAAGAAAAGAGAGAGAGAAAAAAAAGAGAGGATTTTAAAAAAAGGAAAAAAACTCACACTTTGCTTTTTTCCAAATTATTTTCGAAAAAAAAAAAAAAGAGAGAGAAAGAGAGAGAAAGAGGGGATTTAAAAAAAAAAATTTTTGCATGAGTGTTTTTTCATTACCCTTTCGAAATCCAAGAAAAGATAGAGAAAAAAAAAAACCAAAGGAAAAATGTTAAAAAAAAAAAATCACACAGTGCTTATTTTTTTTATTCTTCGAAATAAAAAAGAAAAGAGAGAAAAAAAAGAGAGGATTTTTAAAAAAATTCACATAGTGCTTAGCCCCTTTATTCTTCGAAATCCCAGAAAAGAAAAAAAAAGAGGGGGATGCTAAAAAAAAAAAACCCACGAGTGCTTATTCCATTAGCCTCGAAATACAAAAAAAGAACAAAAACCCGGGGAAAATGTTAAAAAAAAAATTCAATCACACTAATGCTTATTCCCCTTATTCTCAAAATCCAAGAAAAGAAAAAAACCGACGAGGGGATGTTAAAAAAAAATTTCACACGAGGCTTGGCCCTTAATCCTCAAAATAAAGAAAAAGAAAAAAAAGAAACAAAGGGGAATTTTAAAAAAAATTTCCATGATGTTTTATTCCTTTATCCTTTGAAATACAAAGTAAAGAGAGAGAGAGAGAAAAAAAAAGAAGGATTTAAAAAAAAATTACACGAGTTTTTCCCCCATTATCCTCGAAAAAACAAAAAAGAGAGGAAAAAAAAGAGGGGAAATTTTAAAAAAAATTTTTCAATGAGTGTTTTTTTCCATTATCTTCGAGAAAACAAAGAAAAGAAGAAGAAAAAACAACCGACGAGATGAAAAAAAAAAAAATTCACAACGAGGGGCTTACCCCCATTATCCTCGAAATGAAAGAAAAGAGTAAAGAATAAAGAAAAAAAGGTAAGGGAGTGGGGGTGGGGGTAGCACCCTTAACTGGACAGTCGATGGAGAGGGGTTTTACTTTTTTTTGGGTAGTAAATTAAAACAACGAAATTTTGGGAAGACTGGGGACAAAGCCCATAGCAAAAAACCTGCACGTACCCCACACACAAACACACACACACACACACAAAACACACACACACACACACCCACACCCCAAAAACACAAACACACACACCACACACACAACACACACCCCAAAGCGCGCGCGCACACACGCACAAGCACACGCACACCACAAAAAAAACGCACACACACACACACACAGGCGGCGCGCGCGCGCCACACAAAACACACACACAAAACGCACACACACACACACACACACGAAACACATACAAACACACCGTTCTCCTCTCCTCTCCCCCCACCCCCCCAACCACAAAAACCCCCCCCCACCCCCCCACACCCCATACAATTTTCTCCCCCCCACCCCAACTTCCGCCCCCCCCCCCCCCCCCCGCACACACCAAAAACACCCTTCCCCCCTCCAACCCCCCCCAACCCCCCCGCCTCCTCCCCACAACCACCAACCCTCCCCCCCCCTTTAAAAAACCCCCCCCCCCCCCCCAAACCCCCAAACCTTTCTTTTCCTTTACATACACCAGAAAAACTCGCGCCCCGACGTTAAATCCGGGTCCGCTTTTCGAAAGAGTAGGCCATTGTGTGCCGGGGGGGAACAGATGAAAAAATTTTAAAAAACCGCAAAACATACACAGGGGGCGGGGGATTAAATCGAGCGCTTTGGGATTTGTTGCTTTACAAATTTTTGGGCGCTATAAAAAAATTTCCAACATCATCATCATCATCATAAATCAACATCATCAACATCATCATCACCCAGATGAGGGTTGATGATAAAGAATGATATGAATGATGTTTATTATTGTTATTATCTTTAAATCATTATTTTTATTTTTAATTACGGACTGTTAAGAGCATGACAGGGAACGCGGACCATCCCCTTTTTAAAGCCCTGACGGCCTGTAAAAAAGGGAAAACCCCTGTTTCCTTGCTGCTGCTGCCCCTCCTCCCCCCTCCCCGTCACCCCCAAACCACACGTTTGCTGCGCTGCTCCCTGCGGGGGCCGCGCCCACAGGGGGCAGCTTGGCCTTGTTGGACCTGGCATCCGCTCCAAAAACAATCCGGGCCTCGTCCCCGCGACCCTTTGGACAACCGCCACCTGGGGGACTTCGGGATCACCTGCAGGATACATTAACAGGGAGGGAAAAAAAGGGAAGGGAGAACTCAGAACCTGCTTGAGAAGTTAAATAGTAGTAGGAGTATTTGTAGTAAGGGAGGAAGGGTGGAGTAGGAGGGGTAAAGGGGGATGTGGAGGGAAAGGGGGAGGAGGGGTAGGGGGAGAGTAGGAGGAGGAGGAGGGTAGGGGAGGGGGAGGAAAAGGAAATAGGAGAAAGGGGGAGGAAAAGGGGGAAAGGGGTTTAAAAGGGGGGGAGGAGTAAAAGGGGAAATAGTAGTAAGTTTGGAGGGAAAGGGGGGGGAGGTTGGGATTTGGGGAGTTGGGTTTAGGGGGGGCCCGCGGGTTGGGCTTCTTCTTTCTTATTCTGGGGGGGGCCGTCCTTACTTTTTTACTTTTATTCCCTTTCTTCATCTACCCCTTTTTCGTCGACTTCACTACTTTCTTCCTCTTAACCCCCTACTACTACTACCATTTCCTCGTCTTCTTCTTATTTTTCTTCCCTTTTAACCCACTACTTCTTTTTCTTCTTTTTCGTTTTCTCCATTCTTCATTCCCCCTCTCACCCTACAACCCTTTCTTTTCGTTCTTTCCCCCTTCCCCACTACCCGCTCTACTACTACTTTCCCCTTTTTCTTCTTCTCCTTTTTTTCTACCCCTACTCCCACGCTTCTCCCTTTTCTCATTCCCCCTTTTTTCCTTTTCTTCACCCCTTCCACCCCACCAAAATACTTCTACTACTACTTTCGCCCCTTGTTTTTTCCCGATCCTTCCCTTTTTCTTTTTAAACTACGCCCCTTCCCCTTTTTTCCCCCTTTTTTCCACTTCCCCCCTTCTTTTACTTTCACCTTTACCCCACAACTACTTCCTTTGACTACAAATTATTTGCTCCCCGGCTTGCCCCCTCCCCTTTTCCCCTCCCCACCACACTCCCCTTCCCCCTGGGGGCCCTTTCCCCGCCCTATCTAGCCCCCTACTTCCTCTCCCTTTTCCCCCCGGTTCCCCCTCACTACTACCTCTTTACGTTAACTTCTGGGGTTTTTTCTCCCTTCGTTTTAACCTTCCCTTCTTCTTCCCCCCTTTTCGCGCCCCGCCTTCGCGATTTCCACCCTACCCCCTCCACGACCCCCTACCCCCAACACCTACTACTAAATAACCCACCCCAACCTACCAAAAAACCCTTTTTTCTTTTCCCTTCCCTTTTCCCCCCTCCCCTTTACCTTTTTGGGGGAAACCCTTTTTCTTCAACCACCCTCACCCCCTTCCCTTTTCCACCCCCCACCCCCTATTTTCCTTTTAACTACATCCTGTCTAAAATCCTACAAGACCCACCGCCCAATTACGCCACTGCCTACTTGGGGGCTTTTATCAAAAGAAGTTTTTTTCCCCCCCCTTCCCCAAACTAAAATTACAAAAAATTACCAAAACCCGTTTAAGGGGAAAAAAAATGAATTTTAACCCGGGGAAACCAAAAACAGGCTGGGGGTTTCCCCCCCAAAAGGGAAATTTTTTTCATTCCAAAAAAATCCAAACCCCTTTATTTAAATAAAACCCAATCCAAATTTAAAAAACCCAATTTTTTCCCCAAAAAAGGAAAAAAAAAGGCCGGGGAAAAATTTTGCCAAAAATTCTTTGGGGGAGAAGAAACCTTATTAAAAGAGCCCCTCAAAAAAAAACAATTTTTGGGGTTTAAATTTTTCAGCCATTGGTTATCGGGAAAAGGAAGTTTAAAAAAATAAAACTTAAAAAATTTTTTTTTTTAAAGATCAATCTTTTAAATAAACTGGGGCTTTATACTCATCGTTTAAATTTTATTGATTTAGGGATTCCGCAGGGATAAGGGCTTGCCCCGATTTTTGTTATCTTTCTTGTACATGACCTTCCCAGTTTTTTGCAACTGATACACAAGTTTTTTCAAATATGCTATGATTTTCGCTATATGGATAAAAAACTTCAGTTTGGAAAAAAAAAACCCCAAAAAGAGTTAAACAATCATGTTGAAAAAAATTTTTTATCAAGACGAACTAAATAAATTTCTGAAAATTTTTAAAAGGAAAAATTTTGAATTATCTGCAAAAAAACATGTCTGGGGGCTTTTTAATAATGGTGAAAACCCACAAAAAAAACCAACCGAAAATTTGAAGGAACAGTGCTTAGGTATAAACCAGATTCAAATTCTTAGGGTTAAATTTTTAAATAGAAAGCTGGGCTTTGGGAAATTTTCACATCAACCAGTTAATATCTTTAGGCAGAAAAAGAAATTAAATTTTTTAAAAAAAAATTAGCTTTCAGGCATGGGAAACCAAGATACCAAGACATTTATCATTTTGGGTCCAAACTTTAGAAACCCCCAAAAATTTAAACTAAAAGGACAAGAATTTTTTTTTCTGCTGCAGATTATCTACTTAAAAAAAAACAAAGTTTAGACATAAACCATAAAAAACAAATTGGTGATCCCGCCCTGCTAACAAAACTAAACTTATAAAGAAACACAATTTTTCTCTCTCTTTCTGATCAAAGAAGAAATTGGGGCCCCATCAAAGTATGGTGATTTTGAATTTTCCCCGTTCCAAATTCAGTAAAAGATGAAATTCTTATTAAATCAAGACACAGAATTTTCCAAAACGAGCAAGCAATATTTCATTTCTTTTCCCAAAAAAAAAGTTTTTTACAATTCAATTTTGAAAAACATTTTGGGATTGACCTAAAAAACAATTCCAATTTTTTTCCCATGGGTTTATTTAAATGCCTCCCCGGGAAAATATAACAGCCTTAAAAATTTGGGGCACTGACTACACGGGTTAAAAAAATGAAGATAAAAATTTGCCGCCGGGGATGTAAAAAAATCACATTGAAATAATTAATTTTAAACATTTAAAAGGGGTTTTAAAAAAAATGGATCTGTTTTTGGAATCAGGAAAAAATGGAGCAGCATTTGTGAATTTTCCCGGGTTTTTAAAAATACAAAAAAAACATTTCATTTTGGAAAAAATTTTCTATTTTTTTAAAGTGTGAATTGTTTGCAATCCCTTTTGGCCTTGAATTTTTTGTCAAAACGCCTTATATTTTCCACATTCTTTTTTTTGGGGTTGACTCAAAAGCAGTATTGATGGCACTTTAACACTGGCAGGGGAACATAAGGAAAAAAATTGTATTTTAGATTAAATTCTTATACAATTTTTTTTTTGCAAGCAGAGGCATACAAAAAAACTTTTTGCTGGGTCCCTTTTTCACGTGGAATCTATTGGAAAAGTTGGTTTATTCTTTAGAAAAAAAAAGGTGCCCTTTATTGCCAAAAAATGAAACATTTTAATTTTCCCCCCTCGCATTGGGCCCCGCATGAAATTTTAAAGCTAAAATTTTGGGAAATTTTATACATTCCAAAATGGAAAAAAACACTTTTTAAAAAATTTTCTGCTCACGGAATTAGAAATTTTAATATATTAAATGAGGCTAAATGCAAGGAACACCAAAATACTCTAAAAATATGACATGTTGCTGTTCTCAATCTATTTCAATTCACCATTTATTGTTTGATTGCCCAATCCTAACTGACCTGTTTAAAAGGAGAGGAATAGATATTCATGAAAAATATGTCACTGTTCAAGAAGTTTTATATGACTCTCAGCAGTTCATAACATCGGTTGCTGAGGTTATATATTCTTCCTCAGTAAGACCTCTACTGTAGATAGTTGTGAGAATATAAATATGCATACATTGGAGAGAGAGAGAGAGAAAGAGAGAGAGAGAGGGAGAGAAGAGAGAGGGAAGAGAGAGAGAGAGAGAGAGAGAGAGAGAGAGAAGAGAGAGAGAGAGAGAGAGAGAGAGAGAGAGAGAGAGAGAGAGAGAGAGAGAGAGAGAGAGAGAGAGAGAGAGAGAGAGCGATGCTGGTTTGAATGCGAGTGTGTCCTATCACCAGTAGTGAATGAACATAATCAAAAACAAACAAATCAAAACAAAATGACTGACTTATACACTAATGGACTGACCGACTGACCGACTTACTGACTCACTAACTCACTGACTGTCCCGACTGATTCGATGATTGACTGACTGACTGACTCACTCTCTCCCTCCCTCCCTCACTCGATCCCCTCACACACCCACCCACTCACTCACTCACTGGCTAACTGACTGACTGACTGACTACTCACTCACTCATTCACTGACTCACTCACTCACTGTCTGACTGATTGTATGACTGACTGACTGACTGACAACTCACTGCTTTACTTACTCCCTCCCTCCCTCCCTCCCTCCTCCCTCCCTCCCTCCCTCCATCACTCACTCCCT
>CM054152.1:28518390-28538390 GCA_028751875.1 Rapana venosa | reverse complement strand
TAAGTTAATTTAAGTGGGGAAGATGAACCTAGTTAAGTTAAGTTAAGTGGGGAAGATGAACCTAGTTAAGTTAATTTAAGTGGGGAAGATGAACCTAGTTAAGTTAATTTAAGTGGGTAAGATGAACCTGGTTAAGTTAATTTAAGTGGGGAAGATGAACCTAGTTAAGTTAATTTAAGTGGGGAAGATGAACCTAGTTAAGTTAATTTAAGTGGGTAAGATGAACCTGGTTAAGTTAATTTAAGTGGGGAAGATGAACCTAGTTAAGTGAAGTTAAGCAGGGGAGATGAACCTAGTTCAGTTAAGTGGGGAAGATGAACCTAGTTAAGATAAGTGGGGAAGATGAACCTAGTTAAGTTAAGAGGGGAAGATGAACTTAGTTAAGTCAAGTTAAGTTAAGTGGGGAAGTTGAACCTAGTTAAGTCAAGTTAAGTTAAGTGAGGAAGATGAACCTAGTTAAGTCAAGTTAAGAGGGGAAGATGAACCTAGTTCAGTTAAGTGGGGAAGATGAACCTAGTTAAGTCAAGTTAAGAGGGGAAGATGAACCTAGTTCAGTTAAGAGGGGAAGATGAACCTAGTTAAGTCAAGTCAAGTTAAGTGGGGAAGTTGAACCTAGATAAGTCAAGTTAAGTTAAGTGGCGAATATGAACCTAGTTAAGTCAATTTAAGTGTGGAAGATGAACCTGGTTAAGTCAAGTCAAGTTAAGTGGGGAAGATGAACATAGTTAAGTCAAGTTAAGAGGGGAAGATGAACCTAGTTAAGTCAAGTTAAGAGGGGAAGATGAACCTAGTTAAGTCAAGTTAAGCACGGAAGATGAGCCTAGTTAAGTAAGGTTAAGTTAAGTGGGGAATATGGACCTAGTTCAGTTAAGTTAAGTGGGGAAGTTGAACGTAGATAAGTCAAGTTAAGCAGGGAAGATGAACCTAGTTAAGTCAAGTGGGGAAAATGAACCTAGTTAAGTCAAGTGGGAAGATGAACCTAGTTAAGTTAGGTTAGCAGGGAAGATGAACCTAGTTAAGTGAAGTTAAGCAGGGGAGATGAACTTAGTTAACTTAAGTGGGAGAAGATGAACCTAGTTAAGTTAAGTGGGGAAGATGAACCTGGTTAAGTCAAGTTAAGAGGGGAAGATGAACCTGGTTAAGTCAAGTTAAGAGGGGAATATGAACCTAGTTAAGTCAAGTTAAGAGGGGAAGATGAATCTGGTTAAGTCAAGTCAAGTTAAGTGGGTAAGAGGGGAAGATGAACCTGTTAAGTCAGTTAAGCATGGAAGATGAACCTAGTTAAGTCAGGTTAAGCAGAGAAGATGAACCTGGTTAAGTCAAGTTAAGTGGGAGAACATGAACCTGGTTAAGTCAATTCCTTCGTCCTCCAAAAGTCCTTTGGATGATAATATAAATCAAGGTCCCGTGTGCAAACGCATGCAGAATATCTTGCGCACACATTAAAACCCGTTCCGCTTTTCAAAAGTGTAGGCCATTGTGTGCCGTGGGAACGGATGACAAAATTTACAAGACTGCATACACACGGGCACTGAATGTAAGAAAGCACATGTGTGCTTATTTCACTATCTTGGAAATAAAAGAATAAATAAATAAATAAATAACAAATAAGTCAAGTTAAGCGGAACATGAATCTAGTTCAGTTAAGCAAAGTCAAGACACGTATGGCAAAAATGACGAACCTAGCACAGTCCTACCCCCCTCTCCACGTCAAAGCTTACGTAGAGTTCACATGAAGAAACCCTAACGATTATCATTACTACGGTACAACGATAAACAAAAATGCAGACGTCTCCACGCTTGGGTAGTTTTCTAAAAACCCAGGAGCAATAACTGCAGCTCCATACATAACACCTCTCTCCCCCTTCCCCTTCACACTCCACGTCACAGAGGGGTCAGGATGCCCTGAGTTTTGGACAGATTAATTTTCTTTTAACGCCTATCCGACTATTCAACTCTTGCTGTAAAGTACATTTGAATGGAGAAAGGGGAAAAAAAACCGAGAATAGACTAACGATGAATAGTTTTACACGATCTTCTTCTAAGAAACTCTGACACACGGATATCGTTTATGACTGGTTTGCTATCAGCACCCCCCCTGTCCTCAACTGTAATTGTTTCCCTATCAGAGTTGTTTTTTTTTCTCCAGTATTATCCAAGGACCACTCTCTTGTTTCCGTGAGTTCTTTTACGTGCAGCTAATTTATGTTTGTAACACATAAGACCTCGGTTTATCGTCTCATTCGAAAGACTAACACCCAGACTACCACTCATACGTCTTAATGGATGGGGGAAAAAGTTTTTGGGCCAAACGAGGATCAAACCACCGCACACTTTCGACCCGGGCATTTTGTTTTCCTGGCAGGCGCGTTACCTCTAGGCCACCGATCCCTGAAATGTTGGACGTCATAAAAAAAATTAAAAAATACCGTGGTATTAATGCCTATACTCTTGGCTTCAGTGGTTAGAACCGCACGCTGTCACATACATAACATGTCGCGGGTTCGGATTCACCCGAGGAACATGTAAGGGTATCATCACCCACTCACTACACGCCTCAGTACAGTGGTCAGTGACAGTCAACTTCTACTGAGTGCGTTGTGGGTTCGAGGCCCGCCCGTTTAGAGTAGTATGTTAGATTTGACTCCGAAAAACAGGATTCGAACCAGCACACCTTTCGCTTTCCAGGGTGTGTTACCGCTAAGCCACCTTTTTCACATACGGGTGGTGTGACTGTAAGGCAACCGCTTTTCACGAAACAGAGGGAGAGGGCACGAGCGTCTTTCCTTTGTGTGATAGTGGGAAAAAGAAATGAAAAGAGGTCAACGGACCTTTATTGAGGCTGAAGAAAAGTAAAGACATTAACACAGACCCCCCCCCCCCCCAGTGCAAACTAGCAAGTAAGAAATAAAAAAATAAAATAACAAACAAAAGCCAACCAACTGATCAGCCAGCGAACCGAACAGCCAGCCAACCAGCCAACCAACCAACCAGCCAACCAACCAACCAGCCAACCAACCAACCAGCCAACCAAACAAAAGAAAATCAAAGAATAATGCCTCCACAACAGATCCGACCACCAACCAACCAACACAACCAACCAACCAACAGCCAACCTTCCCGATCCTCTCTTCAAAAAAAACACACACACACACACTACACACACATATACACACACACATACATACACACACACACACACACACGCACGCACGCACAACACATACACACACACGCACACGCACACACGCACACGCACACACACACACACACACACACACACACACATACACACACACACACACACACACACACACACACACACACACACACACACACACACACGTACCACACACACACACACACACACACACACACACACACACACACGCGCCGCGCACAACACACAACACACACACACACAACACACAGCACACCACTCACTCGACACGCACTGCACACCAACGCACACGCACAAGCGCACACACACACAACACACACAACACACAACACAACACACACACACACACACACACTCAAGGAAAAAAAACAAAACCAAACGAAAGACAGAAATGCTTTCACAGCAAACCCGACTTTCACTTCGACAGCAGCTGTCAACCGAACGTCAGTCAAGCACGAAGGACATTGACCACAGACAGTCGAGCAAAACGCAAATCGATATTCATGGTTATGGTTTGGTCCATATCAATGGAAATTCATGGACATGTTGATCTATTTAAGACCGGATCATAGTCCAATGGCTTAAAAAAAGGGCCTAAGAAAGATTCATTTCATGTTTTCAATCCTCCGTACCAAAGGAGAGACGTTTTCTCATGCTACTGCGTTGAGAAATGAAAATAGTTGAATGCATGTACGAGCTTGCCGGTGTGTCCTCGATTTTGACACCATCACCGCCACTTTCCTGAACATCAGACAGTATACCCCCGTCCCCTCGTAAATGTTGTCATCCGATCTTGTAAACAAAATTTTCTTTTTCTTTTTTTTTATGTCGAGGATAATGGAATAAAAACTCATGTGTTTGTTTACATCCTGTCTCTTCTTATATCTCGAGGGTAATGGAACAAGCACTCATGTGCTTTTTTTAATTTTTTTTATAAACATCCAGTCCCTGTGTGTACGCGGCTTTGAACATTTGTCATCCGTTCCCATCGGCATACAATGGCCTACTCTTTCGAAAAGCGGAACGGGTTTTAACGTGTGCGCAAGATGTTCTCCGTGCGTTCGCACACGGGACCTCGGTTTATAGTCTCATCCGGAGGACTTTTAGGGAAGAGTGGAGTCGGCACTGATAATAACTCCAGAGGAAAAAAATCCTCTTAAACAGATTCGAACCCGGGTCAGCAGATCACGAGCGCAACGCGCATCTCTCTAACCCCCAGGCTATCCCGTCCCCCAACTTGCACACAATGGCCTACTCCTCCGAAAAGCGGAACAGGCTTTAACATATGCGCAAGATGTTCTGCATGCAGTTCGCACACGGCACCTCGGTTTAATAATTACCGTCTCATCGGAGAGACTTAAGAGCCCTCGACTCGGAGCTCTAGCCAAGAACATAAAAAAGGTAAAGGAGTCCCATCACCTATAAGGTCGTAGGGGAACGAGGCCTCATAAACCTCACTCCTCAAGGGGCCAGCATATTGAGGGCGGCGCCCATCTCCTCTCCCTCGCTGCTTTACCTTCCCTGACCCTAAAGAGGGCAGGTACCCATTTACAGCTGGGAGAACTGGGGGGAACTGTGCTGAAGCCAAGGCAGCGCGAATGGTCACCCATCCAAGTGGAAACCACACTCAACACAGCTTAACCTTAGCTGGGGGGTAAAGCGAGTGCTCCGACCACTGAGCTATCGCGTCCCTTAGCCAAGGAACGTAAACCCCCCAAAAACCACAGAGAGGAAGAAAGCAAGCCTGGTCACCAGGCCGGGGTCTTACCGATGACCAGTCCGTTGGTGAAGACCACCGTGCGGGCGACGCCCATGATGAAGCGACAGACGTTGACCCCCAGCAGACTTTGCACAAAGGCGATGCCGAACCCTCCCCCCACCAGAGCCAGCCCTCCGATGCAGAATGGAAGTTTCCGACCGAACCTACAACATCCCCAACCACACCACACCCCTCCGGGAAAAAAAAGGAAGAAAGAAAGAGAAGAGGAAATGTTTTAAATCGTCCGGTTAGTGTAAATCTAGGATTTGTCGTAGTTGTCGTTACCATCGTTGCCGTTGTTGTTGTTGTTGTTGTTGTCGTCATCGTCGACGTCGCCGTTATCATCATTACCACCACCACCACCACCACCACCACCACCACCACCACCACCACCACCACCACCACCATCATCATCATCATCATCATCATCATCATCATCATCACACCATAAGCAGAAATCTGTGATCATCATCATCATCATCATCATCATCATCATCATCATCACACCATAAGCAGAAATCTGTGGTCTTGCCTGAGTCACAGGTCTGATTGCTTGCAGATATATGCTCAATGTTATTGTATTGTTATCAGTTTGCACAAAAATGTTCCATGGTGCTTCTAATACTGTCAGTTTGCACAACACATATTTTTCAATGTTATTCTAATGTCATCAATTTTGCAAAAAAATAATGTTCAATGTCGTTCTAATGCCGTCAGTGTGCAAAAGTATCTTCGATGTTTTAATTCTGTCCAATTCAACCTCTTGGTGCTTACACAACGTATAATTTATCAAAACTTGCAAATCTTGTACAAGCATGTGTGTTATGTGTAACCACGTCCATATGGGTTTTTCTTCTTTTTTTCTTCTTTATTCTTTTATATCGAGGATAATGGAATAAGCACTTATATGCTTTTTTACATCCAGTCCCCCGTGTGTATGCGGTTTTGTAAATTTTGTCATCTGTTCCACCGGCGCACAATGGCCTACTCTTACGAAAAGTGGAACAGGATTTTAACGCAAGATGTTCTGCGTGCGTTCGCACACGGGGCCTCGGTTTATAGTCTCATCCGAAGGACTTTTGGGGAGAGTGGAGTCTGCACTGATGTTAATTCCAGTGTGCGTGTATCCATGCTTGCGTACGCGTGTGTGCGTACGCGTGTGTCTGTGGGTGGAGGGGTGAGGGTCCTGTGCATGCATGATAATGTGGAGGAGGGCGTGGCAGCCCCCCTACCTACCTGTCGGACACAAAGCCCATGACCAGGGAGGCAGACAGTGTGCCCATCTCCGATATCATCCCCGAGCTGGCCCTGTGCACACTGCGATCACACACCACGTCAAACTGCACACACACACACACATGTACACACACACGTACACACACACACACACACGTACACACAGAGGCATACGCACGCGCATACACACACACAGGCATACGCACACACATACATATACACACATATATATATACACACATACATATACATACACACATACATACACACATACATACACACATACATAAACATACACACACATGTACACACACATACACACACATATACACACACATACAACACATACACACACAGAGGCATGCACACGCGCATACACACACACATATTTACACATACACACATATACACACACAGAGGCATGCACACGCGCACACACACACATCACACACATACACACACATATATACACAGAGGCATGCGTACGCGTGCACACACACATACACACATAGAGGCATGCGCACGCACATACACACACACACAGAGGCATGCGCACGCGCATACACACGCACACAGAAGCATGCACACGGGCATACACACATACATACACACACACACACACACGCACACACACAAACGCACGCACGCACACACACAGAGGCATGCACACGCGCATACACACACAAACGCACACACACACAAACACACACAGGCACACGCGCGCACGCACACACACAGAAGCATGCACACGCGCATACACACACAAACACACACACACTCTAACCCGCACACCACACACACATACACACATTCACACGCATACACGCATACCACACACACACCACGCGCGCGCACACACACACACACACATACACAACGCCGCACGCGCGACACACACACCCGCCACACACACACACACACAACACACACACACACACACACACACACACACACACACACACACACACACACACACCACGCACGCACGCACACACACACACACACACACACACACACACACACACCACGCACGCACGCACGCACCACACACACATACACACACACACACACACTTGAGCATCACGCAGGACAAAAAAAACATTTAAAACAGATGCAAGATTGCATCTTCATTATCATCACTATCACTATCACTGTTATCAACCATTACTTGATATCTCCGGTTTTCCATGAACTGTAAACGCCTGTGTCCCACCGAAAGAAAATGCCTTATTGTAAAAGAGAGACTACACTTTAATGTATTCCGGCACCAACCGGGCCCGACAGATACAGACACTTGCAGTGTTGGTCAGGTAATTTGAGCAACACTCTCAAAGTCCCAATCTTCCCAATGAGCCCAAAGCAAACAAACTCAGGGTAGAGCCAGGCGGAGTTTGAAAAATCTACACAACTCTTATAGGATTGGAACCTGCATCCTTCCAGTCCGGGGGGCGGACGAAATAGCCTAGTGGTTAGAACATTGCGCTCGCAATCTTACAACCCGGGTTCGATTCCCGTTCAAGGGGGATATTTTTCCCTGGAGTTAACATCAGTGCAGACTCCACTCTCCCCAAAAGTCCTTCGGATGAGACTATAAACCGAGGTCCCGTGTGCGACGCACAAGAACATCTTGCGCACACATTAAATCCTGTTCCACTTTTCGTAAGAGTAGGCCATTCTGTGCCGGTGGAAACAGATGACAGAATTCACAAAACCACATACACAAGGGGATTGGATGTAAAAAAGTGCTTATTCCATTATCCTCGAAATAAAAAAAACAACCCTAGGCGCTAACCACTGCGCCATGGCGGCTGGTGTAATCAATCAAGGTATGGTCGGTTCGGTCAACAGCCGGACAGTCTGTCCTTCACCCACTTTGGTGACCGGCCAAATGTTCATATCTAGCAGTTCGATATCCTGCGAGTATATAAAATCAATGACCATCAACACATGCTACGGCCTCGACTTTATATTAGTATCATTTTATGTTCAGCACTTGCCCTGTATTTTGGTCAATCTTTCCTTTGTATTCCTTAATATGAACCACGCATGCACTGGGCCTGACTTGATAGCGCAGCACATTTTCGTTCATATGACAGACACCAATAGTTGCTGTTGCGCGTTCGACGACGAAGACGAAGAAGAATATCAACCAGAGATCACAATACATTAAAGAAAGGCTGGCACGGTTTGTTTCATGACAGTCATTTTTCTTTACTATTGTTCATTGTAAATTGTTAGTCATGGTTTAGTTTAAAAAAAAAAAGTCTGATTCTAGATGTAGCAAGTCGTGTTGTGTCTGGTATGCTCACACCATCTGCTTAAAGAGAGAGGTATTTAAACATCTGTGTTCAAAATTCGATGTTGACCTATTGTTTAAATCATTACTGATAACAATACTTTGCCTGAATCCTCCTATGTCCAGAGGCTATTTCAGTCTTCTGTACGAATCAGCAACTGCTTAGAGTGACTGTACCATACATGTTTACAATAAAAGAAACAAAATGCTCTCAATGAATGTGCCATATTAAAAATCAAATATTGTTTTAATTTATTTTATTTATTTATTCTTTTATATCGAGGATAATGGAATAAGCACTTATGTGATTTTTTACATCGTGTGTATGCGGTTTTGTAAATTTTGTCATCCATTCCCACCGGCACACGATGGTCTACTCTTACGAAAAGCGGAACAGGATTCAACGTGTAACGTTCTATAGTGGAAGATATCGACTAGGTAACAATGTTTTCCCAATCATGGTAATGGTATGTCTGATACCCTTTAATGTTCATCAATCGTCTTCACAAAATGCTCGAACAAAAACTCCAATTCAAAATCAAAATGTTCAGTTCTTGCTATCCCTTTCTGGATTTGGAAAACTATTAAAAAAAACCCACCCAACAACATCAAGAGACTCAAATAATAACAAAACAGCTCAAAGTGGCAACAGAAACAGAAACAGAAGACAAAATTTACAAAACCGCATACACACGGGGACTGGTGTAAAAAAGCACATGAGTGCTATACCTGCCAAACTGAAATGCGGAGTCTCACATGGATCAGTTCTAGGCCCTGTTCTTTTCACTATTTACACTGCCCCACTGTCACATATAATAAAACGTCATCAAATCAACCATCATTTTTACGCAGATGACTCTGATTCAAAGCAGTGTTACTCCTGAAAATCTGCCTTCTCTCCTGGCAAATATGGCCCACTGCTTTGAAGATATTCAAAATTGGATGACGCAGAAAAAATTACAGCTAAATGCAGATAAAACCAAAGCCATGCTTGTAGAGACCAAACACAAACTCTCTTCCATTACAACAGCTTCAATAGAACTTGGTAATGCATCAGTCCCTCTATCCACTGCTGTGAAGTACCTAGGTGTTGTTATGGACAACACACTCTCTTTGCAAAAATTCATCACCCAGACCTGTCAGTCATGCTACTATCAGTTACGGCGTATTAGTGCAATTTGAAAGTACCTGTCCACCGATGCAACAGCCAAACTTGTCACTTCTCTCATTCTTTCACGTCTGGACTATTGCAATTCTCTTTTGTCTGGTCTGCCAGCATCATCTATCCACTCCCTTCAACGTATACAAAAATCCGCAGCTCGACTAGTTCTCAGAAAGAAAAAATCGGAGCACATTACCCCCCTCTTGCGATCTCTCCACTGGCTGCCTGTGCCACAGAGAGTAGAATATAAGATCAGTACCCTCTGTTACAAATGTCTCCACTAAACTGCACCCTCCTACCTCTGTGAATGTCTTAACCTGTACACTCCTTCACGTTCCCTCCACTCTGCTGCAGATACCTTGTGCCTACAAATACCTAGATTCAACCAATCTACTGTTGGCCGCCGCTCTTTCTCTATTTCGGGTCCAACGACCTGGAATGAGCTCCCTCTCTCTCTTCGCCAGAAGCCTAGCTATGACACTTTTAAATCAAGCCTCAAGACATATTTATTTCAAACCTAAGATTTCCCCCCTCCTGTCTCATATCAGAACTATCCCACCCTTCACTAACCTATGTCCTATCACCCTGCTAAAGTATATGACCTGTGTGTGTGTGTGTGTGTGTGTGTGTGTGCTTTTGAAAAAACATTTGACTATTGCAATTTTATTTCATAGATTTGGTCTGCAGTACCAAGTTTGTAATATCTGTTTGAACTATTGATTATTTGTCATTGGTTGTATGACTGTAAGATTAGGTCGAATGCATGCGCTTTGATTTGTCTTTGCAAGATATAGCGCTATATAAGTTCCATTTATTATTATTATTATTATTATTATTATTATTATTATTATTATTATTATTATTATTATTATTATTATTCCATTACCTCGATATAAAAGAATAAATAAATAAATAAACAAATGTAACATTCGATAACAACACGTCAACACAACACTTACAATACAGAAATAATCATTCCTCTTCTTTGTCTTTTGGGGATGATCTGGACGTCTTCTAATCACCGTTTTCCAATGATACGGATAGACTTAATAGCATTCCACAATGTGTTTTTCCATTTCTGTTCGTTAAAGAAAATCTTGCTCAAATTAGAAGAATATTTGCATTGTAGTAAAAGCAATTCGGAAATAATTTTTTTACGAGAATTTTTGAAGAACAGATACACAAAACAATGTAATACAATTCATGTCTAAGGTCACCACCCTCACTTTAATTGTTGTGTAGTAACTTTTTTCTTTCTTCTTTTTTTTTCTTTCTTCGAGTTCTTTCCAAACTACAAAAGAAAAGCAAGATAACTTTATAACAGTATAGGACAGGGTCCACCTGTAGCGTTAGACGTGTCAGTATTATCTGTTTATGTTTGTCTGTCTCTGTCTGCCTGTCTCTGTTTCTGTCTGTCTGTCTGCATGTCTCTGTCTCTGTCTGCCTGTCTCTGTCTGTCTCTGTCTATCTGCCTGTCTCTGTCTGGCTATGCCTATCTGTCTCTGCCTGTCTGTCTTTCTGTGTCTGTCTGCACATCTCTGTCTGTCTTTCTGTCTATCTGTCTGTGTCTGTCTTTCTGTGTCTGTCTGCCTGTGTTTGCCTGTCTCTGTCTGTCTCTTTCTGTCTGCCTGCCTGTCTCTGTCTGCCTGCCTGCATATCTTTGTTTCTGTCTGTCTGTCTGTCTGTCTTTGTCTCTCTCTCTCTCTTCCTGTCTGTCTCTGTCTGTCTGCATGTCTTTGTCTGTCTGTCTGTCTGTCAGTCTGTTTGCCTGTTTCTCACACATCGTTTCTTCTCTCATCTTTGTTACACCAACTTTTTTTTCTTGCCAACCCGTGCAAAAAATATGATTTCTTTTAATACTATAAACAATACGCTTTGCATACACTAGCTTTCCTTATTGCTTGTTGCTTTATTTTCTAAAAAAACCAAAAACATGTGTTGGAGGGAAATTCTAGGAACAAGGTCAAGGTATTCCTATAACTTACGCCGTCGTTTGGGAGTGCTCTACATAGCCAATGTATCGGAAATGAATGGAAATGAAACTTGGTTTTGACATTCATCTTATGCTGAATAAGCGGAATAAAAAAATATATTTGCGTTTTTTTCTTTATGTTCTCTTTTTCTTTTCTATTTGGAGTTTTGCGTCACTGCTCTATCGTTGTTCAGCGGGCTTTGAAGTGGAGAAAAAATATACTTGTGCTTTCTTCTCTTGCCTCGTTTGGATAAATCTCGTTGGGTTACTCTGTCTTGTCTGTCGGTCTGTCTTTCTGTCTGTTTGTTTGTCTGTCTGTCTCTGTGTCTGTCTGTCTATCTCTCGTTCTCTCTGTTTCTGTCTCTGTCTGTCTCTGTGTCTGTCTCTCTGCCTGCCTGCCTGTCTGTCTGTCTGTTTGTCTGTCTCTGTCTCTGTCTGTCTGTCTATCTCTCTCTCTCTCTCTCTCTCTCTCTCTCTCTCTCTCTTTTTTCTTTCTCCCTCTCTATGTCTCAAACTCTATCAGTCTCTCATCGCGCCTCTTTCTGACATATTCATTTATTTTATACCACTTTAAGTCACGGTAGATTTCTCTGCGTGAAATTCGGGCTGCTCTCCCCGGGAAGAGCGTGTCGCCACAAGAGCAGCGCCAGCCTCACCCCCGCCCCACCCCTCACCCCTTTTCTTTTTGTCTGCAACTGTATTTGCTTCCCTATTATAGTGTTTTTTTCCTAAGAATTTTGCCAGGGACAACTCTCTTGTTGCCGTGGGTTTTTTTTACGTGCGCTGAATAATTTTGTGTTAACGCACGAGACCTCGGTTTATCGTCTCATCCGAAAGATTAATAATAATGATAATAATAATAAGAATAATAATAAATGGAATTTATAGAGCGCTATATCTTGCAATTGCAAAACAGAGCGCTTCATTTAATCCGCTCCTACACATGCAACCAACAATGATTAACAATATTCTAATAAATTCAAATGTATACACACACACACACACACGCACTCACACGCACGCCCACACACACACCACACACACACACACACACACACACACAACACACACACACACACACACACACACACACACACATACACACGCACTCACACACACACACACACACACACACACACACACACACACACACACACACACACACACACACCACACACACACACACACACACACACACACACACACACACACACAAGGACATTTGTTATAGTTACATTAACGTTAATGACTTGTTGGGTTTTTTTGTTGTTTTTTAAATTCCTGTCGCATTGCCAAGTTTTTCGAGATTATTATTATTATTTTTTTTAACACCACATCCACATCTCCCGGTTTTTTTTGGGTTTTTTTGTTTGTTTGTTTGTTTGGTTGGGTTTTTTTTTTGGTTTCTTTTTGGAGGGGATGGGGGGGATGGGGGGGGGGGCGTCTAATATCACTAAAAGTGAACAGACGTAAAATTGAAGTCAACAACAACAACAACAACAACAACACACACACACACACACACACACACACACACACACACACACACACACACACACACACACACACACACACACACACACACACACACACACACACACACACACACAGGTTGTACATTTCAGCAGGGTGATGAAATTTTGGCTTTTAAAGGCAGGGACAGATATGAGATGAAACAACTCGTGGTCTAATGGATGGAGGAAAAGTTTTGGGTTTAAACATTCTGTCTGTCCTCAAGCGTCTCTGGTCTCTCTTCGCCCCCCCCCCTCCCCCCCCCCAAAAAAAAAAAAAAGAAGAAAAAATGGAGCTGGTTTTTTGTGAGTTGTTCTGTAGTTCTGGTAGTTTGTGGGGAGTGAAGGAAGAAAAAAACCAAGGAGAGGGTGAAAGAGGTTGAAAAGAGAGGGGTTTAGGAAGCAAGTGTGAATGGAAGTGCTCATTCAACACGCTGGCTGTCTTTTCTTGTCAAAATATTCAGCTGCGTATGCCATTGCCCATGCCTTCCCCTCCCCCCCCCCCCCCCCCCCTGGAGTGTCAGTGTGTGGAAAGAGATGAAGGTGGTGGTGGTTGTGAGGGTTGGGGGGTGGGTGGTGGTGGTGGGTTGGAGGGCGGGTGGTGGTGGTGGTGGGAAGGGGGGGCGGAGTGCAGGGTGAGGGCTTTACGTACAGAGATGTGAACTTTACCTTTGTGCCTATGGTTAGATGTTCGTCTCCGTTGAAAATATTTATCCTCTGTTTCTCTGTTTCTGTCTGTCTCTCTGTCTCTGTCTGTTTGTCGGTCTGTCTTTCTGTTTCTGTCTGTTTGTTTGTCTGTCTCTTTCTCTTTATCTCTCTCTCTCTTCTATCCCCTCTCTTTTTATCCCGTCCATCCTCTCTCTCTCTACCTATCTATCTACCTATCTATCTACCTATCTGTCTGTCTATCTATCTATCTATCTATCTATCTATCTATCTATCTATCTATCTATCTATCTATCTATCTATCTATCTATCTATCTATCTATCTATCTATCTATCTATCTATCTACCTGTCTGTCTGTCTATCTATCTATCTATCTATCTATCTATCTATCTATCTATCTATCTATCTATCTATCTATCTATCTATCTATCTATCTATCTATCTGTCTGTCTGTCTGTCTGTCTGTCTGTCTGTGAATGTATGTATGTATCTATATATCTATCTACCTCTATCTCTCTCACTCTATCTCTCTAACTCCCTCCCTCCCCCCCTCTCTCTCTAATATATATACTTCACGTAGTCATCTTCTTGATTTGACTTCAACCCGATCTTGAAGAGTCTCTTCTCTTCTTTTATGGCCTCCTTGACTTCTTCATTCCACCACGCTGTTGCCTTTCTGGTTCCATTTCTGTCCTTCCTGTTGCCGCATGCCTCTTGCAAGGTGTCCAGGATAGCTGTTTTAAAGGTACTCCAGGCCTCCTCAATATTCATATCTGTAGGGTCCACCCCGTTCAGCTTTTGACTACAGTGTTGAGGATGTGGTCCCGCACTTCAGCATTTTGGAGTTTTTTCATGTTGATTCTCTCTGCCGGTCCGTTTTCCGTTTTGATTAGTCCATTTATATCTCCTTTGTTTTTCTTTTTCTTCTTCTTAATGTTTTTAAAACTACTTTTAGTAAATGGAGTTTATACAGCGCTTTATCTTGAAAAAAAAACCCAACAACAAATCACAGCTCTTGCATTCAACCTACACTTACACATGGAACTAATTACAAGCTAATAGTTTTAACTCATTAATATGTACACACAAACACGCACACGCACCCCCCCCATACACAACACAGCATAACATGGGGACTGGATGTAAAAAAGCACATGAGTGCTTATTCCAATATCCTCGATATAAAAGAATGAATAAAATAAATAAATAAAAATAAATAAATAACACACAACACACACACACACACACACAACACACACAAACAAACATACACACATACATACCACAAGACACAGATGTTACAGACACAGGGAGAAACAGAATGATTGTCGCCAACAGCAATGGTGGAATCAAAGGTACACACACACACACACACACACACACACACACACACACACACACACACACACACACACACACACACACACACACACACACACACACACACACACACACACACACACACACACATACACACACACACACACACACACACACACACACACACACACACACACACCACACACACACCCGCCAACACACCTACAACACAACACACCACACCATACCCACCAATAGACACATTATAACTGATGTTTATTTTGTTGTTGTGTCAAATAAGTCTACTTGACTTAAATGGCAATAACATATTCTGAATCTGAATCTGAATCACACACACACATAACACAACAAAACACTCACCAACCCACCCACTCACAACACACACACACACACACACACACACACACACACACACACACACACACACACACACACACACACACACACACACACACACACACACACACACACACACACACACACACACACACACACACACACACTACACACACACACACACATACACACACACACAAAGTCCTTCGGATGAGACCATAAACCGAGGCACCGTGTGCGAACGCAGGCAGAACATGTTGCGCACACGTTAAATCCTGTTCCGCTTTTCGTAAGAGTAGGCCCTTGTGTGCCGGTGGGAACAGATGACAGAATTTACAAAACCGCACACACACGGGGATTGGATGTAAAAAAAGCACGTAAGTACTTATTCCATTATCCTCGATATAAAAGAATATAAAAGAATAAAATAAAATAAAATAAAACACACACACAACACACACACACATACAAACACGCACACACACACACACACACCACCACACACCCCCCACACCCCCCATCCCACCCCCCCCCCCCCCACACCACACACACCACACACACACCCCACACACCCCACCCCCTCCCCCCCCCTCCCCCACAAACAACACACACAATCAAACACACACACACACACAACCATCCCCCCCCCCCCCCCACCAACCCTCCCCTCCCCCCCCACCACACAGCACACACCCGCACCCCCCCCCCCCCCCCCACAACACCCACCAACCCTCGCCCTCCCCTCCCCCCCACACAACACAACACACACACAACACACAACACACACACACACAACACACACACATACACACACAACACACACACATACACACACAACACAACACAACACCAACCCCCCCCCCCCCCCCAACAACACCCACCAACCCTCCCCCTCCCCACACAACACAACACACATACACACCACACACACCAACCCTCCCCAACCCCTCCCCCACCACACACACACACCACAGCACCCCCCCCCTCCACACATACACACACACAAAACACACAAACCCCACACCGTACACACACCCACACACGTACACAACACACACCACACAACACACACACACACACACACACACACACACACACACACACACACACACCACACACACACACACAACACACACACACAATCAAAACACACACACAACATCCACCCACCCACCCATCTACCAACACACACACATACACCACACACAACACAACACAACACCAACCCATCCACCCCACCCCCCCCCACACACACACACAACAAACAGCACACACAAACACACACACAACACAACACACACACACACACACACACACACAACACACACAGACACACCACACACAACACACACACACACACACAACACAACAAACACACCACAACATCCCACCCACCCACCCACCCACATCACACACACACCACCCCACACACACACAACACACACACAACACACACAACTCCAACCCATCACACACACACACCACACCCCACCCCAACCCAAACACCCCCCCCCACCCCCCACAACCCCCCACCCCCCCCCCCCCACCACACACCACACAATACAGCCACACACAAACACACCACACATACCACACACACACACACACCACACACACACACACACACACACACACACACACACACACACACACCCACCACACAGCACACACAAACACCACACACACCACACAACACAACACCTACCCACCCCCCCACCCACCCACATACACACACCACCCCCCACCCCACACACACACAACACAGCAACCCTCCCCACCCCCCACCCCCTCCAACCACACCACACATCACAGCACCCCCCCCCCCCCAACCCTTCCCCCCCCCCCCCCCCCCCCCCACCCACACACACCAACACAGAGAGAAGGAGACAGACAGAACAACACTGACATCAACGGCGATGGTGGAATCGAAGGTGGACAGGTCATACACCCACGCCTGGCAGTCCACCAAGGCCGGGGTCCCCCCAGTCTGCGATGGCGTCACGTTGGCAGTGACGTTGGCCTGGCTCCAGCTGACGTCATCGATGCTGACGTTGTACATGCGACACTGGTCGAACTTCCCGTCGGTCATAGGAATGGCGCGCGTCACCAGGAGGCTGTGATTGGCGTTCTGCACCTCGTAAGTGTCCAATCCAGGAAGGGCGCATCTGATGGAAGAGAACATCAACGGTGTGCGGATCCGTGCCATCGTGCGTGCGTTTAGTTCACGCGCATGTACACGCAAGCACGCACGTGCATGGCCGTACAGATGTAGACACACATAGACAGACAGACAGACAGACAAACAGACAGACGTGAAACTGGCAGGTAAAAATATAGAGACAAACACACAGACAGACAGAAAGACAGACAGACCCACAAACAAACCTCTCTCTCATACATACACATACACATACGCACATACACGCACACAGACACAGACACACTTACATTTAAACACAAACAATCCTCACTCTCATACATACACACACACACACACACACTTACACTCACGCACATACACACATACACACACACACTCACACATACACCCCTCACTCACACACACTCAAAGATCTATCTATCTATCTATCTATCTATCTATCTATCTATCTATCTATCTATCTATCTATCTATCTATCTATCTATCTATCTATCTATCTATCTATCTATCTATCTATCTATCTATCTCTATCAAGTGGATCGGTGGTCTAGAGGTAACGCGCCTGTCTAGAGAGCGAAAAGTCCGGGTCTGAAGTGTGCAGCGGTTCGTACCCCATTTGGACCGGAAACTTTTCCCCCATCCATTAGACCATGAGTGGTGGTCTGGGCGCTAGTCTTTCGGATGAGACGATAAACCGAGGTCCCGTGTGTTACACGTAATTATTTAGCGCACGTAAAAAACCCACGGCAACAAGAGTGTTGTCCCTGGCAAAATTCTTAGAAAAAAGCCACTTTGATAGGGAAACAAATACAGTTGCAGACGGGGAAAAAAAAAAGGGGGCGCGCGCTTGTGCACGCCTCTCCCGCTCCCCCCCCGGGGGAGCACCCAATTTCAGGGAGAAATCTGCCGTGACTAAGGGTAGAAATGAATCGACGCTTTGTTTTGTTGTTTTAACAAATCACGCTATTAAATCCAACTTTAATTATTTTTATACATCTATCGACTAACATCGATTTCTATCATCTATCAAATTCTTCATCATCACTATCTATCACTATCTACTATCACACACTACTATCACACATCTTCACTACTTCTTCTCTCTATCATCTATCATCTATCATCTATTCTACAGAAATAAAGCATCTGAAAGAAATGCAAAAAAATCATGTGACTTGTCTATAAACCGCTTCTCTTTTTACTCAGTCCTTCCACACCCCCCACCATCAAAAAAAAGGGTTAACTCATCATTCTTTCAGAAGTTCCAATGCTCTCAAACTGCAATATTTTTACACCTCAAAAAAAAAGCACACCTCGTACTAACACTTTGAAGAATTATAGCCTTTCCAACCCCTTTCATCTCTAAAGTCCTTAAAAAGTTTTCAAACAACTGAACAACCACTTCACTCAAATATCTCCTTCCCACTTTTCAGTCTGCCCCATCGCGTAACCACAGCCCCAAAAAACCCCCCTTGTGCACACCTTAAAACACGCTTCCACCGTCTCTCAGGGAAAAAACTCCCTTCCCTCCCCTCGACTTACCAGCCCTTTGCACTACAGACCCCAATTCTTTTCTCCCTCCCAAAAAAACGTCGTATTAAAGGCAAAAAGCCCCCACTGGTTTAGTTCATACCTTACAGGCCGATTTCCCCACATTTTAGAAAACAAGTTCAATCAACACCTACCAAAATGGAATGTGGATCCCACAGGGACATTCTCGGCCCTGTTTTTTTCACTCTCTAAAAATGCTCCTCTTTCACATATAATAAATCTCCATAACAACCACACTTTTTTTGCAGATGACTCCAGATTCTTAGCAGTGAACTACGAAAAACTCCTTTTTCTCTTTATTAATTGTCCTACGCCCTTCAAGATATCCAAAATTGGATGATACAGAACAAGCTACAGTTAAATGCAGATAAAACCGAAGCCATCTTGTGGGGACCAAACACAAACTCTCTTCCATCACAACAGCTTCAATAGAATTCGGCAATACGTCCGTCCCTCTAGCCACTGCTGTGAAATATCTAGGGTCATTATCGACAACACACTCTCCATGCAAAAGTTCATCACCAAACTTGTCAGTCGTGCTACTATCAATTACGGCGCATCATGCAGTTCGAAAGTACCTGTCCACTGATGCAACATCCAAAACTAGTCACGTCCCTCATTCTCTCACGACTGGATTATTGCAATTCTCTTCTGGCCGTCTCCCAGCTTCATCTATCCACTCCCTTCAACGTATACAAAACTCTGCAGCTCGACTAGTCCTCAGAAAAGAAAAAATCGGAGCACATTACCCCTCTCTTGCGATCTCTCCACTGGCTGCCTGTGCCACAGAGAGTAAACTATAAGATCAGTACCCTCTGTTACAAATG
>CM054152.1:28468390-28505890 GCA_028751875.1 Rapana venosa | reverse complement strand
TGTGGTGTGGTGTGAATTTGAAATTTTTTGAAAATATTTTGGACCCTTTCATGTGCAAAAAAATAGGGAAAGCAAGGGGTTTTTATTTTTTTTTGAAGATATAGCACATATACCTTCCATGTTATATTTTTGTCCTCCCCCCCTCCTCCCCATTATTTTATTATCATTTAATTTTATTTCTACTTAAAAATCATCTCATCTTAAATTTTTTATTATACTATACTAACTATATTATACTACCCCCCCACCACCACCACCACATCATCATCATCCATCCACCCATCATCATATTCATACCATCATCTATCTCAGAGTGCATGCCCCGTAAATGATTGGCAAGCGCTTTGTTTTTTTTTTTACAAGATTAGCGTGTATAAATTCCCTATCATCCATCCTATCATTTATCATATCATCTCATTTTCATCATCATTCTCATCCATCCTTTTCTATGTTTTTTTTTCCTAACGAATTTAGTAAGGGGGAAGTCTCTTTGAAATTTTTTTGACTTTGTATTTTTAAAAAAAATTACGCGGGCAGTTTTGGTTGAAATCTGTGTTTCACACCAACTTCAGTTTATCATCTCAACCAAAAGATGCACCCGACCCCCCTTGAGGGCCGTGGGCGGCAGAAAACCCCTTGGGTCAAACGGGGGTGGAACTTCAAAGCATTGCGCTGGGTCCCCTTTGTGCAGTAGCCCCTGTTTTGAGGGCCCGGCCCTTTAATACAACAAAAGTGGGAAAGAAGAATGAATGGGGGTTTGGGGTGGATGGGGAAAGAATGAAGAATGATGATGGATGGTGTATGAATGAATGAATGAGTTGCCAAAAAAAACTCGGGTTTTTCAACAAAAGGGGAAAAAAAGAGGGTGGTCCTTTGAAAAGTAAAATTTTAGGGGTAACAGTTATTTCCTTCTCCCTATCTGTCTTTTTGGTGAGAGGGGGAGGGGAGAGAGGGAGAAGAAGGAGAGAGAGAGAGAGAGAGAGAGAGAGAGAGAGAGCGCGAGAGAGACAGAGAGAGAGAGAGAGAGAGAGGAGAGAGAGAAAGACAGAGACAGAGACAGACAAACATACATACAAACAGACAGTTCAATTTGATTTGCATTTAATCTTTTTTAGATTGAGGGAAAGGAGTAAGCACACATTGTGAATTATTTTTTATATTAGCTCTCAGTAAAAACAAAAAAAATCGTAAAAAAAAAATCAGTAAAACATACAAATCAATAAAGATTTGAAAGAAAATCTATCATGCGGTAATACTGATACCAAAAAATAAAATCGTATCAATAAAAGTAATCAGTTGAAAAAAGGCTGCAAGAGAGAGAGAGTCAAAGTCAAAGTCAAACTTTTATTTTCAGATGGTACATTGAATAAGCAGTGCATTTGCTTTTTTTCATCAAGCCATCAGAGAGAGAGAGTGAGAGAGAGAGTAAGAGAGAGAGAGAGAGAGAGAGAGGAGAGAGAGAGAGAGAGAGAGAGAGAGAGAGAGAGAGAGAGAGAGAGAGAGAGAGAGAGAGAGAGAGAGAGAGAGTGAGAAAGAGAGAGAGAGAGAGAGAGAGGAGAGAGAGTGAGAGAGAGTGAGAGAGAGGGAGAGGAAGAGAGAGAGAGAGTGAGAGAGAGAGAGTGAGAGAGAGAGAGAGAGAGAGAGAGAGAGAGAGAGAGAGGGAGAGGGGAGAGAGAGAAAGAGAGAGAGAGAGAGTCTGCGTAAATGTGTGTACGCAGGTAGATTGTGCGTGAGAGTGTATGCGTGCTCTCTCTCTCTCTCTCTCTCTCTCTCTCTCTCTCTCTCTCTCTCTCTCTCTCTCTCTCTCTCTCTCTCTCTCTCTCTCTCTGTATGTGTGTGTGTGTGTGTGTGTGGTGTGTGTGTGTGTGTTATTTCTTGCCTACTTTTTCCCCTTTCTTTCGTGCATCATTCTTTATATTTCATTTGTTTTCTCTCATTACTTTTTGTTTTTTCTTCTTTAAAAAATCCAGTTATACCCTAGTCTCAACATTTGAAATGATGTACGTGACAGTTTTGCACAGAGGTTTATTTTGTAATAATAATAATCAAAATAATAAAAAATAATCTATAGAATTTCTATAACGCTGAATCTTGTAAAAGCAAACAAATCAGAGCACGAGCGCTTGCATTCAAATCATTCACGGGCATGCAACCGTTCACAAATAAGATAAACAAATTGTAGATTTACACAGAACACACACACAAACACATAACACTCACACACACACACACACTACACACACACACACACACACACACACACACACACACACACACACACACACACACACACAACGC
The DNA here is from genome assembly GCA_028751875.1 of Rapana venosa. Classification (NCBI taxonomy): domain Eukaryota; kingdom Metazoa; phylum Mollusca; class Gastropoda; order Neogastropoda; family Muricidae; genus Rapana; species Rapana venosa. The sequence goes on along the minus strand of CM054152.1, from coordinate 28,503,592 downwards.
ACGCACACACACACACACTCACGCGCACACACTTACACACACAACGTACGCACACACACACACACACACCACACACACACTCATACACACACACGCGCTCGCGCGCGCACAAACATACATACACACAACACACATGTACACACACACAACGCGCACGCGCGCTCACACACACACACACACACCACACACACTCTCTCCTCTCATCACACACACACACACCACACACACACACACACACACAACACACACACAACACACACACACACGTACACGCACACACACACAAACACACACTCACACTCACACACACACACACACACACACACACACACACACACACACACACACACACACACACACACACACACACACACACACACACACACACACAACACAATCTCTCTCTCTCTCTCTCTCTCTCTCACATACACACACACTCACTGATAGTTTACATAAAGTCATTCCTCTCTTCAGCATATCGTGTTACAACTTTGCAGACTTAAACAGTTCCGACTGGAAAATCCAGGGAAGGTGGGGAAAAACCACGAATATTGATTTTTGTTCCCCGAGTCTGTGTCTAGCACTATAATCTCTGTGGAAAACTGCACAGCGAGTTACATGGATGGAATCCAATGCACTATGATAGTTACAGGAACGTAGAGGGCTCTGATATAAATGAGGATAGCATCGTGGTAGAGGAAGGGCAGGCAATTGTTAGATAAGAACATGGGAACAGCGATCACAGAAATACCAACAGAGAAAATCTAGTCAGATTGATACTGAAATACACTAGCAATCAATGAGACTCACACACATACACGCGCGCGCACGCAAGCACGCGCGCATGCATGCGTGCACACACACGCACAAACTCGCACATACCCACGCGCTCCCCCCCCCACCCCACATTTTATTTCGTTTTCATTTTATTCTTTTATTTCGAGGATATAGAATAAGCACTCATGTGCTTTTTTTCATCCAGTCCCCGTGTGTGTGCAGTTGTGTAAATTTTGTCATCATTTGTCGGTGGGATCAACCGGAACACAATGGCCTACCCTTCCGAAAAGCGGAACGGGTTTTAACGTGTGCGCAAGATGTTCTGCGTGCGTTCGCACACGGGACCTCGGCTTATTATCTCATCCGAAAGACACAGAGAAAGTGTGTGTGTGTGTGTGTGTGAGAGAGAGAGAGAGAAGAGAGAGAGAGAGAGAGAGAGAGAGAGGAGAGAGAGAGAGAGGGAGAGAGAGAGAGAGAGAGAGAGAGAGAGAGAGAGAGAGAGAGAGAGGGAGAGAGAGAGAGAGAGAGAGAGAGAGAGAGGGAGAGAGAGAGAGGAGAGAGAGAGAGAGAGAGAGAGAGAGAGAGAGAGAGAGAGTAACCCCCCACACATGCACACACTCACACGCACGCATACATACAGAATATAGTTGTATAATTATTACTTTAAGTTATATTCTAATTCCCAATAAGTGATAATTTTTGCCATGGATTTTTTCCCCAGGAGCAACTATTACATTAACGTGGGTTCTTTTGCGCGCACAATATGTTGCACACCTGAACACAGTTTATTGCCCTATCTAAAAGAGACTAGCACCCTGACCACCCATCATGGCCTTCTGGACGAGGGGGGGGGGGGCGGGGGGGGGGAGTCTGGCTTAAAAAAGTACTCCTGGCTTTGGCCCAAAGCTTTGCGGAGTGATGCATGAAGTGATTGTGAGGAAAGTGCAGAGGCTTGCATTCTCCTCTGTCACCTGTACTGTCAGCATCAAGGAGGCGGTATTCTCTGCTGCATTCAGTAACACAGACTATATTCTCCTCTTCCATGTCTTCGGGATAGCTCAGTGGTCAGAGACACTCGCTATCCCCCAGCCAAGGTTAAGCAGCACCGAGCGTGGTTACCACTTGGATGGGTGACCGTTTGTGCGCCTTGGCTTCAGTACAGTTCCACCAGTTGTAATTGGGTACCTGCCCTCTTTAGGGTTAGGCAAGGTAAAAAAGCAGCGAGGGAGAAGAGATGGGCGCCACACTTAATTTTCTGGCCCCTGGAGAAGCTGAGGTCTCTGACGCCTCGCTCCTCTACGACCACATAGATTAGGGGACACCTTGACCTTTTATGTATTCTGGTATTCCTGGTTCTGATGTCTTCATGGATTCTTCATGCTTCTGAATTAGGTGATGGGGGACGGGAAAGCCTGGTGGCTAGCGTGATGCGCTCGTGATCTGCTGACCCGAGTTCGATTCCCCGTTCAAGAGGACTCTTCCTCTGGAGTTAACATCAGTGCCGACTCCACTCCCCCCTAAAGTCCTTCGGATGAGACTATAAACCGAGGTCCCGTGTGTGAAAGCACGCTGAACATCTTGCGCACACGTTAAAACCCGTTCCCTTTTTGGAAGAGTAGGCCATTGTGTGCTGGTGGGAACAAATGACAAAATTTACAAAACTGCATACACACGGGGACTAGATGTAAAAAAAGCACATGAGTGCTTATTCCATTATCCTCGAAATAAAAAAATAAACACACAAAAAGATGTTGCAGGTGAGGTAGTGGTAGTCTGGCTCTGGATTTTGTTTTTTTTGCCTTTAATATTTTATTTGATGTAATAATAATAATAATAATAATAATAATAATAATAATAATAGCGATTTCTCAAATAATAATAATGCTACTGCTACTACTACTACTACTACTACTACTACTACTACTGATAATGATAATAATAATGATGATAATAATAATAATAATAATGATGATGATGATGATGATGATAATAATAATAACAATAACAATAACAACAACAATAGTAACAATAATAGATCCTACTGAGTTTTTGCCTCATGAAAGACAGGACGGATCGGTCATTGCCCTTGTGAGTGAATGCTTCAGATGTGGACAGCGGCAGTCATCAGCTGTTCCTTCTGTCTGCAAACTAGCGACCGGCACCAACTGCTGCCAGCCCTCTGTTGTCATGGACGCACGTGCTCATGAATATGCATGATTGATGATTATCCTGACAGTGCTTTGTTGGCTGCAGTCAGGCGTGACGGTCATTTCAGTGGTGGAAAGATGGAGGGATAGAGAGAAAACAGTTATAGTTATCGTTGTTGTGTGAGTGAGTGGCCTTGGTGTTTGAATTGTTTGAAGTCCTTCGGAAGAGACTATAAACCGAGGCCCCGAGTACAAACGCACGCAGAACATCTTGCGCACACGTTAAATCCTGTTCCGCTTTTCGGAAGAGTAGGCCATTGTGTGCCGGTGGGGAAAGATGACAGAATTTACAAAACCGCGTACACACGGGGTCTGGATATAAAAAAGCACATGAGTGCTTATTCCATCATCCTCGATATAAAAGAATAAAATAAATAAAATCAAAAATAGCGTAACAACCGTTATTCTCCACACACAAAAATGGAAACAATATCGGAGTATAACTGCCTTTACTGTAAGGGGTTTTGAAAACCCCCCACAAAGGTGCCATACACGCGATGTTCTCATCTTGTATGAGCTTACAGTTCGCACAGTTATTCTGTAGGGCGATGATGATGGCGGAGGGACAGAGTACATGTTCTGGGTGATCCCCAGAGAGTTAAGCTGTGGAACGCTCAACAGCAACTTGAGTTCAACCCAAGTCACGACACTCCCGCATGGAAGATCTGGATCGAATCTGAATATATGAAAATTTGCTGCATAACGGACAATTGTTAGTAGAGATGTGTGGTGTGTGTGTGTGTGTGTGTGTGTGTGTGTGTGTGTGTGTGTGTGTGTGTGTGTGTGTATGTGTGTGTGTGTGTGTATGTGTGTGTGTGTGTGTGTGTGTGTGTGTGTGTGTGGGTGGTGTGTGCGTGCGTGCGTGCGTGTGTGTGTGTGTGTGTGTGTGTGTGTATGTGTGTGTGTGTGTGTGTTTGTGTGTATGTGTGTGTGTGTGTGTGTGTGTGTGTGTGTGTGTGTGTGTGTGTGTTTTACACTTCAATTTCTATTCACGTAAGTGATACAAGACGTGAATATTCTATGTGCATTCGAGTTATCGAATGTTCAACCCCAAATTTGGTTTTGAAAAATATTACTTCGTGTTGCTGCCTTCATATACTTCTGTTCAGTTTGGTGACGTCGGTACAACCAGTAAAAAAAGATCTATATGCATTTTATGTTTAAAACGAGTTTTGAAAAAAAATGCTGCACACGATGTAGTGGTGGTATTATTGGTGACAACTTTTATTTGCCCTTTTTTCAGTTTTGTTATGAATTTAACTAAAATGTGAACAAAATATTACGCTAAATATTTAAATATTTTGAAACATAAACAGCTCTTTTCTTAAACAAAAGAAAAAACTTATACTATTTATGTAATATCATTCTCATTAACTCACGTCTCACGTCTAAGGAATAGGAAGAAAGTAGAAAGTAGAGAAGATTAAATTGCCTTTTAGTTCTGTAATACTTTATTGAAGTACTGTGACTGAACGTTGCATGTGTTCAGTTATGAACTTGTTTCTTGATATGCTGTATAATCCTTCAGTTCCTCAGCACATGACTGAAAGTAAGGGTTTTGATATCATGGCACTCTTGAAGTAACTCTGCCATCTAGACAATGACAGATCCAGGGTTCGAATCCTGTGCACAGCAGGTTCTTCTTCCATTCACGGAATCATGAGAGATTGTCTGGAAAGACCAGTCTTTCATATGAGAAATTGAACGAAGGCATAATGCCCAATAGCAAATTTAGTCCCCAGAAAAGAACGTAAGACAACAAGTGAGAAATCCCTGGCAGAAATCTATAGAAACAAAACGACTGTTATAGGGAAATGAATAAAGATGTAGGTAGGGAAATATAGATATGAAAGGCTGAGTTGCATTGTGACACCTTTAATCCTGAAAATGAACAGTGTGACTGAATATCAACTGGTAAGAAATGCTGCGAATGTAAAGAATAATTATACTATGTGACTCTATCATAAAACGTTCCGAAAAGGAAAATACGAAAGAAGTAGGGAACAAGAAAGATTTAAGTAAAGAATAAGAATAAAAGAGACAAAAAATTAAATAAAAATTGAATAAAACCAGAAAATAAAAGTAGAATAAAACCAAAAAAGAAAAAAAACAGATAAAGAAAACGTGAAACAACAACCAAAAATCCCCCCACCAAACCTTCCACTATACACAATCCAGTAACATCAGGCACCCACATTTTTTTTAATATCAATCCTAGATTCCAAGCAAAAGAAGCATACTTCGAGCCAGAATGGGTGGGTCCGTATGGGCCACACAATACACTACACACAAGACTGCATCTGTTTGCCACGGAGATGCTTAGGCAGCAATCCTTTCGCTGATTATCCACTTTGGGCGTTCTTTGGCACAATCAGACAAACTGCACACTCTCTGAACAAGGACTGAGAGAAAGGAACCAATCCCCCTCAAAGAAGAGCTGCCTCAAATGTACCAGAAAAGAGTTTTGTGTTGACTATGTCCCAAAAGAGTAGTACTTCGAGTGTGTGAGAACTAGTGGTATACACACAGAATAATCTGAAAATACAAAATAACTGACTGTGCTTTAGAAGCAGTGTTTCCATCAAGTGAAGATAATTGATTTCGCACTGTTTTCAGGTTCTGGGCTGTTTTTCAAGAGAATGTGATGTGTGTTGTGTGGTGTGTGTGTGTATGTGTGTGTGTGTGTGGTGTGTGTGTGTGTTGGGGTGTGGGGGGGGGGGGGGGAGATAAGAGAATGGACTGAGAGAAGAATGGCACAAGTGCTGCTCGGATCGTGTTCATTACCGCTGTGCCTACTGGCTTGTCTCCCTTGTTTTGTCTGCTGCATGGTGGGTGGTATGATGTGAATCAACTCTTATTCTGCCCTTTTTCTCCTCATGAACATTTCTAAACAAGAATACGTTTATTCTGTCTCGATCGTAGATATTGCTTGTATTCTTGATATCGCCTTTGTGTGGGTAATGTCTTGGCTTGAAATAACACACATGGATTGGTGGTCTATAGGAAACGTGTCCATTTAGAAATATAGGATGGACAGAATAGGAAAAAAAGTAGGAAGAAGAAAATGGAAGACAGAGAACACCACTTGAAAAAAACGACAAAAAGAAAGGAAAAAAAGGAAAAATCAAGAAAAGAAAGACAGAAAGAAAAAGAAAAACAAATCAAACCAAAAATCAAGCAGCAATGAACAATTCTGTAGCCACCACACGATCCAGCTTGAAGTAGAAGACACAGTCCAGCAAAACCACACATCTCCCTTTTTACTTTAATACCAGTCCCTGATTTTGAGAGAATACACATACTCTGAGACAGAAAGAGAGGGATTGTCTAGTGGACCACAAAGACAACATAGAAGGCTGCTGCTACTCCATATCTGACCCATAGTTTTTCACAATACTGCTGAACAGCAGTTACTTCTGTCAATGTCCTTTTCCTGTGTTCTTCAGCACCCCCAGACAGACGCTACTCTCTGAACAAGGGCAGAGAAAGAAGCAACAGTGCTTGAGACAAGCTGCACCCAGGGTGCCTGAAAACAAGTTGTATACATACACACATACATACACACATACATACATACAGTACAGTACTATGAAGTACCCTATGAGGTAAAAGCATAGAGAATAATCCAAATGTACATTCAAAATAATCCAAATGTAAATCCAGAATACAGAATAATATGAATGTACATCCAGAATACAGAATAATCCAAATGTACATCCAGAATACAGAATAATCGAAATGTACATACAGAATACGGAATAATCCGAATGTACATACAGAATACAGAATAATCCAAATGTACATACAGAATACAGAATAACCCGAATGTACATACAGAACATAGAATAATCTGAATGTACATACAGAATACAGAATAATACAAATGTACCCACAGGATACAGAATAATCCAAATGTACACACAGAACACAGAATAATCCAAATGTACCCACATAATACAGATTAATCCGAATGTACATACAGGGGACGGGATAGCTCAGTGGTCAGAGCACCTGCTTTCCCCCAGCCATGTTAAGCAGCGTCGAGCGTGGTTACTAGTTGGATGGGTGACCGTTTGCGCGCCTTGGCTTCAGTACAGTTGGCCCAGTTCACCCAGCTGTAAATGGGCACCTGCCCTCTTTAGAGTCAGGGAAGGTAAAACAGTGAGGGAGATGAGATGGGCACCACCCTCAATATGCTGGCCCCTAGAGAAGTGAGGTTTGTGACGCCTCGCTCCCCTATGAGTATAGGTTATGGGACACCTTTACCTTTTTTACATACAGAATAATCCAAATGTACATACAGAACACAGAATAATCTGAATATACCTGCAGAATACAGAATAATCCAAAGGTACACACAGAACACAGAATAACCCAAATGTACACACATAATACAGAATAATCCAAGGGTACATATAGAATACAGAATAATCCAAATGTACATACATAATACAGAATAATCCAAATGTACATACATAATACAGAATAATCCGAATGTACATAAAGAATACAGACTAATCGAAATGTACCTACAGAATAATCAAAATGTACATACAGAATACAGAATTATCCAAATGTACATACAGAATACAGAATAAGTGAAATGTACATACAGAATAATCTGAATGTACATACAGAATAATCCAAATATACATACAGAATAATCCGAATGTACATACAGAAGACAGAATAATCTAAATGTACAAACAGGATACAGAATAATCCTAAGGTACAGGCACATCAACAATGTCAGCGGTTCCATCTGACAGGGATAATTGTTTCCTCACTGTTCACAGTTCTTTTGATTTTTTTCATGAAGAATGGGGGGCAAGGGGGTGGGGGGCTGTAGTATAAGAGAGTGGGCTGGGAGAAGCATGGCACAAGTGCTGCTTGGAGGGTGTTCATTTTCGCTGTGTCCACTTGCTTGGTTTGCTTGTGTGGGGACTGGATGTAAAAAAAGCACACGAGTGCTTATTCATTATCCTCGAAATAAAAGAAATTAACATGAATTTGAGAATATGACTTGTGCTTGTCTTCTGTATTGTGAGCTGTGTGATGAAAACAAATGCTACATTTGTCTTTTTCTTCTTGGCTTACATGTCTTGTTAATTATGCGTGTATTTTTTTTTAAGGGTATTGATATCGGAACTGATATTGACCATGTTTAAACAAAACATTGGTTTGATGAGTGGTCTAGAGGTACCACACTACTACTTGGGGAAAAAAATAGAAATAAAAAAAACTGCAAATAAAAAGAAAAGAAAACAAAGAAAACTATTAAAAAGGCGAAAATAAAAACAATGAAAAGGAAGAAAAAAAAAAAGAGAGAAGAAAACAATCGAGAAAAGAAAGAAAAAAACAGTCAACCAACCAGAAAATAAAACAAAAAATAAAGATAAGAATAAATAAAGAATAAACAATCCAGCCAAAAATTACACTTATATCTTTCTTAACGTCGCTGCCTGATTCTAGAAGAACACACAGACTCTGGGACAGAATAAGAGGGGCAGTCTAGACAGTGACCACACTGGACTAACCAACAGTTCATTTCCCTGATGTCCAATTTCGGAGTCCTTGAGCCCTCTCTGACCAGTAACGCTATCTGAACAAGGACTGAGAGAAACAAAGGACAGGACCCCAGAAGAGCTCTGTGGACAGTGCCAGAGTAGAGTTGTATTGGAAGTGTACAAGAAGAGCTATATTAAGAGGCCATGAAAAGAAGTTTTGTACATAAAGAATAATCCTAAAAATGCAAATGGTGTTTTTTAGAAGCAGTGTTTCCATTGGGCAGAGATAATCATGTCCCCTGTTTGCGACTCTTTGGCTGTTTTCAAGAAGAATTGGGGATGGGGTGTGTTGGGGGAGGGGGTAGGGAGGGGAGCGGGGGTAATAGAGTGTGGAGGAGAGGAGGGGGGAGGATAAGAAAATGGAAGGGGGGGGGGGGAGGGGGGATAAAAGAGTGGGAGAAGAATAGCATCAGTGATGCTTGGAGCCTGGTCATTACCGCTGTGTCTATTTGCTTGTCTCCCTTGCTTGTTGTCCTCTGCATTGTGAGTGGCTGGATGTGATGTTTGTCTGTGTTTTCCCGTCTGTTACAGTTCTAGTCAACAATACGTTGTTTTGTTTTCTTTTATAGGGAAAGCTTTATCACTGATACTGCTCTTGTAGTCTGTCTGGGATTAAAAACGAGACACACGTTTGAATTTCATCAACACGATTTTTATTACAAGAAAATTGAAGAGCATATTTTGGAAAAAAATAGAGTATGTCATTTGTTCATTGGAATGTGTAAAAAGTTTCAGTTATTACTGGACAGGATTCGTAGACAGAAACGAAAAGAAACCTCCGTAGATAAAGGAACCGAATTATTTACTAACTTTTAAACTATTGTTGTTGCTGTTGTCATCATTGTTGTCGTCATCGTTATTGTTGTTTAGTACATAACCATTTTCTAATCGGATTAGGAATACCGCTCCTACATGCTGAATAAGTGGAACTCCATTTTCAAAAATTCTCAATAGAATATCTTTAAAATAATTTTTGTTTGATCTTTGAAATGTAGAACTACTTCATAAGCTGTATGGGCTAAGCAGGACTGAATGTAAACATTTTCTTTCTGATAATTGGATGAAACAGAAAATGGGATCCAAAACACTGTTGGAAAAAAACACAAACAAACAGTAACTGTGCTTTGCATGCCTTGTTGTGCACAGAAGGAAGTTACTTAGTCAGAAAATGCAGACACAAACAAAATTGTCTCTACTGTCTATCTACACACATTTCGCTTTATTGAGTTAACTCCTCCCCTTTGGGTGTTTAGAGGGGCGCTGCGCTGAATTTTTCAGGCAGTATTTCTAGACAAGATAAACTTGGCAGTTCCCGTACGTTTCCTGCAATCAGACAATGGCGCATCGTCAATTTCAGCCCTGACCAAGGGAGGTAATATCCCTTTGGGGTTGTATCCCTTAGTTATCGCTGCAGCAGCGAACATGTATGTTGAGGTGGAACACCAAGTTTCGATGGCGGTCATGTTCTCTTTGTTTGTTACAGGTTTTGTTGTGTGGAAAATGTTCCTCCGTGGGCATGGGTGCAACTTGTTGACAAAACAGTTTGGAAATCCAGGAAATGGTACAGGGCAAGACGTTGCGTTTTACTGGTGGTATATTCAGATTTAGAATTTCAATGTGTGTGTGTTTGCAGATACAAAAAGCTTCTTCAAAAAGTGTGTGATTGTCTGTGTGTGTGTGTGTGTGTGTGTGTGTGTGTGTGTGTGTGTATGTGTGTGTATGTGTATGTGTGTGTGTGTTTGTGTGTGTGTGTAAGTGTGTGTAATACATGAGCTATATTCTGAATCGATTTAAGGTGCATTCCAGAAGTCAGAATGCAGCTACCTTTAAAAGATGAATTAAAAACAGTCGCGTATTCGAATTCTCACCACTGGCGAACTCAAGAGCTGAAGCGAAGACAAAGTTAAAGGTACATAGTTCTTGTTATTTGTTTCTTTGTGTCTTTGTTTTTGTGCTTTTTTCTGCTTTTATTCCCAAGATCTATATACTTCTGCAGTTTTTTGGGTCAACTCCACATTACTAACAAGGCTGAAACGGTTTTACTGGGCGTATAATATTCAATCCTCTGGATATCCCTGAAGTCGGAATGCAGCTACCTTCATGGTGGGCAAAAACCGGTCACATAGGCAAAATCTCGGAGCTCAAGCCGAGAAAAAATTCAAGAACAAGAACAAGAAAAAGAACAACAACAAGAACAACAGCAACATTCTCTAGAAGTTGGGTAGTATTGGCATCATTTGTACTGTTCATATTTTTTACTGAGAGGAAAATGTTACCATCTCCCTCACCCTCCTTTTACTGAAAAAAAGCTGACATACGTTCCCTGTACATTACTACCTCAGTAATGATTAGATTTTGTCTCAGATCAGGGACAACAAGTGTGTGTGTGTGTGTGTGTGTGTGTGTGCGCGCGCGCGCGTGTGTGTGTGTATGTGTGTGTGTGTGTGTGAGGGGGGGGGGAGGTTAGTGCAGATAACGTCAGCACTAAATGATTGGAGAGTATTGACCATACACCGTTTTATTACATTTCCTGTTGACATGACGTCAACACTTCATGATTTGAAGCATTGCCAATGCACCACTTTATTGCCCTTCCTGTCACCATGAAGTCAACACTTCATGATTCTTTTATTCTTTTCTTTCCAGGATGATGGACTAACACACCTGTGCAGTTTTTAAAAAATGTACACTGTGCCCTTTTATTGCACTCCCTGTGTACAGGGCATCATGGCTCTTTCCCAGAAGGTGAGGTTGAAGTCCACTCTATCAATCTTGTTGTTTATAGCCCTGCCGACCACAGAGGCCATATATGGGGAGGTGGGGGGTGGGTGGGCTGGGGCTGTGATTACAGTTTAAAACATGGTGTAAAATCAACTCTACTGTCGTTCTTTTGTATCAACCACGCTGGAAAACCATAAGGATCAACCCTGGATGGTCGAGGCGTTGTGTAAGAAATCACATCAACCACACATAAGACGAGATAATATTAAAACCCAAAGCCAGATTCCTGAAAACAACCTTGTTCTGAGTGACGAGCTGTGCCACCTCCACCATACATATGAGACGGGGAACGCCCGATTCTCTCAGGATAGAGGTAGAGGTGGGCGAGTCTTCTAAAACGAAGGATTGATTTCCCTTAAATATGGAAAATGACAAACAAATGCAAAAGTGACACTTCCGTCATCATCAAGAACGGTAACAACACCCCTTCTCTCTCTGTCTCTGTCTCCCTTTCTCTCATATCGAAATAACTTTACTATGTTTGCCGCGTGAAAAAAGAAGGTTAATACTTACCTGTAACCCTTGGGAATAAAGATTATCAGTCAGTCAATAAATCAACCAATCTATATCTCTCTCTAAACACACACACACATATATATCAATATATATATATATATATATTTATATATATCTATCTATATATATATATATATATACACACACACAGTCACTCCATCGCAAACATGCATGCATATACACAGGCACAGGCATGCATGCATGTCTACGTACAACATACACAGACGATACTGCACACGCCTTCGCTCTCACAAACCCGAGTACAACCACAGACACACAGATACACACACGCACATACACATTCACACTCACTCGCATACACACATACGTGGATGTGTTCACACACACATACACCTGTAACCACAATTAATGTGCACACACACGCTTAAGAAAGCGAAAGAGAGAGAGAGAGAGAGAGAGAGAAGAGAGAGAGAGAGAGAGAGAGAGAGTAGGAGAGAGAGAGAGAGAAGAGAGAGAGAGAGAGAGAGAAAGGGACAATGACAATGACAAATTCTTTTATTTCGAGGATAATGAATAAGCACTCATGTGCTTTTTTACATCCAGTCCCCGCCCGTAGGGATACATCTTAATAATAACCCAACACTTATACAGTCTCACAGTAGAAAACATGGGGAAATAACCCTTTTCAAAGCAGGCCCCCCCCCCCCCCCCAACAACTCCCCCCCCCCCCCCCCAAAGCCAACTAATAAAAGAGAGAGAGAGAGAGAGAGAGAGAGAGAGAGAGAGAGAGAGAGGGAGAGAGAGAGAGAGAGAGAGAGAGAGAGAGAGAGAGAGAGAGAGAGAGAGAGAGAGAGATTTATTTATTTTACGGATATCATTCTCAATAACTCACGTGTAAGGAATAGGAAGAGCGTAGAGGAGTTATATTGCGTTTTAGTTCTGTAATACTTTATTGAAATAGTGTTTATTTATTTTTTATTTATTTTGATTTTATTCTTTTATATCGAGGATAACGGAATAAGCACTGATTGCTTTTTTACAAGTCCCCGTGTGTATGCGGCTTTGTAAATTTTTGTCATCTGTTTCCACCGGCACACAAAGGCCTACTCTTACAAAAAGCGGAACAGGATTTAACGTGTGCGCAAGATGTTCTGCGTGTGTTTGCACACGGGACCTCGGTTTATAGTCTCATCCGAAGGTTGCATGCAGATTGAAGCTGTTCAGTTATGAACTTGTTTCTTGATATGCTGCATAATCCTTCAGTTCCTCAGCACGTGACTGAAATTAAGGATTTTGACATCATGGCACTCTTGAAGTAACTCTGCCATCTAGACAATGACAGATCCAGGGTTCGAATCCCGTGCACAGCAGGTTCTTCTTCCATTCACGGAATCATGAGAGATTGTCTGGATAGACCAGTCTTTCATATGAGAAAGTGAACGAAGACATAATGCCCAATAGCAAATTTAGTCCACAGAAAAGAATGTAAGACATCAAGGGAGAAATCCGTGGCAGAAATCTATAGAAGTGAATCGACTCTTATAGGGAAATGAATAAAGATGTAGGTAGGGAAATAGAAATATGAAAGGCTGTGTTGCATTGTGACACCTTTTATCCTGAAAATGAACAGCATGACTGAATTTCAACTGGTAAGAAATGCTGCAAATGTAAAGAATAATTATACTATGTAACTCTATCATAAAATGTTCCAAAAAGGAAAATACGAAAAAAGTAAGGAAAAAGAAAGATTAAGATAAAGAAGAAGAATAAAAAAGACAGAAAATTAATAAAAATGGAATAAAACAAGAAAATAATAGTAGATTAAAACAAAGAAAAAAGAAAAAAACACAAAAGAAAACGTTAAACACCACCCCCCCAAAAACAACACAAACCTTCCACTATACACAATCCAGCAACAACAGGCACCCACATATTTTAATAACAATCCTAGATTCCAAGCAAAAGAAACATACTTTGAGCCAGAATGGGTGGGTCGTATGGGCCACACAATACACTGCACAGAAGACTGCATATTTTTGCCACGACATTGCTTAGGCAGCAATCCTTTCGCTGATTATCCACTTTGGGCGTTCTTTGGCACAATCAGACAAACTGCACACTCTCTGAACAAGGACTGAGAGAAAGGAACCAATCCCCCTCAAAGAAGAGCTGTCTCGAAGGTACCAGAGAAGAGTTTTGTGTTGACTATGTCCCAAAAGAGTAATACTTCGAGTGCGTGAGAGCGAGTGGTATACACACAGAATAATCTGAAAATACAAAATCACTGACTGTGCTTTATTTGCAGTGTTTCCATCAAGTGAAGATATTGATTTCGCACTGTTTTCAGGTTCTGGGATGTTGTTTTTCAAGAACAATGGATGGTGTGTGTGTGTGTGTGTGTGTGTGTGTGTGGTGTGTGTGTGAGGGGGAGATAAGAGATTGGACTGAGAGAAGAATGGCACAAGTGCTGCTCGGAACGTGTTCATTACCGCTGTGCCTACTGGCTTGTCTCCCTTGTTTTGTCTGCTGCATGGCGGGTGGTATGATGTGAATCAACTTTTGTTCTGCTCTTTTTCTCCTCATGAACATTTCTAAACAAGAATACGTTTATTCTGTCTCGATCGTAGATAGTGCTAGTATTATTGATATCGCCTTTGTCTAGATTTGAAATAACACACATGGATTGGTCTATAGGAAACACATCCATATAGAAAGATAGGATGGACAAAATAGGAAAAAAGAAAAGTAGGAAGAAGAAAATGGAAGAAAGAGAACACCACTTGAAAAAAAGCGACAAAAAGAAAGAAAACAAAAGAAAAAATCAAGACAAGAGAGACAGAAAAAAAGAGAAAAAAAATCAAACCAAAAATCAAGCAGCAATAAAATAATTTCTGTAGCCACCACACAATCCAGCTTGAAGTAGAAGACACAGTCCAGCAAAACCACACATCTCCCTCTTTACTTTAATACCAGTCCCTGATTTTGAGAGAATACACATACTCTGAGACAGAAAGAGAGGGATTGTCTAGTGGACCACAAAGACAACATAGAAGGCTGCTGCTACTCCATATCTGGCCCATATTTTTTCACAAAGAAAAAAAGTGTCACAATACCGCTGAACAGCAGTTACTTCTGTCAATGTCCTTTTCCTGTGTTCTTCAGCACCCTCAGACAGACACTACTCTCTGAACAAGGGCAGAGAAAGAAGCAACAGTGCTTGAGACAAGCTGCATCCAGGGTGCCTGAAAACAAGTATGTATGTATACATACATACGTTACTATGAAGTACCCTACGAAGTAAAAGCGTACAGAATAATCCAAATGTACAAAAAGAATACAGAATAATCCAAATGTACATACAGAATAATCCGAGTGTACATACAGAAGAGAGAATGATCCAAATGTACAAACAGAATACAGATTAATCCTAACACACAGGCACATCAACAATGTCAGCGGTTCCATCTGACAGGGATAATTGTTTCCTCACTGTTGGCAATTCTTTGGCTGTTTGTCATGAAGAATGGGGAAGAGGGGGGGGGGGGGTAGAATAAGAGAGTGGGCCAGGAGAAGAATGGCACAAGTGCTGCTTGGAGCGTGTTCATTACCGCTGTGTCCACTTGCTTGGTTTGCTTGTGTGGGGACTGGATGTAAAAAAAGCACACGAGTGCTTATTCATCATCCTCGAAATAAAAGAATTTAACTTGAATTTGAGAATATGACTTGTACTTGTCTTCTGCATTGTGAGCTGTGTGATGAAAACAAATGCTACATTTGTCTTTTTCTTCTTGACTTACATTTCTTGTTAATTATGCGTGTATTTTTTTAAAGGGTATTGATATCGAAAACAATTTTGACCATGTTAAACAAAACTTTGGTTTGATGAGTGGTCTAGAGATAACACACTACTACTTGGGGAAAAAAATAAAAATTAAAAAAAAAAACTGCGAAGAAAAATTAAAAGAAATCAAACAAAACTTTTAAAAAAAAGGCGAAAAAAAAGAAAGGGAGTAAATAAAAAAAAGAGAAGAAAACAATCGAGAAAAGAAAAAAAACAACAACCAAGAAAGTAAAACAATAAAAAAAGACAAGAATAAATAAAGAATAAACAATCCAGCCAAAAATTACACTTATATCTTTCTTAACGTCGCTGCCTGATTCTAACAGAATACACAAACTCTGGGACAGAATAAGAGGGGCAGTCTAGACAGTGACCACACTGGACTAACCAACAGTCCATTTCCCTGATGTCCAATTTCAGAGTCCTTGAGCCCCCTCTGACAAATAACGCTATATGAACGAGGACTGAGAGAAACAAAGGACAGGACCCCAGAAGAGCTCTGTGGACAGTGCCAGAGTAGAGCTGTATTGAAAGTGTACAAGAAGAGCTGTACTAAGTGTTCACGTAAAGAAGTTGTGTACATAAAGAATAATCTGAAAAATGCAAATGGTGTTTTTTAGAAGCAGTGTTTCCATTGGGCAGAGGTAATTATGTCCCCTGTTTGCGACTCTTTGGCTGTTTTCAAGAAGAATTTGGGGGTGGGGTGTGTTGGGGGGGGGGCAGGAGGGGAGTGGGGATAAGAGAGTGTGGAAGAGAGGGGGGATAAGAGAATGGGGGGGGGGGGGGGGGGGGGAGGCGGGGATTAAAAGAGTGGGAGAAGAATAGCATCAGTGCGGCTTGGAGCCTGTTCATTACCCCTGTGTCTACTTGCTTGTCTCCCTTGCTTGTTGTCCTCTGCATTGTGAGTGGCTGGATGTGATGTTTGTCTGTGTTTTCCCTGTCCGTTACAGTTCTAGTCAAACAATACCTTGTTTTGTTTTCTTTTATACGGAAAGCTTTATCACTGATACTGCTTTTGTAGTCTGTCTGGGATTAAAAACCAGACACACGTTTGAATTTGATTAACACGATTCTTCTTACAAGAAAATTGAAAAGTATATTTTGGAAAAAAATACAGGTATGTCATTTGTTCATTGGAATGTATAAAGTGTCAGTTATTACTGGACAGGACTCGTAGATAGAAACGAGATAAAAAAAAATCTGTAGAATAAAGGAACAGAATTGTTTACTAACTTTTAAACTATTGTTGTTGTCATCATTGTTGTCATCATCGTTGTCGTCATCACTTTTGTTGTTTGATACATAACAATTTTCTAATCGGCTTAGGAATACAGATCCTACATGGTGAATCAGTGGAGCTCCTTTTTCAAAAATTCTCAATAGAATATCTTTAAAATAATTTTTGATCTTTGAAATGTAGAACTACTTCATAAGCTGTATGGGCTAAGCAGCTCTGAATGTAAACATTTTCTTTCTGATAATTGGATCAAACAGAAAATAGGATCCAAAACACTGTTGGAAAAACAAACAAAAAAACAAACAGGAACTGTGCTTTGCATGCCTTGATGTGCACAGAAGGAAGTAACTTAGTCAAAAAACGCAGACACAAACAAAATTGTCTCTACTGTCTATCTACACACATTCGGCTTTATTGAGTTAACTCCTCCCCTTTGGGTGTTTAGAGGGGTGCTGGCTGAATTTTTCAGGCAGTATTTCCAGACAAGATAAACTTGGCAGTTCCCCTATGTTCCCTGCAATCAGACAATGGCGCATCGTCAATTTCAACCCTGACCAAGGGAGGTAATATCCCTTTTGGGTTGTATCCCTTAGTTATCGCTGCAGCAGCGAACGTGTATGTTGAGGTGGAACACCTAGTTTTGATGGCGGTATTGTTCTCTTTGGTTGTTACAGGTTTTGTTGTGTTGAAAATTTTCCTCCGTGGGCATGGGTGCAACGTGTTGACAACACAGTTTGGAAATCCAGGAAATGTTACAGGGCAAGACGTAGGGTTTTACTGGTGATATATTCAGATTTAGAATTTCAATGTGTGTGTGTTTGCAGATACAAAAAGCTTCTTCAAAAAGTGTGTGATTTTTTGTGTGTGTGTGTGTGTGTGTGTGTGTGTGTGTGTGTTGTGTGTGTGTGTGTGTGTGTGTGTGTGTGTGTGTGTGTGTGTAAGTGTGTGTGTAATATATGAGCTATGTTCTGAATCGATTTAAGTACATCCCAGAAGTCAGAATGCAGCTACCTTTAAAAGATGGATTAAAAACAGTCGTGTACTTGAATACTCACCATCGGCAAACTTAAGAGCTCAAGCGAAGACAAAGTTAAAGGTACATAGTTATTATTATTTGTTTCTTTGTGTTTTTGTTTTTTGTCCTTTTTTCTGCTTTTTCTCCCAAGATCTATATATTTCTGCAGATTTTTCTGTGTGGTCAACTCCACTTTACTAACAAGGCTGAAACTGTTTTACTGGGCGTATAATATTAAATCCTCTGGATATCCCCAAAGTCAGAATGCAGCTACCTTCATGGTACGCAAAAAATGGTCGCATAGGCAAAATCTCACTATTGGTAAACCTTAGAGCTCAAGCCGAGAAAAAACCCCAAGAACAAGAACAACAACAAGAACAACAACAAGAACAACAACAAGAACAACAACAAGAACAACAACAAGAACAACAACAGCAACAACAGTAACATCCTCTACAAGTTGGGTAATGTTGGCATGATTTGTACTGTCCATATTTTTTACTGAGAGAAAAAAATGTGACCATCTCCCCACCCCACCTTTTCCTGAAAAAAGCTGACATAGGTTGGCTGTAAGCACTCAGTAATGATTAGATTTTTTCTCAGATCAGGGACAAGTGTGTGTGTGTGTGTGTGCGCTGTGGCGTGTGGTGGTGAGTGGGTGTGTGTGTGGTGTTTGTGTGTGTGTGGGAAGGTTAGTGCAGATGACGTCAACACTAAATGATTGGAGAGTATTGACCATACACCGTTTTATTACATTTCCTGTTGACATGAGGTCAACACTTCATGATTTGAAGCATTGCCCATGCACCGTTTTTTAGTGCTTCCTGTCGCCATGAAGTCAACACTTCATGATTCTTTCATTCTTTTCTTTCGAGGACAATGGACTAAGCACACCTGTGCTGGTTATTTTTACACTGTGCCCTTTTATTGCACTTCCTGAGTACATGGCATCATGGCTCTTTCCCAGAAGGTGAGGTTAAAGTCCACTCTATCAATCTTGTTGTTTATAGCCCTGCCGACCACAGAGGCCATATATGGGGAGTGGGGTGGGGGGGGGTGGGGGGGGGGGGGGAGCTGTGATTACAGTTAAAACATGGTGTAAAATAAACTCTACTGTCGTTCTTTTGTATCAACCACCCTGGAAAACCATAAGGATCAACCCTGGACAGTCATAGCGTTGTGCAAGAAACCACATCAACCAGTTCGATGAGATAATATTAAAACCCAAACCAGATTCCTGAAAACAACCTTGTTCTGAGTGACGAGCTGTGTCATCTCCACCACTCATATCAGACGGGGAACGCCCGATTCTCTCAGGATAGAGGTAGAGGTTGGGCGAGTCTTCTAAAATGAAGGATTGATTTCCATTAAATATGAAAAATGACAAATAAATGCAAAAGTGACATTACCGTCATAAACAAGAACTGTAACAACACCCTCCTCTCTCTCTGTGCCTCTGTCTCTTTCTCCCATATCGAAATAACTTTACGTTTGCCTGGTGAAAAAAGAATGTTAATACTTATCTGTAACCCTTGGTAATAACGATTATCAATCAATCAATAAATCAAGCAATCTCTCTCTCTCTCTAAACACACACATACATACATACATATATACATTATATACGTATGGAGAGTATATAAATAAATGTAAATGCATGTATGTATGTGTGTGTTTAGAGAGAGAGAGAGAGATTGCTTGATTTATTGATTGATTGATAATCTTTATTCCCAAGGGTTACAGATATATATATATATATATATATATATATAAATATATATATACACACACACACAGTCACTCCATCGCAAACATGCATGCATGTACACACGCACAGGCATGCGTGCACGTACACGTACAACATACACAGACGAGTAGTGTACACGCGTTCAGTCACACAAACCTGAGTACACACACAGACACACAGACACACCGATACACACACGCACATACGCATTCACACTAACACGCATACACATACACGCATGTGTTCACACACGCATACATATGTAACCACAATTAATGTGCACACACACACACACACACACACACACACACACACACACACACACACACACACACACACACACACACACACACACACACACACACACACACACACACACACACACACACACACACACACACACACACGTACGCATGCGCGCACGCTTAAGAGAGAAAGAGAGAAGAGAGAGAGAGAGAGAGAGAGAGAGAGAGAGAGAGAGAGAGAGAGAGAGGCACACACAGGTTTGATTTGTTTTTTAGGTCATGGAAAGCTGCTGAGTCAAAGATAACAGACCTTTCAGACTCAGTGACATAAGCCTGGACTACATATAGACACACAGGCATGCCTTTGCAATAACACAGAGATTTAACATCGAGGAAAAGAAAAACAGAAATATTTATTTGTCTATACACCCCATATCACCAGGAGGGCAGAATAGTCCAGCGGTTAGAACTTCGTACACAACATGAGCTGACGACGGTAACTTGGGGCTTAGGTTCCAGTCTTTGCTGAGGCAGTGGTTTGAGTGGATTTTTGCTGTGAAGTTAACATTAATTAAGATTGATTCCAAGCAGCGAGGGACAGGAGATGGGCGCCGCCCTCAACATGCTGGCCCTTGGAGAAGCTGAGGTCTCTGATGCCTCACTCCCCTTACAACCACATAGGTTATGGGACACCTTTACCTTTTACCATTTCCCCGAAAGTTCTTTGGATGTGAGTGTAAACCAAGGTCTCGTGTACGAACTGAAGCAGAAGGTCTTGCGGATTGTTGGTCTAGTGATCGTAGCACACCTGCCCAGAAAGCGGGAAGCGTGGGTTCGATCCCCGTCTGAGCCCGAAACTTTTCCATCCATGCCTAGACCTTGAGTGGTGGTCTGCATACTAGTCCTTCGGATGAAGCGATAAATTGAGGTCCTGTATCCCAATTAGCGACAAGAAAATCAGGTAACGGCACCACTAGCATCACAGTCGTCATCTAAAGGATATTGCAGGCACAAGTTCGAGCATCCACCGAGATGCGCGTTCGGTTACATCTTTCCTTTGAAGTTAACACTAGCACTGACTCCACTCTCCCTACAGCCCTTATAGTGAGTCTATGAAACCTAGGTCCCCTACACGAACATATGCACAAAATAGTCTTCCCAGCACGTTAATGACCCGTGTATCTTTTCTATATGAATGCAGGACCAGTCATGCTCCTGGTATGGATGGCACAAATATACCAAGCATGCACAATAAAATCTTGAGAGGGATAGACTCAGCCAAACTCACCATCCCTCATAACACACTGCCTCATAAAAAAAAATCCCACTGCTGAGGGGACTCGAACCCGTCACCTCAGTAATCCTCAGATAACAAACACAACGCTTTAAAACCACTAGGCTCTTTCACCAAGCAGAGAGAGTGAGTGAGAGAGAGAGAGAGAGAGAGAGAGAGAGAGAGAGAGAGAGAGAGAGAGATGTACAAAACAAGAGAAGGAATAATGATGATAAAAATCATAACCCTGGTTAAACATACCAACTGTCTATTGCCCCCCCTCCCTCCCCCCCCCCCCCCCCCCCCCCCCCCGCCCAGTTTCTGTATTCCTATCTCCAACAGCACTGTAATAGCTGTTCTGACGATCGCAGAACTGCAAGAGACATGACGTAAATGCATTCAGAGCTGCACGTGCGTGCGTGACTGTGCACACCCCACCCCACTTCTGTACACTAACAGGCAGAAAGAACGACGGTGGGAACGTCGTAGTAACTGTTAAAGAAAGTAAGGGAAGAACTAAGGTAACGAGCCGAACATGAGTGACGATGACTATGCGAAACTGACTGCAATAATTTGTGAAATATAGTGAAACATTAGTTACACTAGCAAGGACTACTGATTTTCACGAGGACTAGTAAGATTGACAAGAACTAGTTAGATTGACAAGGACTAGTTAGATTGACAAAGACTATTTAGTCTGACAAAGACTAATTAGACTGACAAAGACTAGTGAAACTGACAAGGACTAGTTAGACTGACAAAGACTAGTTAGACTGACAAAGACTAGTTAGATTGACAAAGACTAGTTAGACTGACAAAGACTAGTTAGATTGACAAGGACTAGTTAGATTGACAAAGACTAGTTAGACTGACAAAGACTAGTGAGACTGACAAATACTAGTTAGAATGACAAAGACTAGTTAGAATGACAAAGACTAGTTAGAATGACAAAGGCTGGATAGAATGACTAAGGTCAGTTAGAATGACAGACAATACTTTGAATGAAAATCAACAGAATGACACATACTAGTCCAAATTATAAAGACTAATTAGAATGCCAAAGACTAGTTTGTTAAAATGACAGGACTAATTTTTAGAATGTTAAGGACAAGTTAGAATAGCAAGGACTAGTTTTGTTAAAATGACACGCACTAATGTGTTAGAATGTTAAGGGCAATTTAGAATTGCAGGGACAAGTTGGAATGCCAAGAAGAAGTTAGAATGAACAGAAATAGCTAAGGACAGAAAGGGAAAGACAATGGTGAGCAAAAGGCATTCGCATTATATTGTTTATTTACTGGGAAACAATGGAAGGCTTCATAGGGTGTGTAGATATCCCAAGGCTGCTGAGAGAGAGAGAGAGAGAGAGAGAGAGAGAGAGAGAGAGAGAGAGAGAGAGAGAGAGAGAGAGAGAGAGAAGAGAGAGAAGAGAGAGAGAGAGAGAGAGAGAGAGAGAGAGAGAGAGAGAGAGAGAGAGAGAGAGAGAGAGAGAGAGAGACAAACACATACTCACACACAGATAGACAGAGACAGGGAACATTAAACTTTTATGTATTGAAATAACAGATTAACAAAGCTACAACCAAAAGAAACTTTCTTGATCAGTTTTGTATGTAAAGTTCCGCTTACATACCGGCCCTGTCAACCACCACGTTTAGTACAGGACTTCACAATCTGATTGACAAATTGACAGAGAAGCTTAGCATTCCAGTCTCTGTATAATTCTGGCATTACAATATCCCCCTCCCTCCCTCCCCATTTTTACCACCCTGGGTCTTCACGTCTTCAAACCAGGAAGTTATGTTTTAAAAAATATTGTAATATTCACCAGTGGCAGGTGAAAGGTCTGACGGTGGACAAACTCCAGATGTTCTGCTTTATTTTGATCGGTATGAGTTTTATACCTATTTCAAATATTTTCTTTTCAGCAGATCTCTCTCTCTCCTCTCTCTCTCTCTCTCTCTCTCTCTCTCTCTCTCTCTCTCTCTCTCTCTCTCTCTCTCTCTCTCTCTCTCTCTGTGTGTGTCTGTGTCTGTGTTTCTCTATCGCTCTCTGTGTCTGTCTGTCTGTCTCTGTATATGTCTGACTCTGTCTCTGTCTGTGTGTGTCCATCTCTCTGCCTGTCTGTCTGTCTCTTTTTCTCTCTCTCTCTCCCTGGTTTTTCTTTCCTACAGTTTATTCAAAAGATAATGAACTTACAAGAACAGGATCATCTTACCTCACACATACAAGTTGGTAAAATATTTTGAAAAATTTAAAAAGATTAAAAAAAAATCTTACAACTCACGTGAACTGTTTAAAAAAAATTGTTTGCAAAGCCCCAACATTTAGTTGTACGAAAAGAAAACACTCTCCATACTAACCAAATTTTCAGTAGAGCTTGCTGAATCAGTATATGAAAAGAAAAGAAAAGAAAAGAAAGAAAGAAAGAAAGAGAGAGAGAGAGAGAGAGAGAGAGAGAGAGAGAGAGAGAGAGAGAGAGAGAGAGAGAGAGAGAGAGAGAGCGCTTTACCAGTACAGTGAAACGTAAGCTGCAAACATTCTGTTTCGTTCTTTCGAATTTCTTCCTTAACATCTCTCTTCCCAGCTAGAGGTTAAGAGGCTTAATTAAACAGCATCCTGGCATAGTCAGCAGAAGGAACAACAACCAAAAAATGATCCAGTATTTAAACCCAGGATGTTTGCCTTCAAAACTATAAAAGTTGTGTGCTCAATGAAATTCAGGAGGAGAAAAAACAAACAAACTAGCCAGCACCACACACACAACGGTCGTTGAAAATGTAATCTACTTTTAGCAAGCTGAGGGAATCTTTTATTTCAGCCTTTGACCACTTCTAAGACATTCACGCTGGAAATTTTATATATATATATATATATATATTATATATATATATATATATATAATATATGTACATATTATATATATATATATATATATATATATATATATAATATATATATATATATAATATATATATATATATATATATATAAAATGTTGGGTTTACGAGTGGAGCAAAAGTATCTTTGTGTAGACGGGACATACTTAGATGAACAGAACAATTTTGGAAAATTTTGTTCTTCGGCTAGAGCTCCAATGTTTACTATCGATGAGATTTTTGAGTGTACGATCGTTTCCCCCCCCCCCCCCCCCCCCCAACCATTAAGGTAGCCGCATTTCAATTTCGGGGTTGAAGAGTTTGAATGATAATGTCTTTTCAAAAGAGGTTTCGAAATGAATGCAAATTTCTGGACAGGACACGCAGAAAATCGACAACGAATGGAGAAGTTGATTTCTACAAAGAAAATATGTGGCATAACGTATGTTCTATGTACAATACAAAACACAAACAGAACAAGAAAGGAACGGAGTTCACAGAAGCTACAAGATTCAAAGCTCTTATTAAACACAAAAAGAAATACCACAGGAGACGCCTTGTAAACATTGACTGATCCGAATTTACAACAAAGAACTTTGTTAAACAAAAACTGCGGGATGAAGAGAGAGGGAGAGAGAGAGAGAGAGAGAGAGAGAGAGAGAGAGAGAGAGAGAGAGAGAGAGAGAGACAGAGAGAGAAAGAGAGAGACAGACAGAGAGAAAGAGAGAGAGAGAAGAAAGAGAGAGAGAGAGAGGAGAGACAGAGAGAGTAAGAGCGAGACAGACAGAGAGAAGAGAGAGAGAAAAGAGAGAGAGAGAGAGAGGAGAGGGAGAGAGAGAGAGAGAGAGAGAGAAGAAGAGAGAAAGAGAGAAGAGAGAGAGAGAGAAGAGAGAGAGAGACAGAGAGAAGAGACAGAGAGAGAAAGAGACAGAGAGAGAAAGAATGAGAGAATGAGAGAGAGAGAGAGCGAAGAAGAGAGAGAGAGAGAGAGAGAGAGAGAGAGAGAGAGAGAGAGAGAGAAGGAGAGAGAGAGAGAGAGAGAGAGAGAGAGAGAGAGAGAGAGAGAGAGAGAGAGAGAGAGAGAGAGAGAGAGACAGACAGAGGGATGATAGATAGACAGACAGACAGATAGAGAGACAGACAGACAGACACAGAGAGCCATAGAGAGAGAGACAGACAAACAGACAGACAGACAGACAGACAGAGGATGGTCAAAGGTGTTTTTTTCTTAGCCAGCAGCAAGTCTTAATGACTGTGTTGCCGCTCCAGTCTTCCATCTCTTGATGACTGCGTGAGAGTGGGGAGGTAAGGGAGCAGAAGAGAGGAACAGAGAGAGAGAGAGAGAGAGAGAGAGAGAGAGAGAGAGAGAGGAGAGAGAGAGAGAGAGAGAGAGGAGAGAGAGAGAGAGAGAGAGAGAGGAGAGAGAGAGAGGGAGGGAGGACAGACAGATGAAGAAGGAAAGAGAGGAGGATGAAGAGGAGGAGGAGGAGGAGGAGGAGGAGAAGAAGGAAGTGGAAGAAGGGAGGAGGAGGAGGGAGGGGAGGAGGAGGAGGCAAAAAAGAGTGGGGTTGGAAGTTCAGCCACTTGTCACTGATGTGTTCTGCATCTTTTGCTATTTTTGTTGTTGTTGTTTGCTTTGTATTTCTTGTGGTTGCGTTTGTGGCTGCAACTCATTGTGGTTTGCTTGTGCACGCGCGCGCACACACACACACACACACACACGCGCGCGCGCGCGCACGCAAGCACGCGCACGCAAGCACGCGCACACACACACAAACATACACAAACACACATACACACACACAATACGCATCCTCATACACAGACCCAGATACACACACATAACACACACACACACACACACACACACACACACACACACACACACACACACACACACACACACACACACACACACGACACACACCACACACGCCACGCACACGCACGCACGCACACACGCGCACATACATGCTCACACACATACACACCCAAACACACATATGCACGCACACACACAAACACACATGATACCATACTCTCCTCCATCCTCCTCACACATTAAAACCAGTTCTGCCTTTGGGAAGAGTAGGCCATTCGTGCCGATAAGAACGAATGGTTTAAATCTTTCATAAAAGAAAATGAAATCGCACGCACACTGGAGTCGTGTTGAGACATCATCCCCGAAGCAGGAATGCGGTTACCTAATGGTGGGCAAAAATGGCCGCATACGCAAAACGTTTACTACCGTGAACCTCAGACCTCTAGTCTAAGACGGGATAGCCTAGTGGTTAGAACATTGCGATGGCAATCTGACGACCCGGGTTCGATTCCCGTTCAAGGTGGATATTTTCCCCTGGAGTTAACATCAGTGCCGACTCCACTTTCCCCAAAAGTCCTTCGGATGAGACTATAAACCAAGGCCCCGTGTGTGCGAACGCACGCAGAACATCTTGCGCACACGTTAAATCCTGTTCCGCTTTTCGTAAGAGTAGGCCATTGTGTGCCGGTGGGAACAGATGACAAAATTTACAAAACCGCATACACACGGGGACTGGATGTAAAAAAGCACATGAGTGCTTATTCCATTATCCTCGATATAAAAGAATAAATAAATAAATAAATGAATAAATAAGAACGAAAACGAAACAATCACTGAAGGCTTGTTCTCTTTTGTTTGCCAGAGTTTTGGAAAGAATGTGGCTTAGATTTCGAGTGCAAAGGTACTTTTGAGCACATCTGTATGTTTTCTTGTTTGCTTGTTTGTTTGTTTGCAGAAATGACCAGGGTTGAGAAGAATAAAGAGAAAAAGCTGTCTAACTAAACTGAGGCTGCATTGTCCTGCTGGGGATGCCGGGGGACCTGTCAGTATAAATAGCATCCCAATCTTCTGGAAATTCTGTGCTGTCAATTCCCTCTTTTCTATCCTGCTTTTTGTTTCTGACGTGTTCCTTTATTTCCTGTCACCTCCTTCTTGTCTATATTTTTTAGCCTTCTTGGTCCTTTCTTCTTTTTTTTTTCTCTCTCAGAACCCCCCCCCCCCCCCTATCTTTAAACGATAACAAATCTCTCTCACGCCGAAGTGAGATGTGCTGGGCCTGACTTGTCAAGCCCTTAACTGCAGCACAACGCATTTATCGCTCATATGACAGACAACAATAGTTGCTGTCTGAGCGTTCGAATGCAGAAGAAGAGGACCGAAACCACCAACGATTTGACATGACAAGGACAATGACAAATTCTTTTATTTCGAGGATAATGAATAAGCACCCATGTGCTTTTTTACATCAAGCCCCCGCCCTTAGGGACATATATATATATATATATATATATATTATATATATATATATTATATATATTATATATTATATGAGAGAGAGAGAGAGAGAGAGAGAGAGAGAGAGAGAGAGAGAGAGAGAGAGAGAGAGAGAGAGAGAGAGGAAAAGAGAGAGAGAGAGAGAGAGAGAGAGAGAGAGAGAGAGAGAGTGTGGAGGTGGGGGGGAGATGAGATAGAGCAGAGAGAGAGAGAGAGAATGCGTGTGTGTGTTGGGGTGGAATTGAACCTAAGACTGTTCGAGTTTTTTGTCCACCTGACATGACTGTGTTGGTGCGAAAGGCTGAAGACAGACCATCCTGGATAAATCAGACGACCAACGCATTCTTTGTGTCCCCCCCCCCCCCCCCCCCCCCCCCCCCCCCCCCCCCCCCCCCCCCCCCCCAACGACTATGTAGGTCAGATCAGGAGACTGATG
Organism: Rapana venosa; assembly: GCA_028751875.1. Lineage (NCBI taxonomy): Eukaryota > Metazoa > Mollusca > Gastropoda > Neogastropoda > Muricidae > Rapana > Rapana venosa. The sequence goes on along the minus strand of CM054152.1, from coordinate 28,475,794 downwards.
ATGATGACGCTGATGACGATGACGATAATGATGATGAAGACGACGACGACGATGACGATGATGATGATGACGACGACGACGACGACGATGATGACGATGTTTACTTGAAGTCCTTTTGAACACTTCTTCTTTACTTGTCTTTGATGGTTTGTTTTCTCTTCTGATTGAAAGAAAAGCCATCATTTGAGACTTCATGGCACAGAGAGAGAGAGAGAGGAGAGAGAGGAGGAGAGAAGAGAGGAGAGAGGAGGGAGAGAGGAGAGAGAAGAGAGAGAGAGAGAGAGAGAGAGGAAAGAGAGAGAAGAGATAAGGAGAGAGAGAGAGATGAGAGAGAGAGGTGAGGGAAGAGAGAGTTAACTTTGAAACTTTTTTTTTAATCGAGGATAATGGAATAAGCACTCATGTGCTTTTTTACATCCAGTCCCCGTGTGTATGCGGTTTTGTAAATTTTGTCATCTGTTCCCACCGGCACACAATGGCCTACTCTTTCGAAAAGCGGAACATGATTTAACGTGTGCGCAAGATGATCTGCATGCGTTCGCACACGGGGCCTCGGTTTATAGTCTCATCCGAAGGACTTTGACATTCAGTTTGAACTTTGAGAGAGAGAGATATACAGAGAGAGACAGATAGAGAGAGAGAGTGCACTGGGAATGTTGAAAAAAGCCAACATTTCTCACACGAGATTTCCTTTTCTCCAAGACACATAGTGACACTCAACCAACAAGTATTTCCATTCCTTTGAACAGTCACCATCATTGCAAATCCACTCCCCCACCCTCTGCCACCAACTGCACACGTACACAAAGCGCATCATCAACATCTTGCCCAATCGTAAAAACCTGTTCCGCCTTTCGGAAAAGTAGGCTATTTGTGCCAGTGGGAATGGATGACAAAATGTACAAAGCCGCATGCACACGGAGACTGGATGTAAAAGAAGGCACCTCAGTGCTTGTTCCGTTATCCTCGCAATACAACGGAATAAGATAAATGATATCTACACACACACACACACACACACACACACACAACACACACACACACACACACACACACACACACACACACACACACACGCGCGCGCGCGCACGTACGCACGCACGCACGCACACACACAATATTTATATATATCTATTATCTATCTATCTATCTATCTATCTATCTATCTATCTATCTATCTATCTATCTATCTATCTCTCTCTCTCTCTCTCTCTCTCTCTCTCTCTCTATATATATATATATATATATATATATGTGTGTGTGTGTGTGTGTGTGTGTATCCTGTTAAAACAAATGTGGCCATTGTCGGTGACGTCAGACCTCACGCAAACTTCTGTAGGCTTTAGCTCACAGGCGACATGAATTTGACTGGTGGCTAATTGTCCACAGCTTCTATTGACAACACGATGTCTCGGACGTTTCCCTTCAATCTTTTATTGTTTTTCATGTTCTTTATGTTTGGTTTTTTCTTTTCTTTGTTGTAGTCTTTTTTTTGGAAAAATTCTATTTCCATTCTCTATGATTATTTTCTATGTTCATTCTTTGAATGGTGAAGACTTCACTTTCTTTGTGGTCCTGCTAGTCTAGCCTTTTGTACACTCCCACTACAACAACTCCCTTATCAAACTTTAGTCACGCCTTCTCTTTTTCTCTGTTTCTTTGTCTGCCTGTCTCTTTTCCGTTCTCTCTCTCTCTCTATCTCTCTTTCTCCCTCTCTGTATCTCTCTCTGTATCTCTCTCTGTATATATCTATATCTATATCTATATCTATATCTATCTATCTATCTATCTATCTATCTATCTATCTATCTATCTATCTATCTATCTGTCTGTCTGTCTGTTCTGTCTGTCTGTCTAAAAATTATATACCTCTCTCAAAATTAAAAGTTTCAAGTTAAACTCTCTCTCTCTGTCTTTGTATCTCTCTCTCTCTCTCTTCTCTCTCATCTCTCTCTCTCTCTACTCTCTCTCTCTCTTCTCTCTTCTCTCTCAAAGTTAAAGCTTCTAAGTTTAACTCTCTCTCTCTGTATATATATATATATATATATATATATATATATATATATATATATATATATATATATATATCTATCTATATATCTATATATTATCTATATATATATGTCAAAGTTAAAAGTTTCAAAGTTAAACTAACTCTCTCTCTGTCTCTCTCTTTCTGTCTCTCTCTCTCTGTCTGCCTCTCTTTCCCTCACTACCCGCCTTCTTCTCTCCCTCTCTCTATCTCCCACTCTTCGCCCCCCCCCCCCTCTCGCAATCTCTCTCTGTATGTCCCTCGCCCCTCTCCTCCCTCTCTCTCTCCTCTTTCTCTCCTCTCTCCTTCTCTCCTCTCTCCTTCTCTCTTTCTCTTCCCTCTCTCCCTCCATCTCCTTCTGTAAGTCTCTCAACCTTTCTCTTCCTCTTACACAAAAAGCACAGACAGAAACAAAGAGAAAATTGTATAGTTCTGGGGTTAGAATCAACCGACAAAAAGGAATGAAGGAAGGAAGAAAACAAAGAAGAAAAAAAACACAAATTAAAAAGAAGAGAAGGAGAAAACACAAAGTAAAAAGAAGAGAAGGAGAGAAATAAAAGAAATAGAGAACAAAGGAGAAAAAGATAAAAGAAAGGAGGAAAAAAAAAGAAAGAGAAAAGACATTGAAGTTTCCCATGCACTAATCACACTAAATTTGCAAGGGAAATGTCTCATTCAATCTCTCTTCTGTCTGTGTTGTTTGCGCGCGTGCTGCGCTGTGTGTGGTGTGTGTGTGTGTGTGTGTGTGTGTTGTGTGTGTGTGTGTGTGTGTGCGCGTGCGTGGGTGCGGTGTGTGTGTGTGTGTGTGTGTGTGTGTGTGTTGTGTTGTGTGTGTGTGTGTTGTGTTGGATAAAAGGCAGAAAAAATGAGAAAATCTGGCACCTTGTAAAGATGCACATTATTCTCGGTGTTATTCAGAGCGGCTTAATCTGTGGCGACACCACATTTTTTTCCCCCTGGCTATTTTTGTAAGGATACAGACGATAATTCATTCCTTACATTCAGCCAATCCCCTCTATCTTACTGCCTGTCTGTCTGTCTGTGTGTCTGTTTAACTCTCTCTTTCTCTCTGTCTCTCTGTCTGTCTCTGTCTGTACGTTTGTTCGTGTCTGTCCGTCGTTGTCTGTCAGCCTGCTCTGCCTCTCTCTCTCTCTCTCTCTCTCTCTCTCTCTCTCTCTCTCTCTCTCTCTCTCTCTCTCTCTCTCTCTCTCTCTCTCTCAAGTCTAGTGGTTAGAACATTGCGCTCGCAATCTGACGACCCGGGTTCGATTCCCGTTCAAGGGGATATTTTCCCCTGGAGTTAACAACAGTGCAGACTCCACTCTCCCCCAAAAACCTTTCGGATGACACTATAAACCGAGGTCCCGTGTGCGAACGCACGCAGAACATCTTGCGCACACGTTAAATCCTGTTCGCTTTTAGTAAGAGTAGGCCATTTGTGACCCGGTGGGAACAGATGACAGAATTTACAAAACCGCATACACACAGGGGACTGGATGTAAAAAAGCACATAAGTACTTTATCCATCCTCATCGATATAAAAGAATAAATTTCAAAAAGTCTCTCTCTCTCTCTCTCTCTCTCTCTTCTCTCTCTCTCTCTCATCTCTCTCTCTCTCCTCCTCTCTCTCTCTCTCTCTCTCTCTCTTTTTCACAATGAAGTTTAATGTAATGGAGAACTACCGCGTGGACAGGTATATTAATGTTGTAGATTGTTATACAGATAATTAATATGGAGGCAGGCTAATCAATGTGATAAATCATATTCATTGTTATCTGGCCAGGCTAATTAATGTGATAAATGAGCATTATGTGGGCATGCTCATTAATGTGACAGATAAGTATCATGTGGAAAGGCTCATTAATGCGATGAATAATCATGTGGGCATGCTCATCAATGTAATAGATAATCTCTACTTCTACATGTCTGTTTGTCTGCCTTTTTGAATGCGTGTGTGTGTGTGTGTGTGTGTGTGTGTGTGTGTGAAAGTCAAAGTCAAAGTAAAAATTTTATTTTCAGATGGTACATTGAATAAGCAGTGCATTTGCATTTGTGTGTGTGTGTGTGTGTGTGTGTGTGAGTGTGTGTGTGTGTGTGTATGTGTGTGTTGTGTGTGTGTGTATGTGTGTGTTGTGTGTGTGAGAGTGAGTGAGTGAGTGTGTGTGTGTGTTTCTCTATGTCCGGGTGCGTATTTGATAAGATTACAGGATTATTTGTGTAAGCGTTAACGCCACTTTATATACTTGCAGTATTTCTTTAGTTAACGTTTATTTAATTCGATTTAATTTAATCAAATCGATTGGGCTAAATTAATGGTAGGAAAACCGTCATAGAGAATAGATGATATAAACGAGTTATGTTAAAAAAACAACCAAACAAACTAGACAACAAAAACCGTAGAACATGCAGCTGCTTATGTAACTATTACAAAACAACCCCAAATAGTTTAGTCCTATCCAAATCTTTGTTACTTATTGATGTACGTAGGATGAATGCAAGACCTGCGTTAAAATGTTGTTATAATTCTGCAAACTCCTCACCTTCTTAGAATCAAATACAGAAAGAAAAAAGGAAACAAATTGAATAAAAGCAAGAGGGAGGGGAAACAAAATGAACGTAAAAAAAACACGACAGAATAAAGTAAACACAATGAAAACAAGAAAACAGACAGAAAAAAAAGTCAAAGACAAAGAAACACGCAAAAAGAACGAAAATGAACGAAGTAGAGAAAAAAAAAGAAACTAGAAAGAAAAAGAAAAAAGAAAGAAAAGAAATCAGCTCACAAATTAACACACTGCAAACGAAAACAAAACAATACAAAGCAAAAAAACCAAAAAGAAAACAAAGCAAAAGTGTGAAAGACAAGAAAAGAACAAGTACACAAACAATCCACCGTTGTGTAACCTACACAAAAACTAAACAAACTAACAAACAAACAAGCAAACAACAATAGAATTAAAACGTGCCAACATGGGAAATCACTTCAAAAGCCTTAAAAAAGCCTCCCCCCCCCGCTACCTAAAAACTAAAACAAACCCTCAAACAAACGAACAAACAAACAAGAACGCACGCTAACATTCAAACAAACACACACAATTTTGAAGCACCAAAACCAACAGAAAATGCAATGAAACACAAATACATTGAGACCAAAAAAAATCTAGGGCAAAAGCACACACACACAACACACACACTCATGCACGCACGCACGCGCGCGCGGGCGCGCATACACACACACACACACACACACACACGCACGTACGCAAGCACACACACGCTAATAATGATGATGATGATGATAACAATGATAATAGTGATAATAATGTACTACTACTACTACTACTACTACTACTATACTACTACTACTACTACTACTACTACTACTACTACTACTACTACTACTGCTGCTCCTGCTGCTGCTGCTGCTGCTGCTGCTGCTGCTCCTGCTACTACTACTACTACTACTACTACTCTACTACTACTACTACTACTACTACTACTACTACTACTACTACTACTACTACTTCTTCTGCTGCTGCTGCTGCTGCTACTAACGACAATAACAATGATGATGACAAATAAGAATAAGAATAACAACAATGAGTACAACAGTAACGACAGTACTACGAACAACACCATCAACAAGAGTAGCAACAACAACAAAAACATTAATACCATCACAAATAAAGCAAGAACAACAACAAGGACTACAACAAAGAACTTATCATCGAGAACAACAACAACAACAACAACAACAACAACAACAACAACAACAACAACAACAACAACAACAACAACAACAACAGAAGAAAGAAAAAGAAAAAAACAAACTCACTTAACACAACACTATTTTTTTGTGACATGTAAAGTGAGGTCAGCATTGACAAGAAGTACACAGCTTTTCAAAGTTTTTCTTTGGTTTTTGTTGGTTTTCTTGTTTTGTTTTTGGCTTTGAGTCGGTTTAGTTAAGATTTGTTTCGCTTGCTTTTATTTTGTTTTGTTTTGTTTTGTTTGGTGTTCTTTTTTTTCGTTTCAAGGTTAGAACTCTTAAGGTTCACCAATGATGAGATTTTGTGTGAGTGTGTGTGTGTGTGTGTGTGTGTGTGTGTGTGTGTGTGTGTGACACGTTTTTAACCGACCATTTAGGTAGCCACATTCCAACTTCGGAATGATGTTTAGACATTCCAACAGCGTGCATGCGTTTTAGATGCTGGACACCTAAACTAAGAGAAAGAGTAACACTACACAGACTTCAATTGGTTTCTTTAGAGAAAGCCTCAAGTGGATTAAAAGAATCCTCAGCCCACAACCATAGGTGTACAGACAGACTGAGTAGTTGTTTTGTCCAAACAGCACACTGTAACTTGGAGGTTGACAAAGAAACCGTAACTCTTTCAAAACTGCTATCCTCAACAAATCATGAAGTCTAACCAGGTTGAACAGTTCTTTCTAGAAGGGGAGAGGGGGAGGGGGGGGGGGGCTAAGGGGAAGGAAAGGGGGGGGGGGGGTGTACTTCAAACGTTATAGTGCACAAAGTGCACATTATAACATACCAAAAAAAAAATGTTATCCGTTCCTACCGGCATACAGACGCTACACTTTAGATTGGCAGACGGGTTTAAACGAGTGCGCAATATGTTCTGCGTGCGTTGTCACTTGGGACCTCGGCTTATAGTCTCATCTGACAGACTAGCACCCATCAGACCACCACCACTCAAAGTGTAGTGAAAACGGGGGGGAGGGGGGTGAAGGGACTTAAGGTTTAAACGGGAATCGAACCCGCAACTTTCACCACGCTTTCTAGGCGGGTGTGTTACCTTTTGGCCACCGATTCACCCTGGACACTAGATGTCATTTCCAGGTGTTGCTGTTGTTGTTGTGTGTTCCTCAGCTTAACATTCTCAGGATCACCCAGGATGTGTACTCTGTCTCCGTTATCCCACCTAGGAATCACTGTTTATTTATTTATTTTATTTTATTTTATTCTTTTATATTGAGGATATTGGAATAAGCACTTATATGCTTTTTTTTAAACATCCAGTCCCCATGTGTAAGCGGTTTTGTAAATTGTCATCTGTTCCCACCGGCACAAAATGGCCTACTCTTACGAAAAGCGGAACAGGATTTCAACGTGTGCGCAAGATGTTCTGCGTGCGTTCGCACACTGTCAGTCCGTAAGCATAGACACAGGATGTGACTGGATGTGGATGCTTATGTGACTGTCTTCAGGTACTTTGCCATCTAGGCAGCCATACTCTGACTTTAGAGATTTTTATCCCCTCTTTTAAGAGAGAGTGAAGGTCGTTATGCTAAGAGTTTATCAAGCCTGAGGCAACAGTTTGATGAAGGTCTCGACACTTAGCTTACGTCAG
>CM054152.1:28460890-28465890 GCA_028751875.1 Rapana venosa | reverse complement strand
GTGTGCGCGTGCGTGTGCGTCTGTGTGTGAGTGAGAGAGTGTGTGTGTATTTTATTTATTTATTTATTCTTTTATATCGAGGATAATGGAATAAGCACTCATGTGCTTTTTTACATCCAGTCCCCGTGTGTATGCGGTTTTGTAAATTCTGTCTTGTTTCCTCCGGCACACAATGGCCTACTCTTCCGAAAAGCGGAACAGGATTTAACGTGTGCGCAAGATGTTCTGCAAGCGTTCGAACATGGAGCCTCGGTTTATAGTCTCATCCGAATGTGTGTGTATGTGTGTGTGTGCGTTCGTGAGCGTGTGTGTCTGTGTGCATGTGCGTGAGTGCGTGCGTGCGTGCGTTTGTGTGTGATTTATTTGTTTGTTTATTTTTGTCTTTTGTGTGTGTGGTTTGTTTTTGATTGTTGTTTGTTTGTTTGCTTTATCTTTGCTTATAAAACTATGTTTTGTTATATGATTCCATTTCAACTGGGAAAGGTTTGTATTTTGGGGGACATTGTTTTTATGTGCTCGAGTTTTGTTTGCTTGTTTCCTTATTTGTTTACTTGTTTGCTATCTGAATGTTTTGTTTTGTTTTGTTTTGTTATCCCGTCAAGGACGGGGTATGATTATTTTGTGTGACTGTGTTGTTTTCTTTGTTTCTTCGTGTATTTTTTCTGTCTATTTTGTTATTGTTATCTTGTATGATGTTCGATTGTATTTCATTTTTTGTGTGTGTGAGTGATTCTGAGCCTCGGTGCTTAAATTCACTCGTTCACTGTTTGGTTTTGTTTTACTTTTACACAAACATACTTTCCCCTTTTCCCATGACGATAGTGAGGGCGTCTGGTGAATTGAGGGCGGTTTTTTCTCTCTCCAAATTCCTGGGTTAAACTTAAATGCAGGCCTGCCAGTGCCTTAATTTCCCTTGTGTATATCATACGCATGCAGAAGTTAAACTATGCACACTAAATATTCTTTTTTAAAATTTTATTCATGTCGAGGGTTTGTGGGTTACAAAAACAGAGACATACTTCAGGTACGACCATGACCCAGGGGTAAAAAACCTTTGTCAGTTATTGATGTGATCTGTATCATGTGACCTACATTGAGATAACTGTTATGTTGTAACACTGTTACATTGAGACTGTCTTCAGCCTTGACAAGCTCTTAGCGTAATAGACTTCACTCCTCTTTTAAAGAATAGGAAAAAGAATGCTCTGAAGACGGAATGTAGCTGCGTATGTAGCGAGGTACTTGATAAGAGTCATGCACACAAACTTCTCGCTCAGTGTGGACTTTCAATCTCACAGTGGATCCCTGGTGGGATGAGTCAGTTCAAGTCAAGTCAAAAACACTGTAATCATCGCATGAAAGGGAAAATTACAATACAGACAAGTACATTGATACGTATCATAATCTCTAAAGGCACAAGAAAGCTACATTTCATATTAGTTTAAACATTCCAATGAGTGAGATCATGGATGGGGGAGTCAGCGTGCATGTTCTGGATTACCCCACCTTCCCCTTCCCCTAGGGTGTTAATCTGGGGAACACATAACATCATGCAGCAAACAATTTGTACCTGGAGGAGGATGGGCACAGATAGGATACGTTTTTCCAAGAGACACGGTCTGAAGAATTTGATTCAGTGTACTTAAGACTCTTCGAGGAGCTAAGGGGAAGAACAGAGGATCGGATGTTTTTTTCAGAGTGTAAGTACTTCAGACACAAAGAATGATGTTTAATGTTATAACCAAACGCTGCTTCAAACAAACACACACACACGACACAACAAAAACTCGCACTTAAAAATACACACACACCACACACACACACACTCACACATACACACACACACAACAAACAAAAAACACACACTTAAAAACAAACACACACACACTTATTCACACATGCTTACACACACACACACACACACACAACACACACACACACACACACAACACACACACACACACACACACACACACACACACACACACACACACACACACACACACACACACACACACACACACAACACACACACACACACACACACACACACACACAACACACTCTCTCTCTCTCTCTCTTCTCTCTCTCTCTCACACACACACATCAAAAAACACATACACACACAACACACACGCAAACACCAAACAAAAAAAAACAACAAACAAACAGCCTCCAGATAACAAAAAGTCTTAAAATCTCAGAGACGATCTCAAAATTGGTCAAAACTGGGGCTGATGAAGATTGACACCAATAACAAATTAGCTTCCGCTAACTGATTTTTTGGCTAATTCGGCTTCTGTCACATTTGGCTAGCTCACGGAGAGGACTGAATTGAAGGGCGATATTTATGGAGGGAGTCAGGGACAGGGGCGCTGCTTTACATTCATCTGAAATTGCTGCTGACCAGTTAGTTTTTCTAAACATAACATTTTGGTTGGCATATTTGTCGTATCCTCTGTCTGTCTGTCTGTGTCTCTGTTTCTGTCTCTGTATCGGTCTCTGTCTATCTGTCTGTCTTTCTCTCTCTCTGTGTGTTCGTGATTCTGTTTCTTCCTATCTTTTATTTTCTGTATTTGTTGCTCTCTGTATATTTCTGTCTGTTTATATAAGTGTTCCTCTCCCATTCACATCACAGACACATACACATATACACACACAAACGCACACATACTTACACAGACATCATACACACAAACACAAACACATAACACAACACAAACACAAACACACACACACACACACACACACACACACACACACACACACACACACACACACACACACACACACACACACACAACACACAACACACACACACACACACACACACACTCATCCCCCCAAAATAACACCACACACACACACACCACACCCAAACAAACAAACAAAAGAAAGAAAGAAAGAAAGAAACAAATAAATAAATAAACAAACAAACAGGTTCCAGATTTTAAAAAGTCTTAACATCTCAGAGACGATCTCAAAATTGGTCAAAACTACGGCTGATGAAGATTGACACCAATAACAAATTAGCTTCTGATAACTGATTTTTTGGCTAATTGGGCTTCTGTCACATTTGGCTAGCTCACGGAGAGGACTGAACTGAAGGGCGATATTTATGGAGGGAGTCAGGGACAGGGGCGCTCCTTGACATTCATCTGAAATTGCTGCTGACCCCTCAGTCCTTCTTGGCATGACGTTTTGATGGGCATTTTTGGAGTGTTCCCTGTCTCCTGTTTCTCTCTCTCTCTCTCTGTGTATCTGTCTCCATGTGTCTCTGTCTGTCTCTGATTTTGATTAATTTTCTTCCTATCTTTTTGTTTCTTTGTCTCTTGCTCTCTGTCTATTTCTGTCTGTCTGTCTGTTAAGTTTCTCTCCCATTCACATCAAACACATAGAGAAACAGAGACACAGACACATACACAAATACTCACACACATACCCTCTCTCTCACACCACACCGCACCACACCATACAACAATAAACACACATGCGCACACCACAAAAATACTTTTTGTTTATTTATCTATCTATTCTTTTATATCGAGGTTAATGGAATAAGAACTCATGTGCTTTTTACATCCAGTCCCGGTGTGTATGCAGTTTTATAAATTTTGTCATCTGTTTCCACCGGCACACAATGGCCTACTCTTTCGAAAAGCGGAACAAGTTTTAACGTGTGCGCAAGATGTTCTGCATGCGTTCGCACACGGGGCCTCGGTTTATAGTCTCATCCGAAGGACTTTGATATTTAGATACTCAGAAACACACACACACACACACACACACACACACACACACACACACACACACACACACACACACACACACACACACACACACACACACACACACACACACACACACACGCACGCACGCACGCACGCACGCACGCACGCACGCACGCACGCACGCACGCACGCACACTCTCTCTCAAACCCTGCACCCACACACAAGCAGACACACACATAACACACACATACAACACACACGCACACACACACACACGCGCGCGCGCGTCCGCGCCCTAAACAAAACACAGTCCAATCGGTTCATTGTTATGATTATTATGGACATTTTCCTTCTGCAATTTAGAGTTTCTCTCCTTGGTTATGGTTACAAAGTTTTATTGTTCATTTATTAGATTTTGTTAGAAATTGGGATTTTTATTATTCTGTAATCAATAATAATTTGCATTTACATTTTCTTACAGTTCTGTGTAGATTTAATACATGAATCCTCTACCACCACTCCCAGAATTCCTTCCCCTCCCCCCCCCCCCCCCTCGTAAAAAAAAGTGTCTAATATCACATTTTGTGAAGAGACAAACCCTAAACAAACAAGTAAACAAACAGCCTCCAGATAACAAAAAAGTCTTAAAATCTCAGAGACGATCTCAAAATTGGTGAAAACTGCAGCTGATGAAGATTGACACCAATAACAACATTAATTAGCTTCTGCTAACTTATTTTTTGGCTAATTCGGCTTCTGTCACATTTGGCTAGCTCACAGAGAGGACTGAATTGAAGGGCGATATTTATGGAGGGAGTCAGGGACAGGGGCGCTCCTTTACATTCATCTGAAATTGCTGCTGACCAGTCAGTCTTTTTTGGCATGACGTTTTGATGGGCATTTTTTTTGGCATATTCTCTGCCTGGCTGTCTCTCTGTCTCTGTCTTTCTGTCTCTGTCTCCATGTATCTCTGTCTGTCTGTTTGTCTCTGTCTGTCTGTCTCTGTCTGATTTTGATTTATTTTCTTCCTTTACTTCTGTTTCTGTGTCTCTTGCTGTCTTTTTTTCTGTCTGTCTGTGTGTGTTTCTCTCCCATTCACATCAGACACATAGAGAAAAAGAGACACACACATACTCACACACATAGCCTATCTCTCTCTCACACACACCACACCACACAAGAGTAAACACACATGTGCACACCACAAAAACCACTCAGAAACACACACACACACACACACACACACACACACACACACACACACACAC
>CM054152.1:28438390-28455890 GCA_028751875.1 Rapana venosa | reverse complement strand
TTGCAAGGACGCAATTTTTTCTTTAAAAAAAGATCCCCATGTGTGGGGGAAACCAAAAGAAAGAACGTACTACCTTTTAAAAAATCAAAAAGTGTACCAATCCTGATTTAAATGATTAGTTTTTCTTACAAAAAAAGGGAATTTTTTAAAGCAGAAAAACCTTTTTAAAATCAACACACAATATGTTGAATATGTCTTTGGGGAAGTCAAGTAATATTTTAAGGCCAACATATAGAGTTAGCTCAGTGAAAATATAGATTTTTTTTTCCAGGTAGACAGCCGTTCTATTTTTTAAGATGGAAAAATTAAAAAGCTGCACCACCTCATTAGATTTAAAACGGCCCCTCAGATAGATTTTGAGATGTCGGGGATAATAGTTTGAATATTTTCTTTTTCTAGCGATGTAAGAATTTAAAATTTTCAGCTTTCTTACAGAAGATTGATTGAGTCAAAATGAGTTTTAAAAAATTTTTCCCAAGGGGGGTAGGGAGCTGACTGTACTGACTTTGCTAACTTTTGGTTTTAAGTTTAATGTTTAAAAGGGGGAGAAGTGTAATATTAATTTAGAGGCGAGCTGTTGTTTTCCCTTTTTGGGAAAAGTGAATGTCAGTTTTTGGACTTCATTTTACTTTTGCGTCATTGTTGTACTTTTTAAACATTTTTGCCACAGCAACTGTCATTTTCATTTAAAGGAAAAAAACTCCTACTTCCTTTAATGTACCTAGGTGGGGGGGTGAGCTGGTACCCCTAAACAAGTCAAATTTGCTTTAAAATAAAGACTGGGGATTTTCTGAAGAAATATTTGGGGGAACTGAAATACTTTTGCCCAAAAGCATTTTGATCGCACAAGGGAAAAGGGGACGGGGCTTTAAACAGTAATATTTGCCCCCCATGGCGTTTACTAGTAACTTTTTAAGAAGTTAAGAAACTTCTAGCTTTAGTTGTATATTAAATATTTTATTCCCACGTTATTAGAAGTAGGAATATCCTAAGAATTTCATGCTTGTTGGTATCTAGAGCTTCTCCATTTTATTAAAAATTTGGGTGAATTGGGGGTCAACATTTATTAAAAGGAAAAGGGGTTTTTTTTTTCAGGGGGAAAGTAAAAGACCATTTAAAAAAGTAACCACAAGTTTGTAATTCTTTTTATATACTTTTTGAAAAAAATTTTAACGTATTTTGGGTGTTTTTTTTTCATGAACATCCCCCACATCATTTTTCCAGCAATTGACAATAACACTTGTTGATAAAACTAGAAGGTTATAGTAAAATGTTGAATAGTAAGGTGTTAATTTTCTGAACCTTGCGGGGTACCAGTCTGGTGACCTTGGGTAGAATAAAAATTTTTAATTTAGCTTGAATGATTCTTTTGAAAAAAAGTTTTAATATAGAAGTAAATTTTCCAGAAAGGCCAAAAGATTTCGGTTATAAAGCATCTTATGCACACGTCATATGCCTTTGTACGTAAAAAAAAGTGGAAAAAACATTCTTCCTTTGAGCAAAAAGGGATTTAACTGGTGGTTAATTTTTAAATAAATGACAAATGTAATCTCCCTTACGAAAACTCCGGGTTTAGGGTTTTAAAAATTTTTTTTTTCACAAAAATAGTCAGTCTGTTTAAAATTTTTTTTTCCTCACCTTTCTTGTGTTAAAATTAATGCAATTGGTCATAGTTATTTTATCGCTTTTTGGGCTTTCCCTTTCTTTAATTTCCCGGTATCACAACAGAATGTTTCACAATCGAGGTAGACCCCAGGGAAACCAGCAGCGTTGAAAGAGATTAATAACAAAGTAACCCTTATTAGGGAGATGCTTAGTATTTTTTTAGATATTTAATCTTTCCTATGATTTTTTTTTGTGGAAAAGAGAAGATTAACATCTCTTACTTCTTGCAAGTAATGTGTGTATTATGCATTTTGGATCTAAAATTCGTCTTTATTACCTCGGGTTTTTCTAAACGTTTTGATTTATCGAAAGGTTTTGAGTTCTAGAATCGAAAACATATTTCGAAAAATTTCGCTTTTTTTTGAAACAGAAAAAAACTTTTTTTTCCGTTTTTGTCGGGCAATCTGTAAACAAACCCCCTTTTTCTTCATTGAATTTTTTCCACACCTTTTTTAGATCTTTAGTTGAAAACGCTTTTGACGAAAAATACTCCAAAACTGGCGCTTAGTTGTGTAAATACTCTTGCATCAGGTTTTCCTTTTCTCAAGAGATGTTTGTTTTCATTGGCCTTTTTATGTTTTTATTTTTCTTTTTTCTCTTAAAGCTTTCTCAAAAATTCCACCCTATGTTACCCGAATGTTGGATTTTAAAAAAAAAAATTTTGAATTTAACCTCACACTTGTAAAACTATATCTGTAAAAAAGTTTGTAAAAAATGCTACGTCATCATTTTTTAAAGTGTTCTGTATTTTTCTGCTGTTAAAATAGTTTAAATTTTTTCCAATTCGCAATCATAATTAAATTTTTTTAGCGCTTTATCATTTCTTATCACAAAAGTGGTATTAAGGGTAATTATAATTGGGGAAGTGATCACTCCCTAAAGTGTTGGGTGTGTTTTTCCCTTTTCAAATTTTGGGGAAAACAAGGGGGAAATGAAAGACAAGTCAATGGCACTTTTCCTAGACTAGCAAAAATCGGGATTCTTGTTACTTTTCCCTCATTTTAAAAAATAAGGGAAGAATCTACTATATTTTCAACAATTCTTTGTATTATTGATTTGGGGCCCTTATCCAAAAAAGGGGAGTGGCTTAAAGTGCCCAAAGACTATCCACTTTTTTTTGAATTTGCAAGGGAATCATTCATATTTTTCATTTGGACCTTTTGGGAGATATACAGAAACACATTTATGATGATATGATTATTTACTTTTTACATTTGCTGCACAGGAATAAGATTCAATACGAAGATGGTGCGGTGATTTTTTCCCGAAAATTTTACTCCATTTTTTTCAGGATGTAATGCGGTTTTTATCTTTTCTGTTCACTCAAACGTTTTTATAAAATTTGGGGGGTGATAAAAGTTTGCCCGTCCCGGGAAATTGCTTCGTGCATTCAATGACTGTAAAACTATATTTGGTAACGACTGTGGAAAGGTTTGGGAATAAGATAGTGTAGGGGTTGTCATCCCGATCTGCAGTTCCACGCAATATTTTTACTGGACTTGTTTTACCCTTTTGATAATGAAATAGAAAAAGTAAGAACTTAGTAAGGAATAAAATTTAAAAGATCAATAAAAAAGAAAACAATTCAAGATAGCTGGCTACAACATTACCAATAGACTAGTTATGCAAAAAAGAGACGTCGAAAGTGAAAGCCGAATTGATCACAGATCTCTTTGGGTGACTATTCAATATTAAACGTTTTTCAATCGTTTTTAACTTCAACCCTTCCCCCAAATATCCATAATGTTCCCAGGGCCCTGTTCCAATGGGGTAAACTCTGGGAAAGGGAAAGTTCCTGCTTGTGATTGCACATTGGGGGTCTCCCGGTCTTCCCCGGGGGTTCCAGAAAAGCTGGGACGGGTTGCCCACGTTGACTGCCAACCCGGATCCCCTCCGTGACGGGTGAGACCATCCTTAAAGCCTGGTGTTTGTTGGGAAGGTGGAATGGTGAACTAAAAAAAATTAGCAGCATCATGAAGTTCAGCACTATCATTTCTTAAAAAGTTCCCCCTGAAATTAAGTTTAGGGTCTGAACGGGGCAATCTTGCGACAACGATCTTTGTTAGGGGGGTCAGCAAATAATCTGTTTACAGTCGATGTATTTCTTGCCATTTGTCTGGGTCAGAGGTCTTGTGTATTATCCCACAGTGGCCAAAGCACCCCACAGGTTTGTCATATTGGGAAATTGCTGGTCCAGGGTTTTTTTTCTTCTATTTTGAGGGCTTTACGGACACCATTTTTAAATCCATAGAACCCTAGTCTGTCAGCACTGACCCCCCCTTCGACAGAGTCGTGTATTGTGTGTTGATTGTGGTTTGTGTGTGTATGTGTTGTGTATGTGTGTGTGTGTGTGTGCAGTGTGTGGAAAATTTTTGTGTATTGTGTGTATTGTGTGTATGGTGGCATGTGTGTGCAGGATGTGTGGATGGTGTGTGTGATGTGTGTGTATGTGTGTGTATGGGTGTGTAGGTGTGTAGTTGTGTGTAGGTGTGTATGTTGTGTGTATGTGTGTGTTGTGTGGTGTGGTGGTGTGCATTTTGGTGTGTGTGTGTGTGTTTGTGTGTTTGTGCGGTTTGGTTTGTGTGGTGTGTGGGGGTTGCGCGTGGTGTGTGTGTTGGTGTTTGTGGTGGCGGGTGTGTTATGTGGTGTGTGTGACTGTTGTTGTGGTGTGTGTGTGTTTTGGGGGCAGCGTGTGTGGTGTTGTGTGTGCGCGCGTGTGTGTGTGTGTGGTGTTGTGTGTGCAGCGTGGTGTGTGGTGTGGTGGTGCAGCTGTGTGTGTGTGTGTGTGGTGTGCAAGCGTGTGTGTGTGTGTTGTGTGTGGTGTGCAGCGTGTGTGCAGGTGTTGTTGTGTGTTGTGGGGTGTGGGTGGTGGCAGCGTGTGTGTGTGGTGTGTGTGTGTGTGTGTGTGCAGCGCGTGTTGTGTGTGTGCATGGTTGTGTGTGTGTGTGTGTGTGGTGCTTGCGTTGTCGTTCACAAATATGCGCGTGTTTGTGCCGGTTTGGTTTGTATGCGTGGTATCACAAAAAATTTGTATCGTGGTTACTGAAAGGGTCAATATCCCAAAAATCCCGGGACTTGTAAAAATGAGCATGCTTTTGAAGCCAAAACAACTGGGTAGCTTGGGGGGTTTGTCGATTTTTTTCCAAACCCCAAAAGTGATAATTTAAAATTTTTTTTAAAATTCTATCATTTTCAAAGGAGACAATCGCTTGGCTTTTTGAGCGCACAGTTTTTCAAAGCCCCATTTCAGGCAGTTGTTTGGTAAAGGCCATCTGTGTTATCGCGTTTTGGTTTGTTTGCCGGTTTTTTGTTGTTGTTGCTTGTTTCCTTTTTTTCAATTTTTTGTGTTTGTTTTTTTTTGGGTCCGTTTTCTCTTCTTTTGGGTTTTTTTTTTGGTTGTTTTTTGTTTCGTTGTGTGATTGGGATTGTATTTTCGCTTTTATTTTTTATTTTCTACACTACCACTATACTACTACTGCTGCTTGTGTTGTTGTTGTTGTTGTTGTTGTTGTTTTTTCTTCTTCTTTTTCTTCTTCTTCTTCTTCTTCTTTGTTTTCTATTGTCTGCCCGTCTGTCTGTTGTGTCTATCTTAAAAACACCACCAACACACAAACCACACACCAAACACACACACACCACACACACACACACACCCCACACACACACAACACACCACACACACACCCCACACACACACACCAGGGGGGCAAAAAAACACGAAAAGCTTATTTTATTTCCACCCCAACACACACAACATTCTCTCTCTGTGTCCCCTCTTTTTATATATCCCAAAGGGTGGGACTGGATGTAAAAAAGCCTGGGGCTTACTCATTATCCTCGAAATAAAAAAATTTTGTCATTGCATTGTCAAAACACCACGCGCGCACCCGCGCTGCCCCCACTAAGCATGCAAACACACACACAAAACCCCTATTAATAAACATTTTTTTCCCCTCCCGAAACCCTGGGTTAGACGGAAACCAGATTGCCCTTTGAATAAAAAATACATTAAATATTTATTCATCTGTCGATTTGGCAAAAAATAACAACAAAGAAACAAACAAACAAAGAAGCAAAATTATTTCGGAAATAATGTATTGGCTTGCGTTTTGTTTGATTGTTTTTTTTTGCTTTGCTTTTGTTTGTTTGGCTGGTTGTTCGATGAGTTAGAAGGACGAAGGGTAACTTGTAAAAATTTGGGGGGCTGGTTCATTGTTGCTTGGATAACGGGGTTAATGGTTGGTTGCTTGATGCTTATTTTCTCCTTCCTTCGTTGCTTGGTCCACACTTGGTGGGGATAGAATGGCTGGCCCCCGGTTGGTTTTGGGTTTTTTGGTGGTTGGGGTTTCCTTGTTATTTGTATTCGTCGGGTTTGGTTTGTTCTTTTTTTTTATTCGCACGGCTACATTGTGGTTACAGATTAACAAAATTAGCTTTTGATTCCACAGACCACCAAAAAAAATACACAGTTCAGGTGCGCGGGGGACACCACACACACACACACCACACCACTTGAAGCGCACCAGCACAACCATCATTCAAACTTTTAACAATGTATGCAAGCAGACACACAAACAACCACACACACACACCCAACACACAACACAAACAACCCCACACACACCACACACACACCCAAACCACACAACACACACACAACAACCCCAAACTCATACATTCACTTCTACACACGCATGATATATGTAGCATGAACACACACATACGGTGTGTTCGCGCTTGGGGCAGCACAAAACACACACCACACACACACACACACCACACCACACACACCACACACACACACACACACCACACACACACACCAAAACCCCACACACACACACACACACACACACAGACAAAACGCATGACTGCGCTCAGCTTTTCCTTTCCCACCTTTTAAAAACTTGATATGTCTTTCGTCTTTTAAATGCCCGTTTTTTCCCAAAGTTTAACAGAGGGGGCCCCCCGAGGGCAGAACAGCCTAGTGGTTAGAGCGTTGTGCTTGTAAAAACCACAGAACTGGGGCAAGGTTCAAATCTCCACTGGGGATCTCGTCGGGAGGAGTTTTTAACCTTGTGGTGGGATTTTACCCCGACTCCGGACGGGGTGCCAGGTGGTTAGAGATTTTTTTCGATCGCTCCGATCTCCGATCCGGGTTCGAAACCCGTTTTAAGGAATTTTTTTGTTGGAGTTAACATCAGGGCCCACTCGCTTTCTTTTCTCTCCGCCCCCCCCCCCCCCCCCCCCCCCCCTTCCCCCCCAAAGCCCTTTGGTGATACGTAACCGGGCCCCGCTGTCGAAAGTACGCAGAACACTTTGCGCACAAGCAAAAAACCTTTCCGTTTTTTAAAGAGTAGGTCATTGTGTGCCGGGGTTTAACAGAGACAACATTTTAAAAACACACACAAAGGGGGCTGGATGTAAAAAAGCCATGGGCTTATTTTATATCATTGAAATAAAAGAATATAATTTTAAAAAAATGAAAAAGTTCCCCTGAAAGTTCTTTAAATGTAGAAAAAACCCAGGGCTCTTTTTGCGAAAGCATGCAGAAAAATCTCGCGCACACGTTTAAACTCATCACCTTTTTAGAAAATGGGGACAACTTTAACCCTTAACAGGCAAAGGGCCCAGATGCACCCTACCCTTGACAGTTTCCCGTCAGGTTAATGAAACTTGCGCTTGGAAGCACGATGCAGGGGCCCCAACAAATTCAAAGAGTTTTGAAAAGGGGTTAAGTCAATTCAAATCAAGTCAAGTCAAATTTAAAATTACAAAAATTTCGGCTTACATTTTTGGGCCCCTTTGGGGTTGCTGCCTGAGCGTTCCCCCAAAGGGAATTAATTTTTTGCAACAGTTTGTGGACTTTTTGAAATAACTTTTTTTTTTCCCTATTGAAATAAAGTGTTCCGATTTTGAAAAGGATTTAACTGGACTTAGTGGGAGGTGAAATTGCATTTAATTGTAGTTTTTGAAAAAGTTTTTTTTGTAATTGACATGTGATTGTCATTCTTTTAGATCTTTGCTGCTTCGAATTGGATGTTTTTGATCTCTTTGGGTTTTGTCTGTCTCCGTCTCTGTCCTCGGGTGCTCTGCTCGTTTGTCTGTCTGTCTTTCTCTTCGTCTTTGCCTACTTATTATTTCTACCTTTTTTTTGTTCTTTTCTTTTCTTTTTTCTTTTTTTCTTCTTTTCTTTACCATTCCTTGTCGTCGCCTTTCGTTGTTCTTCCTTGTTGTTGTCTTTTTCCTTGTTAATGTTTTTTGTTGTTGTTTAAAGTTTTTGTGCATTTTTTTTTGTTCTCGTTCTTCTTGTGCTTAATCTTGTTGTTGTTGTTGTTGTTGTTGTTGTTGTTGTTGTTTTCTTCTTCTTCTTCTTCTTCTTCTTCTTCTTCTTCTTCTTCTTCTTCTTCTTCTTCTTCTTCTTCTTCTTCTTCTTCTTCTTCTTCTTCTTCTTCTTCTTCTTCTTCTTCTTCTTCTTCTTCTTCTTTGTTCTTGTTCTTCTTCTTCTTCTTCTTCTTCTCCTTCTTCTGCTTCTTCTGTGTAGTTCTTCTTGTTCTTGTTCTTGTTCTTCTTCATCTTCTTCTTCCTCTTCACACAAGCACAAACACACGTATATGTGATGTGTGCACGCAATTACGTGCGCGAACGTGTGTGTGCAAGTACACATTTGTGTATGTTTGTGTGTGCGCTCACAAGCGCAAACGCGTATGCGCGCGCGCTTGCGCACGCGTGTGTGTGTGCGCGCGCATGCGCTTGGTAGCGTATGTTTGTGTCTGTGCGTGTGTATGTGAGCGCGCGCGCGCGCGTGTGTGTGGGGCATACGTGCATCTTTCCAATATGTTAACCATGTTTCAGGCCAACGTCTCATCAGAATGGCACTAATTGAAAACAAAATGAGATTGCTAATTGAGAGGCTGGTAAATTAAAGGCGAGAGGAACGAAGGAAAAGCGGTTTTCATTAATTGTCAGACCCGGACAATCAGGTTGCCGTGATCATGCTGTGAATGATAATGAAGATAATGATACGGCGCGGCAACACCCTATCAATGTTCTTCAGGTTTTTGGGGGGTAGGGGTGCTTTCTGTTTTGCTTTTTTGTTTTTTTTTTTTTAAAAAGTTTTTTTAGTCGGTATCTCTGTCTGTCTCTCTGTGTGTTCGTTTGTCAATCTGTCTGTCTGTCTTTCTCTCTCTCTCTCTCTTCCTCTCTCTGTCTCTCTGTCTCTTTGTCTTTCTGTCTGTCTGTCTGTCTGTCTCTTTCTCTCTGTCTGTCTGTCTCTGTCTCTCTCTCAAGCTGCCTAACTAATTAACACGCAAACAAACAAACAAACAAACAAACTAACAAACAAACAAACAAACAAACAAACAAACAAACAAACTAACTAAAACTAACTAACTAACTAACTAACTAACTAACTAACTAACTAACTAACTAACTAACTAACTAACTAACTAACTAACTAATACTAGCTAGCTAGCTAGCTAGCTAACTAACTAACTAACTAACTAACTAACTAACTAACTAACTAACTAACTAACTAACTAACTAACTAACTAACTAACTAACTAACTAGCTGACTGGATGGCTTGCTGTCTTGCTGATTGGCGGGCTTGCTGGCTTGCTGGCTAACTAACTAACTAACTAACTAACTAACTAACTAACTAACTAACTAACTAACTAACTAACTAACTAACTAACTAACTAACTAACTAACTAACTAACTAACTAACTAACTAACTAACTAACTAACTAACTAGCTGACTTGATGGCTTGCTGGCTTGCTGACTGGCGGGCTTGCTGGCTTGCTGGCTAACTAACTAACTAGCTAGCTAGCTAGCTAACTAACTAACTAACTAACTAACTAACTAACGAACTAACTATTTAACTATCTATCTATCTAACGGACTTACTGACTGGCTGACAGACTAACTTACTAACTAACTAAATAAATGACAACTAACTAAAAGAGTAAATAAAATGAGTAAATAAACAACAGCAACAAAAAGATTTAACGAAATTAAGCATAAACAAATTAATATATGAACAAACCAGCAGACAGAAAACTGCATAGATAAACAAACGAATTAGAACTTTCCAAATAAAATAAGTTGTCGTGCAATGGAACGAACAAATCAATGTACTTGTTAAGATTTGATGAATAAACAATTTGAATGAGAAAACAAAGCAAAATCCTTTGTTGAACGGGAATGGTTTTAGCCAGAACTTCATTGTACAAAATAGGGATGGGACACCCAGTGACAAATACACGAGGAAAGGGGGAAAACACAGACAGAAAGGAAGGAAGGAAGGGAGGAAGGGAGGAAGCGAGGAAAGAGGGAGGGAAGGAAGGGACAACCGATTAAGCAGAACAAAAATTAGAAGAACGAAAGAACGAAAACAATAATAAAAATGCGAAAGAAAAAATAAAAGAAAGACAAAACAGCAACAACAACAGCAGCAGCAACAGCAGCAACAGCAGCAGCAGCAGCAGCAGCAACAACAACATTAACAACAACGGTGAACTTCTTCGTCGAACGCTCATACAGCCTGTTATACGAGCAAAAATGCGTGGCGCTGCCGATAAGCGCCTGACAAATCAAGCCCAGCGCATCCGACTTCGGCAAAAGAGAGAACTATTACCTTTCAAGTCTTTCTGAAAAAAAAGGTAGTAGAACGGACCAAGAAGGCAGAAAATAGACAGGGAGGAGGAGGTGACAGAAAGAAAAGGAACAAGGCAGAGAGGGGTAGAAAAGAGGGAAACTGAAATACAACTTCACGTAATCTTTGATAAGACTTTTCCATAAGAACTTTAGCATGTACCCAAAAATGTGCTCCCGAAAACACATGTCCCAAAATCATTAAGTCCTGTCTAATATTTCAAACAGATCTTAGCTCAAAGTTACAGAACAAAACACCACTCCAAGCACAACTGGGACCACAGTTGATAATAATAACAGAGTTACAGCTGACAATGTCAACACACGAGCATACAATATACAAACATCAAGTGCAGGGTACATCTTATAGCTGAAATCCTTCACAAACTATTGTATTTTCGGAACAGTTAACATACTAGAAAACTGCCTATTGAATATAAGTATATCAGCCTTAGGTTAATGCAGTGTAAACAGAGTTGTATAAGGACGGGATAGCTCAGTGGTCGGAGCACTCGCTTTCCCCCCCAGCTAAGGTTAAGCAGCATTGAGCGTGGTTACCACTTGAAAGGATGACAGTTTGCGCGCTTTGGCAGTCCCCCAGTTCACCCAGCTGTAAATGGGTACCGGTCCTCTGTAGGGTCAGGGAAGGTAAAGCAGTGAGGGAGAGGAGATGGGCGCCGCCCTCAATATGCTGGCCCCCTAGAGAAGTGAAGTCTTTGACGTCTCACTCCCCTACGACTTAACAGGTTATGGGACACCTTTACCTTTTAAACAGAGTGTTGTATGCAAAAATATTGAATTACATACGCTCATTCATGACATACAGCATTTTGTGTCATAAAAAGAGAAATGGGGTGATGATAAAAAAGCTGAATACATCATATCAGAAACAGCCACTCCTCACCTGCACAACAGAGTCCTGTCCTTTGGTTCAGATTTGTACGCAGAACACTCCTTCAACTGCCGTCACACACGCATGCATGTGTGCGCGTACCCATACACCTACACTTATCCTTCCTCACACACACACTCATGCATACACACATGCATGCTCGCACACACAGCCGCATTCAGGCACGTGCGCGCACGCACAGACATACACAAACACGCGCGCGCGCGCACGCTAGAGACAGAGAGAGATATTTTACTTTATGATATTTATTCTTTTATTTCGAGGATAATGGAAAAAGCACTCATGTGCTTTTTTTCATCTAGTCCCCGTGTGTATGCAAGAGGAGAGAGAGAGAGAGAGAGAGAGAGAGAGAGAGAGAGAAGAGAGAGAGAGAGAGAGAGAGAGAGAGAGAGAGAGAGAGAGAGAGAGAGAGAGAGAGAGAGAGAGAGAGACAGACAGACAGACAGACAGACAGACAGACAGACAGTCACACAGACTGACAGACGGACAGAGCCAGCCAGCCAGGCAGCCAGGCGGCAGCCAGACAAAGACAGACACACTCAGACACAACTACACTCTGTCAGTCAAATAGAGAGCTCACCTTGCAGGAACAGAGAGAAACAGAGCGATAGACAGATAATAAAAGAGAGAAAAAAAGAGATGAACAGACATCCACAGAGGAAAAGACAGACAGACAGACAGAATGACAAGCCGATTGATTAACAGACATAACAAACAACACATGCACGCAGGCATGCACGCATGTACGCACGCACACAAGCTCTCACACACATACACACACATACAAACACACACATACACACACATACAAACACACAATTACACACACACACACACACACACACAAACACAAACACCCCCCACCCTCCGACTACTACTACTACTACTACTACTACTACTACTACTACTACTACTACTACTACTACTACTACTACTACTACTACTACTACTACTACTACTGCACACGCGCACATAAGCACACACGCATTTTTTGTTGCTCTAATGTCATGCTTTTTTTTGGGGGGGGGAGGTGGGGTGGAGGGGTGGGGTGTTACATTTTTCTTGCTATCATTATTCGCAGCACGTACCAATAAGATATAAAAAAAAAAGTCACAAACCAAAACAAAACCGCCCAAAACACCCACAGAGAAATACAAACCCGCAAAGATTCGAAAAACAAAACAAAACAGAAAGAAACAGAACAGAAATCAAATAAAGAAAACAAAAGAAAGGGACAGAAAAGAAAGCAAAATCAATCCAAACCAAACTGAAATAATAAAGAAAAAAAAAAACTAACAGAAAAAGCAACCCCACCCTTCCTCTCCCCGAAAAAAAAAAAAAAAGGACAGGAACTATAAAAACAAATAGTCAACAAAACAAACTAAAAAAAAAAGTAAGAACAAAACAGAAAGATATCAAACAAAGAAAAACAAAAGACAACCAACAAAAAAGCCCTAGAATAAACAAAGTCAACAAAACAAACTAAAATGAAATGATAATCATAAAAAAGAACAGAATAGAAAAAAAAACAATCCAAAGGAGAAAAAAAACCGACAGGAAGAACATATGAACAAAATATTCAACAAAACAAAAAGGGGCAAAAAGAAAGAGAAAGGAAAAGAAACGAAGCCAAGCTGAACCAAAAAGAAACCACACAAAAATACTCCAACAACCCCTACCCCCCCCCCCCCCCTTAAACAAACATCCCCTCCCCACACAAAGAACCGTAACACACCATAACAACGCAAAACAAAACCAAACCAAAAACTCAATCTCTCCACTCCTTGGGGTCTGGCATCCGTTTTCAATTCCTTCCCTTTCATCAGTTTCTTTTCTTCTTTGTTCTTTTATTCTGGCTCCTCTTTTTCAACCATAGACATGGATTAACACACCTCTTCTCCACACTCCTTTTCACCAACCCTCCACCCCCCTCCCCCTTCCATCCAAGAAAAAGAAAAGAAGACACAAAGAAAATCACACAAAAAAGAATACCAACGTTTTACAGGTACCGCCTCCTTAGTTCCAACATTCTTCCATACAAAAAGAATACCACATTTTTTTTGGTACAGGTGCCATCTCTCTAGCGCCATCGTTTAGCCACACTAAAGAGAATACCACCGTTTTTTGCAAGTACAACCTTTCTTTAGTCCAAATTTTTTTTGGCCTCACGAAAAAAGAATATCACTTTTTTTTTACAGGTACAATATCTCTAGTCCCAGTTTTTTGTCACACAAAAAAGAACACCATGGCTTTTTTTTTTTTTACACCTAACATACCTTTAGTCGCAACTTTTCCACATAAAAAAGAATACCTCGTTTTTTTTACAGGCACCGTTTCTCTAGTCCCAATTTTTTGCCACACCCAAGAAAAGAATAATTTGTTTTACAGAAACCATCTCTCTCGTCCCACCTTTTTTTCCATACAAAACTAATAATAATACCACTTTTAAAAAAACCCCAGATAACATCTCTCTAGCCTCAACGTTTGGCCACACCATAAAGAATACCACCGTTTTTCAGGTACAATCTTTCTTCAGTCTCAATTGTTTGACACACACAGAAAGAATACCACGTTTTATTTAAAGGTTCCATCTCTCTAGTCTCAATTTTTTGGCCCCACAAAAATGAATACCACGTTTGTTTAAAGATAACGTCACTTTAGTCCTAACATTTTTCTACATACAAAACAATACCACGCTTTTTCCTTTTTACTTGTATCACTTCTTTATAGTCCCAACTTTTTGCCACACAGAAATAATACCCCCTCCTTTTAAAAAAAACCACTTGTACCATCTCTAAAAAAGAATATCACCTTTTACTTGCACATATTATCTCTTTAGCCCCAAATTTTTGCCACACAATAAAGCACGCACGCAGATCTCTCAAGTCCCAAATTTTTGCCACAGAAAAATAATACCACTTTTTTTTTTACAGGTAACATCTCTCTAGTCAAAATTTTGTTGACACACAAAAGAATACCACGTTTTGTTTACAGGTGTCATCTCTTTATAGTACACAATTTTTGCCACTAAAAAAAACAACACTTATTTTTTTAAAACTGATAACATCTCTATGGTCCCAATTTTTTGCCACACAAAAAGATAACCACGATCTTTTTGGTACAGGTACCATAATTATTGTCTTTATAGTCCCACTTGCCACTCAAAAAAGAATATAATGCCATGTTTATTTTACACGTAACATAATAATAATAATATAAATGGAATTTATATAGCGCTGTATCTTGCACAGACAAATCAAAAGCGCTTGCACTCAACTCATTCTTACACAGTCATGCAACCAATAGCAAGTAATAGTTCTAACAAGTCCAAATGCACACACACACACCTCTATTGTCCTACATCTCTATAGTCTTACATTTTTGCGCATAACAGAAAAAGGCAATTATGTATGCACACATGCAAGCACTGTGACACATGCACAGACACACAAACACACACACACATGCGCGCACGTGGAGAGAGAGAGAGAGAGAGAGAGAGAGAGAGAGAGAGAGAGAGAGAGAGAGAGAGAGAGAGAGAGAGAGAGAGACAGACAGACAGACAGACAGACAGACAGAGACAGAGAGAGAGAGAGAAAGACAGACACAGAGAGACAGAAACAGACAGAAAGAAAGAACTAGCCAGCCAAGCAACCAGTCTGCAAGCTAAAACAGAAAGCCAGGCCACAAGACGTGCACAGACAAAGCAAATTTTCTGACATTATTTTATATATATATATTTTTTTTTCTATAGGTTTAACATCTTTTCCTTCTTTTCTATCCTCGTCTCCTTCCGCTGTCATTCCCCGCACGTACAAAAGGAAGACAAAAAAATAAAAGCCCCACAGAAAATTCCTCTGACTCCAGGGACACTGCCCACCCCCACCCCAACACCCCCACCCCCCACCTACCGAACGCCTCTCCTTCTCCTTCCCCCCACCCCTCCTCTTCCTTCTTCCCCCCTCTCTCCAGTTCCTTTCTCAAGGATTCACCCATCTTTACGCATACAGTTATGGACATCACTGCTTCACAAACAATGGGAGATAGAAACGACACCTTGGTTTGATAATTTTGTGTGTGTGTGTAGGGGCGGGGCAGGAGGGGCAATGGGGGGGGGGGGGGGGGAGGGGGGGAAGGGGGGGGGGTTAGCCTGGTGGTTAGAGCATTTGCGTTCGTGATCTGACAAGTCGTCATAATCATCTCTCTCTCACTCTCTCACACACACACTGTGTGTGTGTGTGTGTGTGTGGTGTGTGTGTGTGTGTGTGTGTGGTGTGTGTGTGTGTGGTGTGTGTGTGTGTCACTCTCTCTCTCTCACTCTCTCTCTCTCTGTCTCTTTCTCTGTTGCTCTGTGTGTCTGTCTGTCTCTCTTTCACTCTTTTACACACACTCTCTCTCTCCCTCTCTCTCTCCCTCCCTCCTTCTCTCTCAGCTGTTTTCAGTGTTATAACGCCCCCCTCCTAAAGACTCCCCTCTGCCTCCCCATCCAACCCCTCCCCCCCCCCCCCCCCGCAACGCTCACTCCTTTTAAACATCTTTAGTTTGATTTCCTCGTAGAAACTTCCTCATTCACACAGACATAGGGACAACAATACCACACACAATGGGAGGCAGAAGCTAGATGTGCTTTCTACAAAGGTACTTTTTTTAAAATGTGGGGATGGGGGTAGGAGGGGGAGGAAGAAGTGTGTGTGTGTTATATTGGAAAGGTGTCTGAAAATGGAGAAACTCATTTCTGATCAAGGAATGAAAGAAACACTGGAGAAATATTAATTCATATTCATGACATGTCAAAATTTGGCTTCTCTGTACTCTCTCTCTCTCTCTCTCTCTGTGTTCCAGTACTAGGTCTGTATATCTATCTGTATCAATGTTTCTGTCTGTCTGTCTGTCTGTTTGTGTCTGTCTGTATGTATGTTTGTTTGCCTCTCTGTCTCTGTCTGTCTGACTGTCTGTTTGCCTCTCTGACTCTGTCTGTCTGTCTGTCTCTCCATCTCTCTCTCTCAGCTGTTTTCTTCGCACGTATAAAGGAAGATGACAAAATCAAGGAAATGTCCTCCTCTGACTTCAATGCTCTAACGGCCTTTCTAAAGACCTCCCCTCAACACACACACCCACACTCCTTTTTAAACATCTTTAGTTTGCTTTTCTCGTAGACATTTCCTCATTTACACAGACATACGACAACAATACCACACACAATGGGAGGCAGGAACTAGATGTGCTTTTTACAGAGGTTTCGTTTTGAGGGGAGTGGAGGGGGGGGGGGGGGGGGGTGGCGGAGGAAGTGGGTTTTTTGTTGTTATTGGAAAAGTGTCTGAAAATGGAGAAACTCATTTGTGATCAAAGGAATGAAAGAAACACTGGAGAAATATTAATTCATATTCATGACATGTCAAAATTTGGCTTCTCTGCACTCTCTCTGTGTTCTGGTACTAGGTCTATACATCTATCTGTCTCAATGTTTCTGTCTGTCTGTCTGTCTGTCTTTGTCAGTATGTCTTTCTATCTGTTTGCCTGTCTGTTTCTGTCTGTTTGACTGTCTGTCTGTCTGTCTGTCTCTCTCTCTAATCTGTTTTCTTCGCACGTATAAAGGAAGATGACGAAATCAAGGAAATGTCTTCTGACTTCAATGCTAGAACGACCCCCTCTAATCTACCCCCACCCCTGCAACGCACACTCCTTTTAAACATCTTTAGTTTGCTTTTCTGGTAGAAACTTCCTCATTCACACAGACATACGACAACAATACCACACACAATGGGAGGCAGGAACTAGATGTGCTTTTTTACAGAGGTGTCGTTTTGAGGGGAGTGGAGGGTTGTGGGTGGGACGGGGAGGGAGGGGGGTGGGGCGGAAGAAGTGGGTTTTTTTTGTTATTGGAAAGGTGTCTGAAAATGGAGAAAATCATTTCTGATCAAAGGAATGAAAGAAACACTGGAGAAATATTAATTCATATTCATGACATGTCGAAATTTGGCTTCTCTGCACTCTCTGTGTGTTTTGGTACTAGGTCTGTATATCTATCTGTCTCAATGTTTCTGTCTGCCTGTCTGCCTCTGTCTGTCTGTCTTTCTATCTGTTTGCCTCTCTGTCTGTGTCTGTGTGTGTCTTTCTTTTTGCCTCTCTGTCTCTGTTTCTGTCTGTTTGACTGTCCGTCTGTCTGTCTGTCTGTCTGTCTCTCTCAGCTGTTTTCTTTGCACATATAAAGGAAGATGACAAATCAAGGAAATGTCCTCTGACTTCAATGCTATAGGGACCCCCTCTA
>CM054152.1:28423390-28428390 GCA_028751875.1 Rapana venosa | reverse complement strand
GAAACCTTCAGAACATTCCTGACTATGACGCACAGAACTATGACAAGAGCTTAAATAATGAACTAGGAAGATACTGAATTTGTCCACTTTTCTACAGGGTGACCTCTTCTTGCTAATGGACACTGCAGTTGGGTGAAAGTGGCCGCCGACAGCACTGTCCTTTTCCGCCTGTTTCTCAGCGGACCTGCTATCGCTTCATTCTCGTGACCATAATCACTGCACTTACTCCCTGAAGGGCTGGACATGGCCAGAATTGATGAAGGGAGATCTTGCATTAGACCTTGGCATTATTCTGCACCAGGGGAGGGTAAAGAGAGTGATTGGGAGTCATTCCTGGAGAGACTCCGAACAGTCGTTTCAGAATCTGGCGTGCACGCGTTCAATGCAGATTGGGATCAATACTTAAGAGTGCAATAATAGCGCACGCATGTTGCTAGGTTTTTCTTTAATCCAAGATAGGGTCGTGATTTCATGTTGAAATCAGTTTTTTGGGTTAAGTATTCACGAACTGAGTGATTGTTTGATTGGGTTGATCAATTTGTACATGAATGAAGTGGTAGGACAAGAAATACAGATCGTACATATTTAAAATATCAACAGGAAACATATTGATATTGATTGCTCCAAAATTTATCTACCGTAGTACTGGAAAAACCTGTCATTTTAAAGCTCGTTAATGGAAGTCTGTATGATAGTTATTTTGAGGTGTGAAATTCCACATTTAAATTTGTAGATAATTTTTTATATTAACTTATAGAGTAAACATTATTGTTGCTGAGAATATACGTAAGACAGAGCATTTCTGTGTTTTTTTTAATGTCATTTATTAATTTAGGCACAACCAAAGGGAACAGAACACCCATAAACCCTGAATAAACTTATGCCAGCTCATTCTTGTCATTGTGTTGTTTTTCTTCTTGTTTTAACTGCTGGTGGTTGTGCTGTTATTATCGCACTTTCACACACAGAAACAATCTTTCTTTACAATTGCTATCTTTTGTAGCTTTGCTCCTGTTTTGCTTTATCGCAGTTCTTTTATCTTTTCTTCTTATTTGGTTTTAACTGTGTGTGTTTTCAGTTTTACGTCTGTTCACTTAAAGTGATGTTAGACGATATTAGGTTTTAATTGTGTTTGTATCAAACTCCACTTCCTCCATAGACTCAACAGGACACAGACAATAGACAGGCTCTACTGGGATCAGGACACAACAAAGCAGACATGGGACACGGGTGGATTGGTTTCCTGCCCTGTGATTGGTTGAGGGATGTGATCGCTGTCTGGTGGTCACTTAGCAGCTCGTGACTCACGATGCACTCTCTGCAGTGGAGAAGCACACTGACCGATCTAGACAATCGATGCAACGGACGCTATAGCCGAGTGGTTAAAACAGTTGGATGTTGACTCCATGAGTCCATGAAGTCGTGGGTTCGAAATTCGGCGTCGTCTGGTGAACTAAGGTTGGGGATTTTTACGATCTTCCACGTCAAGTTCAAGAGCAGAACTGCCAGTGCCTTAATTCTCTTCTTGTACACAGACAGACAGACAGACAGACAGATAGACAGAGAGACAGAGAGACAGACAGACAGACAGACAGACACACACACACACACACACACACACACACACACACACACACACACACACACACACAACACACACACACACACACACACACACACACACACACACACACACACACAGAAGATCAAATACAAGATCCCGTAATTCATTTCAGCGTTCAGTAAATCACGCAATCACTAATATACCCAGCATACATCCAGAATGCGGCTACCTTCATGGTAGGCAAAAACGGTCACATACGTAAAAAATCTCACCATTGGTGAACCTCGGAGCTCTATCCAAGGAATATAATGGAAAAAAGAGACAAAAAAAAAGAGACTATCGATCTGCATGGCCAATGTCTTGGCACTTGGGATCCAACCAATCCAATCCTATTGTTTATAGCACCGCCGACCACAGAGGCCATATTAGGGCTGTCACCTCATCAACTTTTTTAAAATCTCAGATTGAAACTGTGCAGCTATGATTACACAGATTAAAAACAGGGCATAAAACCGACTCTACTGTCGTGCCTTGTAGCAACGGCCTGGCCCTTCCTCAGCTCTGCTCACTCACTCTCACCATCCTTCACTGCAATGCTTCAGGCAGGAAACCCCCCACAGAGAGGCGTTACCTCAGTGCCTTGTGGGGTTACCGCACTGTACCACACGTATGGGTCATGCAACTGACCGTGATTGAAAGGATATTGGCGGTGGTTGTGGTGGGTGGTGGTGGTGGGTGGTGGTGGTTGTGATGGTGGTGGTGGGAGGGTTGGTCTTATTTGAATTTCAAAGGACGGGGAAAAAGGAAAGTGGGATGGAAAGGGAGAGAGGTTGTCTTTTATTTGAAATTCACAGCGTACAGCTTAGCATTGTGATATAAAGACACACTATCAGAATAGTCTGTGGACAGGCTCTAAAAAGGCATGCACAATGTATCACCATCTTTATCGTCGTCGCCGTCGTCATCGTCGTTATCATCAGCCATAGTGTCGGAGTTACCATAAGCAGCAGCAGCAGCAGCAGCAGCAGCAGCAGCAGCAGCAGCAGCAGCAGCAGCAGCAGCAGCAGCAGCAGCAGCAGCAGCAGCAGCAGCAATATAAACAGTCACCTTTATCATCATCATCATCATCATCATCATCATCATCATCATCATCATCATCATCATCATCATCATGAGGAAGAGGAGGAGGAGGAGGGGGAGCGTACGAATGACATTTGTGACCAGTCTTTTCGCTATTCACAATGGAGCAGAGGGAATTCAATGCACAAATCCAAACGTTTAAAAAAAAATCATAAAACGACCCGAGAGAGAGAGAGAGAGAGACACAATTTTGACACAATTTTATTGCTATTTAGCAATCAAGCCATATAGCGCTGCGGCGCGGTAACAACGATATCGAACGCGACGCGATTACAATGACATGGAAACCATGGCAGTGGTGGTATGTACATCAAGATTCGATACATTATTGTCTGTGTCTCAAGTGTCTCAATTTTCAAACCAGCCTTTCCTTTTCCAGTCTACAGCCAGCGAAGTCAGCCCATGTAAGACCGGATCAGGTCCCGAAGATGATGTAACTCCTGCTCACCACTGTTTCTGTGTGTTGTGTGTTAGTACATGTTTCCCTTTACGAAGTCTGGCAAGCCTGACACATTCTTCTGGCAACATGTTTTTCTCTTCTTGCTTGATGTACCAGAACACACACTTAGATTCCTCGCCAGGATCTCCATTCCAAGAGTATTCCAGGATGATGTCATCTGATTCACACATCACAATGTTTTGATCAACGGAAACTATGTACCACACCTTTCGAAACCGTGTGTTTCTCTTGCTGTCCCTTAATCGACGCTGTACACGTTTGTCAGTTAGAGTAGACACATACTGTTTCACAATACCCGTATCAGTATCAGAGTCATCCACTGTGCAGCCAACTGTCAGCTCTTCCTGCACATCAGGCGCCTCAGAAGACACACCGATCTTGCTGTCTGTTGCTGGATCACACAGTAGATCAAGTGAATCTGGTGTGGGTGAGGCATTCAATTCACTGCTGACACATAGTTCTGTGTACACACTGGTTTGTTTTCCTTCTGTTTCCACATCCAGCAGGGAGTCAATGTTACACAAGACCGGCTCTTCCCAAGACACTGTTATTGTCACATTGGCGACTTGCCTGTCTTTCTTGGTGTTGTCTACTTCTTTGAACATCGCGCGTCTTTGACAAGGGGGTTTCTTGCGATAGTAACTGAACACGGGAGTTACGGTTCAGCACGGGTCCGCCATTTCTGTTGACACTGGCTTGTCAGCTGGCTTCATTCGCAAGACGAACACAACACTGCCGCTCTCCCCGCGACTTTCCAACTCGATACGACGTTGTCGATCAGCAGGGCGTTTAAAGTTGTTATTACAGTAGCTGGAAGGCCAGTAACTGACATTTTGAAGCTAAAATGCAAAAATTTGCAGCAGCTTACTAACAGCACACCCGTTCAGTTCTCGTCCGTCACGTCGTCCGAGAGAGAGAGAGGAGAGAGAGAGTAGAGAGAGAGAGGAGAGAGAGAGAGAGAGATGAGAGAGAGAGGAGAGAGAGAGAGAGAGTAAAGGAAGGGAGATGAGAAACAAGTGAAAAACAAAAAACGATGAGAGTTTTTGTGCAACAGAGATAGAAAATGATGAACAAGAGACAGAAACAGAGAAACAAAAAGACAGAGACAGAGACAGAAAGACAGAATGACACAAAGAAAGAAAGACAGAAAGACAGAAAGAGAGAGGCGAGAGAGCGAGAGAGAGAGAGAGAGAGAGAGAGAGAGCGAGAGAGAGAGCGGAGAGAGAGAGAGAGAGAGAGAGAGAGAGAGAGAGAGATGGGAGAGAAGAGAGAGAGAGAGAGAGAGAGAGAGAGAGAAAATACAAGGATATAGAGAAAAAGGTGAAAAACAAAAACCCGAGAGTTTTTGTGTAACAGAGATAGAAAGCGATGAACACAGAGACAGAAACAGAGAAACAAAAAGACAGAGGCAAACAAAGACACACAGACAGACAGAAAAGGACTTTCTGAAAGAGAAAAACAGAAAAAAGCCATTGAAAATAACTGGCTAGAATAGCTATTGTCTGCTATTCTTTAGATTTGCTTTTCATGCTCAGAAAATCCATAGTTTTCTTTCATACTATTTAAAATGCAGAGAAATCTACTCAGTGCTGGCAATGAAGTATGAAAGCTGAATACATATTAAAAAAAAGTAACACTGATATATTCCGTTGTCTTGCCACACTGGTGATCTAGATAAACAGGTTTTGAGGTAAACGGCGAAATTTATAACTATCTGTATTATCTAAATTTCCAGGATAATCACAAAGCATTCTTTTTTCCCATTCAATCCCCGTGTGCATGCAGTTGTGTAAATTGTGTCATCCAAAGGAGAAAAAGAGTTGTCCGTGGCGAATC
>CM054152.1:28395890-28418390 GCA_028751875.1 Rapana venosa | reverse complement strand
CCATTTTGAAAATGGCGTGGTTCGCAAGCTATTAAAAGAACAAATGAAATGGCAATTCAAAACAATTGAAATGTTGATTGAAGAAATGAAATAAAACAAAGTTGTAAGAGAGAAAATACATGGGAATGGAAGAAAGGGCAGAAGGGGTGTAGAGTTGAGCAATAATATATATATATATATAAATATAACAAAAAGTAAGACATTTCCTATTTAGTTTCGACATGCTAACTGTAAATATCACTACAAAAGCGCTATCTGGACATCTCGTTTCACTTTTCAAGCACATTTATGTGCCTTTGTGTGCACATCATCATCATCATCATCATCACTGTCATCATCACTGTTCCCCTGTGGGGATGGCCGGGAGAGGAGGTCGGGGGGGGGGGGGGGGGGGCTGTCAGCATAAATAGTATCCCCACCTTCTGGAAATTCTGTGCTAGAAGTCCCTCTATTCTATCACTTTCTTTGTTTCTGCCTTGTTCCATTTCTTCTTGTCACCTCCTTCTTGTCCATTTTCTGTCTTCTTGGTCCATTTTTCTGCCTTTTTCCCCCCCAGAAAGACTCGAAAGACAACAATTCTCTTCCATGCGAAGTCAGATGCGCTTAAGCCTGACTTTTCAGGCGCTTAACCGCAGCGTAACGCATTTTCGCTCATATGGAAAACAACAATCGCTACTTTCTAGCTTTCGAATAAGAAGAATTATCGCTTTCATCATTATCATCATCATCTAGAACATGTTTAATCAAAACAAAAGTACAATCATGATTATTTTCTTGTCCATCATCATCATCATCATCATCATCATCATCATCATCATCATCATCATCATCATCATCATCATCATCATCATCATCAATCAATCATCATCATCATCTGCAACACCAATAATAACTGCAACAACAACAACAAACCCCCAACAGATTTAGCAGGTTAGCAGGAACGAACCAATCAAGAACAACACATAAAAATAACACCAGCAATGATAATGACATTGAAGTAACATTTTGACTCGTGCAAGCTTTTGATACATGTGAATGTTTATTGGTGCCTTTGAAAATGCATGTCGGGGTCACACAATGGCAAGATAAGGTGTCTGGATTTGGTATGACTTCCCACTTTATTTAATTTATGTATGTATGTATGAATGTAAGTCCTTCGGATGAGACTATAAACCGAGGCCCTGTCTGCGAACGCATGCAGAACATCTTGCGCACACGTTAAATCCTGTTCCGCTTTTCGAAAGAGTAGGCCATTGTGTGCCGGTGGGAACAGATGACAAAATTTACAAAACCGCATACACACGGGGACTGGATGTTAAAAAAAGCACCTGAGTGCTTATTCCATTGATATAAAAAAAACCCATGTCATCTGAGCGCTTTGATTTGTTGCTTCAGCGCTATATAAATTCAATACATTATTATTATTATTATTATTATTATTTTTATTTTATTTTTGTTTTTTTCAAAATTCTTTTATTTCGAGGATAATGGAATAAGCACTTATGTGCTTTTTTTTTTATTCAGTCCCCGGGTGTATGCAGGTTTGTACAATTTTGTCATCCGTTCCCATCAGCACATGATGGCCTACTCTTCCAAAAAGCGGAACGTGTTTTAACGTGTGCACTTAGCTTCTTGAGCAGTCACTGAGGAACAACATCAAACCTTTTAGACCTTGCTTTGTTGACTAGTCTGACAGAACCCACCTCTCTCCACGTGGGATACTAAGTTATGTCTTACGAAAAAAAAGAACGGTTTAATGTGAATTGCTCATTTTATGTCTGTCTGTTTCCATATATGTATGTGTGCATGTATGTATGTATGTATGTATGTATGTATGTATGTATGTATGTATGTATGTATGTATGTATGTATGTATGTATGTATGTATGTATGTAAGTATGTATGTGTGCATGTATGGATGGATGAATGCATGTATGGATGGATGTATAGATGGATGGATGGATGGATGATCGATATATTATATGATATTATATGATATCATATGTATGTATATAAAACGTATGTATGTATGTATGTATGTATGTATGTATGTATGTATGTATGGATGGATGGATGGATGGATGGATGGATGGATATATTGATGGATGGATGGATGGATGGATAGATGGATTTTTTTGTACGTATGTACATATTATTGCTTGTTTCTTTTTTGTTTGTTTGCCTTTTTTTCTTTCTTTCTTTGTTTCTTTGTTTGTTTCATTCATTCATTCATTCATTCATTCATTCATTCATTCATTCATTCATTCATTCATTCATTCTTTCTTTCTTTCATTTCTTTCATTCATTCATTCATTCATTCATTCATTCATTCATTCATTCATTCATTCTTTATTTATTTCCTTTTTAACCGTAACCTACCAACCCAAATAATTCGACGTCAATGCTGATATTCAACAACATCACCAATGATACTAGTCCTCACAATGAACCACACTACTTCCCTGAAGCAAGAGCGGTCGTGGGAGAGCTGTACTGACGAGAATACCAACTTGCTCCACTTTTGGCGAACGTGTGCCAACACCTGGACCTCATCAAAGCTCTTTTGCGTTTATTCAGTAATGTTGTCCACCTATTTCTTTATCTATATGCCTCTTTTTTTTGCACCTCCCAATCCAATCCAATCCAATCGTGTTGTTTATAGCTTCGCTGACTACAGAGGCCATAATATCTAAACTGTGTCTTGCAGGTAAGCTTAATAGCTGATATTGTTGAATAATCCACAGAACAAATATTATTAATATTCCATACATTATTATTATTATTATTATTATTATTATTATTATTATTATTATTATTATTATTATTACTATTACTATTAAATACACACATTTTGCAATTATTTTCTTGAAGGAAAGGAAACAATGCAAAGTTAGAGCGTTTTCTTTATCGGCTTTTGTTGTTGTTGTTGTTGTCATCTTGTGAGCAAAGAGGAAAAAGAGCACGTGAAGTCATTCTGTTTCTGCCTGCGTGGACGCCGGGAGTGGAGGTGGGGGGGGGTGGTGGGGGTGGGGGCGCAGGGGGTGGGGGGGGGGGAGAAGCTATCATATAAATAGCATCTTCACCTTCTGGAAATTTTGCGCTGGGAATTCCCTCTTTTCTCTCCCTCTCTTTGTTTCTTCCTCGTTCCTTTTTCTTCCTGTCAACTCCTTCTTGTCTACTTTCTGCCTTCTTGGTCCGTTCTCCTGCCTTTTTTTTCTCCCACAAAGACTTAAAATAATTATAGTAATTCTCTCCTATGCCGAAGTTAATTAAATCAGATGCGCTGGGCCTGACTTGCCAGGTACTTTACGGCAGCGCAACACATTTTTGCTCATATGACAGACAACAATAGTTATTATCTAAGCGTTCTACGAAGAGGAAGAAGAAGAAGAAGAAGAAGAAGTAATTCTGCTTTTGAAAGTGACTGCTAGTACAATGATGGTAGGGTGGTGAAGGGGGTGGTGGTGGGTGGGGGCTGAGCTAAAAGGAAATGACCTCAGTGTAGTCAGTCAGTCAGTTAGCCCCTATCACTGTCTTCCTGTGCAGAGTGATCAATGTCAGGTCAGTGACAAGGTCACTGTTTTCCCAGCTGATAGAAAGGCTCGCGCCATCTTTCCATCTTTCTAAGTCAAATCTTCAGAGGAATGTCTCTCTGCGTACAAACTTTGGTAACCCTGTGTGATTAACTTTTTTTCGGCTGAAAAATATGTTCAAGCCAAATTGACAGATTGTGAAAAGGAAAAGTGGGAGGAAAGGTTGAAGAGAATGTGAGATATTAAGGGCGTTCGATAGCTTAACGAGAACGTGAGATGTTATGGATATTCAATGTTTTAGAGAGTTCATATTCGTCTTATTAGATTTGATTAATAGTGTATTGGGTGGTGGTGGTGGTGGTAGTTATGTAATGCATCATGGTATAAAAAGGGAAGCCATTTGTTAAATTTCCTCCCTGAATCTGACCCTGTTTGTCCATTCATTTAGATCTTTCAATTTCAATTCAATTATGATCGATTCTTTATATTCTAGTCCACCCTCCTCCACCCCTTTGTGGCTGTGGGGATGCAGAGGCCTGTCAGTATAAATAGCATCCGCACCTTCTGGAAATTCTGTGCTAGAAGTTCCATCTTTTTTGTTCCTTTGTTTCTGTTCTGCATTGTTCATTTTCTTCCTGTCACCCACTTCTTGTCTTCTTTCTATTTTCCCCGGTCCATAAAAAAGGTCTTCAATCTTTTTCATTCGTGGTGTGTGTGTGTGTGTGTGTGTGTGTGTGTGTGTGTGGTTGTTGTGGTGTGTGTGTGGTGTTTTGTGTGTGTGTTGTTTATTATTTATTTTATTTATTCTTTTATATAGAGGATAATGGAATAAGCACTCATGTGCTTTTTTACATCCAGTCCCAGCGTGTATGCGGTTTTGTAAATTTTGTCATCCGTTCCCACCAGCACACAATGGCCTACTCTTACAAAAAGCGGAACAGGATTTAACGTGTGCGCAAGATGTTCTGCGTGCGTTCGCACACGGGGCCTCGGTTTATAGTCTCATCCGAAGGATTGTGCGTGTGTGCGTGCGTGCGCGTGCGTGCGTGCGTGTGTTTAATAAAAAATGTGTGTGCGTGTGTGTTTAATAGAAATTCTTTGTATCCTGAGTATTTTTTCTTTCTTTTTTACCCGGCTTTATCGGCTTAGAGATTTTTGTTGTTGCAGCTTTTGTTTGTTTGTTTGTTGTCAGGGTTTTTCTTTGTTAATCCTTCCTTGCCCACATATTTTTTCACGAGTAGTAGCCTCTGAAACCTTCCTTCCTTCCTACAGCGACTCAGCGGGACAGACAGACATGCCTGACTGGCAGGGCCTCCGGGGACTCGGGGCCCGTCAGAAGCAGACATGGGACACGGCTGGTTTGGTGTCCTGCCCTGTGATTGGTTGGGGGATTTGATCGCTGTCCGGTGGTCACTTAGCGGCTCGTGACTCACGCCGCACTGTGCTAACAATGGAAGACTGAATAAAGCGTTCTGCATTAGGTCTGTGTTGGAAGACTGAATAAAGCGTTCTGCATTAGCTCTGTGCTAGAAGACTGAATAAAGCGTTCTGCATTAGCTCTGTGCTGCTAGCAAGGGAAGACTGAATAAAACGTTCTGCATTAGCTCTGTGCTAGAAGACTGAATAAAGCGTTGTGCATTAAGCTCTGTGCTGGAAGACTGAAAAAGCGTTCTGCGTAAGCCCTGTGCTGTTAGCAATGGAAGACTAAATAAAGCGTTCTGCATTAGCTTTGTGCTGCTAGCAATGGAAGATTGAATAAAGCGTTCTGCGTTAGCTCTGTGCTGCTAGCAATAGAAGATTGAATAAAGCGTTCTGCATTAGCTCTGTGCTGCTAGCAATGGAAGACTGAATAAAGCGTTCTGCATTAGCTCTGTGCTGCTAGCAATGGAAGATTGAATAAAACGTTCTGCATTTGCTCTGTGCTAACAATGGAAGACTGAATAAAGCGCTCTGCATTAGCTCTGTGCTGCTAGCAATGGAAGATTGAATAAAACGTTATGCATTAGCTCTGTGCTGCTAACAATGGAAGACTGAATAAAGCGTTCTGCATTATGTCTGTGCTGCTATCATCCTCTGTTTCTTTGTTACAGTCGGTCTGTCTGTCTGATTATTGCTTCATCTGTCTTTCTGTTTAATAACATTCCAGTAAGTCATGAGAGCACTGGTGACCAGAAATATAAACGTGAGAGAGAGAGAGAGAGAGAGAGAGAGAGAGAGAGAGAGAGAGAGAGAGAGAGAGAGAGAGTGTGTGAGAGAGAGAGAGAGAGAGAGAGAGAGAGAGAGAGAGAGAGAGAACTATGGAGGGAGACAGACCGGATTATCTGTCTGCCTGTGTGTCTGTCTGTCTCTGTCTGTCACTGTTTCTTCTTTATATTTGTTACCGCATATGGAGCTGGGAAGGAGGGACAAATTGATAACAGGAAGATGACATCTGGTAGTCTCTTAGGTAGAGAGTTAATTTGACATAAAGTATACATCCCCTCAAGGGACGGGATAGCTCAGTGGGCAAAACACTCGCTTTTATCATGCTAAGGTCAAGCAGTATTAAGCAAGGTTACCAAGTGGATGGGTGACCGTTTGCGCGCCTTGACTTCAGTACAGTCCCTCAGTTCACCCAGCTGTAAATGTGTACCTGCCCTCTTTAGGGACACGGAAGGTAAAGCAGCGAGGGAGAGGAGATGGGCGCCGCCCTATAAATGCTGGCCCCTAGAGAAGCTGAGGTCTCTGACACCTCACTCCCTAACGACCGCATAGGTTATGGGAGCACCTTTACCTTTAATATACATGGCCACAATTTGTTGTTTTTATTGCTACTTTTGTTATGATCATTACAAATGTTGTTCCCTGCTCTGCTCAGACAGTATATTTATCACTGCTGCCTTCCCTGTAGTTAGGACTGATGATATGGCCGTCTTAGCGCAGAGATTGTCAGGATCTGATTGACGGTCGTGTTTATACTTTAGACAGGGGAACACGATTCCATAACACCAAATCTCTGTCTGTCTGCCTGTCTCCTTGTCTCTCTGTCTCCCTGTCTGCCTGTCTGTCCGTCGGGCTGTCTTTATGTCTCTCTGTCTCTCTCTGTCTCTTCCCCCTCTCTCTCTCCTCCTAATTTTGTGTCCGTCTTCTTTTTGTTAGTCTGTCTCCGTCTATCTCTACTTCTGTCTTTGGGTCTCTCCATCTCTCTGTCTGTTTGTCTATGCGTCTGGGCATCTGTCTGTCTGTCTGTGTCTCTTTCTCTCTCTGTCTGCCACTCTCTTTTTGTCTTTGCCTCTGTCTCTGTCTCTCTCTGTCTCTCTGCCTCTCTCTCTCTCTCAGTATAATATAATGCCATATAGCTTTAACAAAACTGATAGATCGATGGTTATCAAACATAAATAAAAAGCAATTTACAGGAGTATTATTTGTTGATTTCGCTAAAGCGTTTGATATTATAAATCATAAACTTCTCCTTAAAAAGCTATCAGCTTACAAACTATCTCTCAGCACACTAAATTTAATCTCATCTTTTCCTTCTGATAGACAGCAGAGAGTGTCTCTGAACGCATCTATCTCCAGTTTTCGTCCAAACGTTTTTGGTATACCCCAAGGCTCTGTTTTAGGTCCTTTGCTGTTCTTATTGTATATCAACGATCTTCCTTTATTTATAGGAACTCAGTGCGAAATGTTTGCAGATGACACCACCTTAGAAATAGCTAAATCAAACGCTCATGAAGTCTATGATACCGTGCAAAAAGGTATTGATCACCTTGTTAAATGGACACATTTAAACCATATGGCTCTTAACCCACATACAACTAAATTTATGTTGGTCACAAATAGACAAAAGCGTCAGAATCTTACTCAGACATTACAAGATCTTTATATTTCTAATATAAAAGTTGACCAAGTAGTAAATCACAAAGTCCTAGGTGTAACGATAGACAATAACATATCATGGTCAAAATATTTTGAAAGACTTACTGCAAACATTTCATCAAAATTGTATAAGTTTAAAAAAATACAAAACTTTTTAGACCTTCATACAAGAAAACTATTCTATTATGCATATATTCAGTGTAATATTGATTATGGTTCTACACTGTGGGATCTAGCTGGCAAAAATATACTTAAACCGTTAATAAGTGTTCATAAAAGAGCCATCAAAATTACCATTGGCAAATCAACTTCATCAATAGCATCTGACTACAAACAAGCAAATGTTCTACCTCTCGAAGCAAAACTTCTATATAATAAAGGGGTTTTTTATGCATAAAATACTGCACGGAAATGCTCCATTTGTTCTTAAGAACATGTCTATCATTAATGAATATCGACATTCACATAAACTGAACCTTCCTTTTACGATCATTACTCTATGCAAATCAAGTCTAAAATATTCTGGAGGATGGTTGTGGAATAATTTACCAGAATTCATAAGATCTGAATCAAATTTTTAAAAATTCAAAAGCAGGTTGTACAATTATCTTATGGATCTCTCTGACTTGAGCTGTCTATGTCCAAAGATGTATTGAGAACAATATTATATGCATAAATATTTTTTTCTCACTGATATTATAATCAAAGTATATTTCGTTTTGGTATATATAGCTTTGATGATCTCTCTCTCCCCCCCTCTCTCTCTCTCTCTCTCTTCCTCCCTCTCCCTTCGCCCCCCTTCTCTCTCATGTTTGTATTCTCTCTGACACTTTTTTTTAAAAATGTTGTTTTAACAATATGACTCGAAGAAACATTAGGTGAATTTGTCATATCATCATTCCATCAAGCTCCATAAAGTTCATATGTGATCATAATTTTTTTTTTTATACCACTTTAAGTCACGAGATTTCTCTGCGTGAAATTAGGGCTGCTCTACCCGGGGAGAGCGCGTCGCCACAAGAGCAGCGCCACCCTTTCTTTTTTTTTGTTTTGTTTTTTTGTCTGCAACTGTATTTGTTTTCCTATCAGAGTGGCTTTTTTCTAAGAATTTTGCCAGGGACAACTCCCTTGTTGCCGTGGGTTCTTTTACGTGCGCTGAAAATTTTGTGTAACACACGGGACCTCGGTTTATCGTCTCATCCGAAAGACTAGCGCCCAGACCACCACTCATGGTCTAATGGATGGGGAAAAATTTCGGGCCCAAACGGGGTACGAACCACGCACACACCCGACCCGGACTTTTCGCATTCTAGACAGGCGCGTTACCTCTAGACCACCGATCCATCCAAATTATTTTGTTTATGATGATGGGGTGATGATGGGGATGATGATAGAGGTGATGACAATGATGATTATAGTGGTGATGTTTATTGTGATTATTATGATTCACTTTGCTTATATTTTGTCTGTTTACCTTCTTTCTTTCTTTCTTTTCGAGGGCTGGATGTAAAAAAGTCTTGTACTTATTCTATTACACTCAGAAAATAAAATTTCGTTATCGTTATCGTTATCGTTATCAGTAACCCATCCTTTAAACCCCCCCCCCCCCCCCCCCCCCCCCCCCCCCCCCCCCCCTCTGCACTCACATCCTCCCCACCTCCACCAACCCTTTGCTTCGAATATCAGGTCCCTTGTTGACAAGAGAATCGAGTTGTGTGTGTGTGTGTGTGTGTGTGTGTGTGTGTGTGTGCGTGTGTGTGCAACAAAAGCCACTGCTTTCTCAAGCTTCCTTCCTTCGTTCAGAGTGTTTATACTGTCCTTGCATTGTTCCCCACCGGTCCGGCACATCCATCACAAGTCTCTCCTGCCTGTCCTACCTGCCCCTTACTACTGGAAACCAGAGCTTGCTTGCAGAAGCTCTTGGGATCTAATAGATGATCGCGTTTCTACTTTATGCCCCGTGAAGTACCATTCGATGGCATGAATTTTGATAGCTGTATCTGTCTGTCTGTGTGTCTGTCTGTGTGTCTGTCTGTGTCTGCCTGCCTGCTTGCTTGTGTCTGGCTAGCTGTGTGTCTGTGTCTGTCTGTCTGTCTGGCTGGCTGGCTGTCTGTGTCTTGCTGGCTGGTTGTCTGTGTGTCTGTCTGGTTGGTAAAGCTGGTTGACTATCTGGCTCTCT
Source organism: Rapana venosa (assembly GCA_028751875.1). Classification (NCBI taxonomy): domain Eukaryota; kingdom Metazoa; phylum Mollusca; class Gastropoda; order Neogastropoda; family Muricidae; genus Rapana; species Rapana venosa. The sequence continues at coordinate 28,408,820 of CM054152.1, read as the reverse complement.
TCTACATTGTACTTTGCTTCCTCCTTTGTTGATAATTATGAAAATGGAGAATGTGGAACAAAGATTCTCTCTGTCTCTCTCTCTCTCTCTTTCTCATTCTCTCTTTCACTCTGTCTGTCTCTCTTTCCTCCCCCTCTCTCTCTCTTTCTCTTTCTTTCTCTGTGTCTGTCTGTCTCTCTGTCTCTGTCTCTCCGTGTCTGTCTGTCTGTATCTGTCTCTATCGCTCTCTCTCTGTGTTTCTGTCTGACTGTCTGTCTCTCTGACTCTCACTCTGTCTCTTTGTCTGTCTGTCTGTCTGTCTGTCTCTCTGTGATCTGGCTCTAAAGTATGCAGCAACAAAACCCAACAGATTTTTGGGGGGTATCTGCAGTTATATTTCTCCCAAATGGTACTTTCATTTCAGCGGACGTCTGTGTGGTTAGCATCCGTAACAAGAGGTCTTGTGGACAGTGTTGGTTAGGATTTAATGGATGACCGTGTTGTTAGTCTCTCTCTCTCTGTCTCTCGCTTTCTCTCTGTCTCTGTCTCTCCCTGTCTCTTACTCTCTCTGTCTGTCTGTCTCTCTTTCTCTCCCTGTCTCTTTCTCTCTCTCTCTGTCTGTCTCAGTCTCTCGCTTTCTGGCTCTCTCTCTCTGTCTCTCTGTCTTTGTCTCTGTCTCTCTCTGTCCCTCTCTTTCTGTCTCTCTTTCTGTCTCTCTGTCTCTCACTTTCTCTTTCTGTCTCTGTATCTCCGTGTCTTTATCTCTCTGTCTGTTTCTCTCTCTCTATCTCTCCCTCTCTCTCTCCTTCATATTTCATATATATCCCTAAGGGCGAGGGACTAGATGTAAAAAAAGCACATGGTGCTTATTCATTATCCTCGAAATAAAAGAATTTGTCATTGTCATTGTCTCCCTATGAGTGCCTCCCTCTCCTCCTCTTCCTTTCTCTTTTTGTTGATCTTTCTCTTAGTCTCTGCGTGTATGTATGTGTGTGTGTGTGTGTGTGTGTGTGTGTGTGTGTGTGTGTGTGTGTGTGTGTGTGTAAGTGCGTGCGCGAGCCCCCCCTCTCTCTCTTCACTCTGTCTCCTTCGGATGAGACTATGAACTGAGGTCCCGTGTGCGAACGCACACAGAACATCTTTCGCACACGTTAAATCCTGTTCCGCTTTTCGTAAGAGTAGGCCATTGTGTGCCATTGGGAACAGGTGACATAATTTACAAAACTGCATACACACGGGGACTGGATGTAAAAAAAGCACATAAGTGCTTATTCCATGATCGTCGATATAAAAGAATAAAATAAAAAATAAATGAAATTAAAAAAATCTCTCTCGCATCGTTTGGTCCAAAAGAAATACCCCCAGACAAGTACATGTCAATACTTCTCACTTTCTGAATGCGTGCCTTACCCCCAGACCACAGATCCATGCGCTTATGTAATTATTTATACAGCCCAGACAACCTAGAGAGATATCGGCGATAACAGTGATTTTCATCAGCAAAAACATATCAATGAAAAGGCATATAATGAAACACCTGTTCCTCTTTCTCCGCCGCCGCTGTCGACAGCAGGAGTTGTGTATAAAGCAAACAGGGTCATCATCTTTCTCTCTCTGTATGATTATTTGCTGACTATACTTAATTGGTAATAAAATGAGAAATGGCAACAAACAAAGACGGGCAGACGAACGAGTTATTTCCACATCATAACACCCACAATGCAGCAAAGGGAGACAAACAAGTAGACGCAGCGGTAATGAACACGCTCCAAGCAGTCCTGGTGCTATTCCTCATCCCACTTTCTTATCCACTCCCCACCCTTCTCCCTATTCTTCCTGACAACAGCCCAAAGCTCTGAAACCAGTGGGCAATCATTATCTCTACCATAACAGAAACACGATCGTGAAGCACTGCTTCTTCGGTACTTTGGTTTCTTTATATTGGTCCTTGTTCAGAGAGTGCGGTTTGGACTGAGAGTGCTGAAGAACGCTGACACACTGGATATCGACAAAACTGACCGCTGGTCAAGCAAACCAATGAGGAAAAGTAATGACCTGAGAAGTAAGAATAGCTCTTCTATACGGTCTCTTGTGATTGTTCTTCAGGATCACCCCCCTCATTCTGCATCAGCATCGGTTTATTTCTTTACAATCAGCCTTTGATACCAACAGACAACAACAACAACTACTACTACAACAAAAATCCCCCACAACAAAACCATCAACCAAAACAAAATCAAGATGTAGGTTTTGTTGAGTTGTGTATGGCTGAAGTTTATATTTCGGTTGGCTGCTTGATTCTTTTTTGTGTTTCTCCTTTTTATTTACTTTCCGTTTCTGTTGTTGTTGTAAACATTTGAATTGAGCATCAATGGATTGTGTTCAAAGCTATGGGAGTTTCTTAGTGAGAAAAATGTGGTCTGTTCTCTCTCTCTCTCTTTCTCTCTCTCTCTCTCTCTCTCTCTCTCTCTCTCTCTCTCTCTCTCTCTCTCTCTCTCTCTCTCTCTCTCTCTCTCTCCTCTCTGCTCTTCTCTTCTCCTTTCTATGGCCTAAACTCTGAATAAACTATTCGCATTCTCATTCTCTCTCTCTCTCTCTCTCTCTCTCTCTCTCTCTCTCTCTCTCTCTCTCTCTCTCCCTCTCTCTCTCCTCTCTCTCTTTTTGTCCTTCATATTATCATATATATCCCTAAGGGCGAGGGACTAGATGTAAAAAAAGCACATGGTGCTTATTCATTATCCTCGAAATAAAAAGAATTTGTCATTGTCATTGTCTCCCTATGAGTGCCTCCCTCTCCTCCTCTTCCTTTCTCTTTTTGTTGATCTTTCTCTTAGTCTCTGCATGTATGTATGTGTGTGTGTGTGTGAGTGCGTGCACGAGCCTCTCTCTCTATCTCTCTCTCTCACTCTTACTCTGTCTCCTTCGGATGAGACTATAAACTGACGTCCCGTGTGCGAACGCACGCAGAACATCTTGCGCACATGTTAAATCCTGTTCCGCTTTTCGTAAGAGTAGGCCATTGTGTGCCATTGGGAACAGGTGACATAATTAACAAACCGCCTACACACAGGGACTGGACGTAAAAAAAGCACATAAGTGCTTATTCCATTATCATCGATATAAAAGAATAAAAAAAAAAAATCAAAAAAAAAAAAATCTCTCTCGGTTCATCGTTTGGTCCAAAAGAAATACCCCCAGACAATTACAATACTTCTCACTTTCTGAATGTGTGCCTTACCTCCAGACCACAGATCCACGCGCTTATGTAATTATTTATACAGCCCAGACAACCTAGAGAGATATCGGCAACAACAGTGATTTTCATCAGCTAAACATATCAATGAAAAGGCATATAATGAAACACCTGTTCCTCTTTCTCCGTCGCCGCTGTCGACGGCAGGAGCTGTGTGTAAAGCAAACAGGGGTCATCATCTTTCTCTCTGTATAATAATGGTTATTTGCTGACTATACTTAATTGGAAATAAAATGAGAAATGGCAACAAACAAAGACGGGCAAACGAACGAGCTATTTCCACATCATAACACCCACAATGCAGCAAAGGGAGACAAACAAGTAGACGCAGCGGTAATGAACACGCTCCAAGCAGTCCTGGTGCTATTCCTCATCCCACTCTCTTACCCTCCCCCCCTCCTCCCACCTTTCTTCCTACTCTTCCTGACAACAGCCCAAAGCTCTGAAACCAGTGGGCAATCATTATCTCTACCATAACAGAAACACGATCATGAAGCACTGCTTCTTCGGTACTTTGGTTTCTTTATATTGGTCCTTGTTCAGAGAGTGCGGTTTGGACTGAGAGTGCTGAAGAACGCTGACACATAGGATATCGACTAAACTGACCGCTGGTCAAGCAACCAATGAGGAAAAAGTAATGACCCGAGAAATAAGAACAGCTCTTCTATACGGTCTCTTGTGATTGTTCTTCAGGATCACCCCCCTCATTCTGCATCAGCATCGGTTTATTTCTTTACAATCAGCCTTTGATACCAACAGACAACAACAACAACTACTACTACAACAAAAATCCCCCACAACAAAACCATCAACCAAAACAAAATCAAGATGTAGGTTTTGTTGAGTTGTGTATGGCTGAAGTTTATATTTCGGTTGGCTGCTTGATTCTTTTTTGTGTTTCTCCTTTTTATTTACTTTCCGTTTTGGTTGTTGTTGTAAACATTTGAATTGAGCATCAATGGATTGTGTTCAAAGCTATGGGAGTTCTTAGTGAGAAAAATGTGGTCTGTTCTCTCTCTCTCTCTCTCTCTCTCTCTCTCTCTCTCTCTCTCTCTCTCTCTCTCTCTCTCTCTCTTCTCTGCTCTTCTCTTCTCTTTTCTATGGCCTAAACTCTGAATAAACTATTCGCATTAACATTCTCTCTCTCTCTCTCTCTCTCTCTCTCTCTCTCTCTCTCTTTCTCTCTCTCTCTCTTTCTCTCTCCCCTCTCTCTCTCTCTCTCTTTCTGTCCTTCATATTATCATATATATCCCTAAGGGCGAGGGACTAGATGTAAAAAAAGCACATGGTGCTTATTCATTATCCTCGAAATTAAAGAATTTGTCATTGTCATTGTCTCCCTATCAGTGCCTCCCTCTCCTCCTCTTCCTTTCTCTTTCTGTTGATCTGTCTCTTAGTCTCATCTTTTCTCTTTAGTTATTTCTCTGCTCTGCCCTCCCCTGCTCTTCTCTACTCTGCTCTGCGCGTGCGCGTGTGTGTGTGTGTGTGTGTGAGTGCGCGCGCGAGCCTCTCTCTCTCTCTCTCTCACTCTTACTCTGTCTCCTTCGGATGAGACTATAAACTGAGGTCCTGTGTGCGAACGCACGCAGAACATCTTGTGCACACGTTAAATCCTGTTCCGCTTTTCGTAAGAGTAGGCCATTGTGTGCCATTGGGAACAGGTGATATAATTTACAAAACGCATACACACGGGGACTGGATGTAAAAAAAGCACATAAGTGCTTATTCCATTATCGTCGATATAAAAGAATAAAATAAAAAATAAATGAAATTAAAAAAATCTCTCTGCATAGTTTGGTCCAAAAGAAATGCCCCCAGACAAGTACATGTCAATACTTCTCACTTTCTGAATGCGTGCGTTACCCCCAGACCACAGATCTGCGCGCTTATGTAATTATTTATACAAGATTCAGCGCTATATAAATTCCATATATTATTATTATTATTATTGTTATTATTATTATTATTTATATTATTATTATTATTATTAAAACCTAGAGAAATATCGGCAACAACAGTGATTTTCATCAGCTAAACATATCAATGAAAAGGCATATAATGAAACACCTGTTCCTCTTTCTCTGTCCCCGCTGTCGACGGCAGGAGCTGTGTGTAAAGCAAACAGGGGTCATCATCTTTCTCTCTCTATATATGATTATTTACTGACTATACTTAATTGGTAAGAAAATGAGAAATGGCAACAAACAATGACGGGCAGACGAACGAGTTATTTCCACATCATGACACCCACAATGCAGCAAAGGGAGACAAACAAGTAGACGCAGCGGTAATGAACATGCTCCAAGCAGCCCTGGTGCTATTCCTCATCCTACTCTCTTATACTTCCCCCCTTACCCCCACCTTCTCCCTTTTCTTCCTGACAACAGCCCAAAGCTCTGAAACCAGTGGGCAATCATTATCTCTACCATAACAGAAACACGATCATGAAGCACTGCTTCTTCGGTACTTTGGTTTCTTTATATTGGTCCTTGTTCAGAGAGTGCGGTTTGGACTGAGAGTGCTGAAGAACGCTGACACACTGGATATCGACAAAACTGACCGCTGGTCAAGCAACCAATGAGGACAAAGTAATGACCCGAGAAGTAAGAACAGCTCTTCTGTACGGTCTCTTGTGATTTTTCTTCAGGATCACCCCCCTCATTCTGCATCAGTATCGGTTTATTTCTTTATAATCAGCCTTTGATACCAACAGACAACAACAACAACTACTACTACAACAAAAAACAGCAACAAAACCATCAACCAAAACGAAATCAAGATGTAGGTTTTGTTGAGTTTTGTATGGCTGAAGTTTATATTTCGGTTGGCTGCTTGATTCTTTTTTGTGTTTCTCCTTTTTATTTACTTTCCGTCTTTTTTGTTATTGTAAACATTTGAATTGAGAATCATTGTATTGTGTTCAAAGCTATGGGAGTTCTTAGTGAGAAAAATGTGGTCTGTTCTCTCTCTCTCTCTCTCTCTCTCTCTCTCTCTCTCTCTCTCTCTCTCTTCTCTCCTCTCTCTCTCTCTCTCTCTCTCTCTCTCTCTCTCTCTCTCTCTTCTCTCTCTCTCTCTCGCGTTAACATCAGTGCCGACTCCGCTTCCCTCCAAAAAGTCCTTCGGATGAGACTCTAAACCGAGGTCCCGTGTGTGAACCCACGCAGAACATCTTGCACACACGCTAAAACCCACACTTTTCGGAAGAGTAGGCCATTGTGTGTCGGTGAGAACAGAATGACAAAATTTACAAAACTGCATACACACAGGGACTGGATGTAAAAAAGCACATTAGTGCTCATTTCATTATCCTCGACAAAAAAGAATCTCTCTCTCTCTCTCTCTCTCTCTCTCTCTCTCTCTCTCTCTCTCTCTCTCTCTCTCTCTCTCTCTCTCTCTCTCTCTCTCTCTCAGAAAAACAACAACAGTCATCACATTGCAGCACTCTCTTATTCCCCCTGTATACATACTTGTTGCCTCATAAGACTGTCTTTGTTTTCTATAGGTTTCTGCCACCGACATTTACCCCCTTCCTAGTTGCTAAAAGATTATCTTACGTGCACTAAATGCGTGTTGCACATGATACAATTGGTCTAGTAACTCATCTAAAATACAATCATCTTGCCATCCTTCATGACTTGGTGACTAGGATTAAAAAAACCCCCAGCTGTGTACAGGATTCAAACCACAAACCTGTCGTTTTCTAAAGGAGCACGACTTTACCGCTGGAATACCGATACACTGTAGGGTAGCTCATTTGCCCGATATTCAGAATCATTTAGCTCGTCTATGATAGAGTGTCTTGTCAAGACTAAAATAATTTGTCCTTGAAAATTCTCCCATCTAACAACCTAGTAATTCCCGAATCATCTTTGTGTCTCGTCTATCTTATGTTCTTGTCAGACTAAATAATTCTCTTCCTTTCCTTCTCCCACCCTTACACCCCTGGATCTCTCCTAGCCTCCCTCCTCTGTTCTCTGTTCCTCTCCTTCTCTGTCTCCCACCCCACAAAATTTCTCACTCACCTTTTCATTACTCGTATGGTGCCTGCCACCTTCTACTCAAAATCAGCTACAATCGCCTCTCCTACATTTCCCCCCAACACTACCACCAACCCAAATCTGTCTCTCCACACACAACCACAAATTTGGCCATCAGCCTTTTCATATGATATTGGTGCTTGCAAGTCTTACACATACAGAAACAAAGAGTCAACAGAGCTACATTCACCACACTCCTCACACACACACACCAACACACACACAAACACAACACACACACACACACACACACACACAACCACACACACACACACACACACACAACATACACACCCATACCTCACCATATATGGTCTTGCAATCTTACACATACCTTATGAAATATGAGCTAGCAGTCTAATTCACACACCTCACACACAACAAACAAAAGCACACAACATCACATCACACCCACCCAACACACACACCACAAATGCACACACACACACACACACACACCCACAACGCCATCATGCATATGGCTCTCAACCACACATACAGAACAACAAGCACAACACACCAATTCACACAACACCTACACACACACAACACACAACACACAAACACCACACACTACACACCCATCAGCACATTTCAACACATATCTACAAAAGTCCACACACCACAACAAACACACACACAACCACCAAAGCTACATACACACCCCAAACCACCTTTTCACATAATGCTGATTCACACACCAACAAACAAAGACTCACAATCCAGCCACACTAACACACACACACCATCAACAACACAACAACCGCACAGCGGCACCCAACACACACACACAAACACACACCAACAACCAAAAACACAATTCACGAATGACTGATCTTATGCTGGTCTTTCTATACGTTTTTTCATTGCAGAGAGTGCATCGTGAGTCACGAGCTGCTAAGTGACCACCGGACAGCGATCAAATCCCTCAACCAATCACAGGGCAGGAAACCAATCCACCCGTGTCCCATGTCTGCTTTTGTCTTGTCCTGATCCCAGTAGAGCCTGTCTATTGTCTGTGTCCTGCTGAGTCGTTGGAGGAAGAACAGTTTCAGAGGCAATAATTACTCCTGGAAGATATGGAGAAAGGAAAGGACAAACACATTTAGAACACGCATAAACAACAAACAAACAAACAAAGCAAAACAGACACACAAGCAAACAAGCAGGCAGTCATGCAGATCCATCAAACCCAGTTACATAATGATATTTTGTTGGGTCACTTTGAGGGGAAAAAAAGTTGCCATAGACAATTATTTAAAAACAGCATTCTCAAAACGGAGAAAAATAATCAAATTAAAACGACAACGACGATCCTCTCCCAAAGAAAACAACAGCAAAAACACAAAACAAAACAAACCCCCCAAAAGCGCAACAGAAACAGAAAATACAACTGCGTAAGGAGTGTTTTTCTTTGAATGATACTTCAGATTTTGAATACAAAATGTCCAGTGAAGAGTACAGTGTTTAGAAAGAGGTACTCAAGACATGATGGCTTGATGCCTTGTTTTCTCCACATCCCCTCTTTTGCTTTTTCAAAAGACAACTCCCCCTCCCCCACCCCCTGTGGGGATGCCAGAGACATGTCAGTGTAAACAATATCCCCACCTTATGGAAATTTTATTCTAAGAATTCCCTCTTTTCTATCTCTCTCTTTGTTTCTGCCTTGTTACTTTTCTTCCTGTCACCTCCCTGTCTATTTTCTGCCTTTTTGGCTCACTCTCCTGTTTTTCCCCCACAAAGGCTTAAAAGATAATATCTCAATTATGCTGAAGCGGGTTGTGCTATTCCTGACTTGTCAGGCACTTGACATCCTGATATTTGTAGAATATTAAAAGGAGTGTTTGGGAAACGCCCAGTACTACCAAAGTACCAAAGACATGAATTTAGACGATGTTTTGAATGACTTTCTAGAGTGGCCAGAAATACCTGATGTGAAACTGAAAAGCAGTTAACTTTGGGAACGGAAATGCTGTTATCCCCATGAACTGGACAAAGAGGCCCAGCATCACATGTGCTGAAAGTGCATGATATCAAACTTTATCCAAACAGATGTGTACTTTTTTCTCTCTGGGAAACAGAAGCATACAAAGCTAGGTGTCACACAGAGCAGCAAATAATCTTTTCCTAACAATGATAAACTGTGTTTAGTGAAACATCTCCATAGGTATCTAGAGGTCACAAGGGAGCTCCAGAAAGGCTCAGAACTGTTTATCAGCTTTAGTAAGTCTTTTGATCCTCTTTCCAGGGAAACTTTTTCTCGTTGTGAAAATAGTGCTTGAAATAGTGGGCATAGATACCTCAAAATATGAAAGCCACAGTGCACGTGCTGCCAGTACCAGTGCAGCTGCCAGTCATGCTGTATCCCTTGCATCAATCATGAAGGTGGCAGGCTGGAGTAGTCAGAACACTTTTTGTGAATATTATAACAAAGCTGTTACTCCAAACTTTGGACAGTGGGTTTTGGACACTTCTCTTACAAAACATTCATGTGTCAAATTTGACAATGTTTCTGTTATATATATTGACCTTAAAATTACAAAATACTTTGTTAATTTGTTGCAGACCTGTTTTTCATCCGATGATGTATGTTAGATGTGTCTTGTATATCCACGAGGTTCGCTAAGGCCTGGCGTGATTTCTCTGTATGAGAAATACTTGAAAAATAATTTTATAATAAAACTAGGCTTACGCTAAGAAATTCGAGTTTAATCAGGATTATTTTGAATCTGTTGGAGGGAAGAGAAAGCACGCACCTTCTCCAATAGTTTGAGATAATCCTGACGAACATATTTATCCTCCCTTGTCTTAGCCTAGTGGTAAAGGTAAGGTAGGCTGTCCCTACCTATTTAAGTCGTAGGGCGAGCGTCAGAGACCTCAATTGTCTAGGGTGCACATATTAGGCGGCGCCCATTGCTATCCCTCGTGCTTTACCTTCCCTGATCCTAAAGGGCAGGTACCCTTTACAGTGGGTGAACTGGGGGAATGATGAAGCCAGCGCACAAACGGTCACCATCAACTGGTTACACGCTCGACGTCGCTAACTTGTGGGGGAAAGGGAGTGCTCCGACCACTGAGCTATCCCGTCCCCTAGTGGACACAAACGCTAAATACTGACTGGCTTGGTGCGAGCTTCACTGCTGTCTCTCTGCGTAATTCCTCTTCCCTCTAACAGATTTCAGATTAAAAAAAATTATTTATTTATTTAATTAATTGAATTTATTTTATTTATGTTTTATTTCTTTTAAATTAAACTTCCCCTTCCTAGCGCTAGGTTAGCTTAACCATAAGGTTCAACAATACAACGCCAACAACACTTTACCGAACCCTCTTCTCATTCCCTTCTCTTAGAGCGTCGACTTGTCTGAGCCACATTCATCAGGAAAACTGAAATCACACTCACACACACAGAGGTACCCCAAGTTTGTACGCAAAGAGCCATTTCTCTGGAGAGTTGACTGTTAGAAAGATCGAAAGATGGCGTGAGTCTCCCCATCAGCTGGGAAGACAGTGACCTTGTCACTGACCTGACATTGATCACTCTGTAACTGACTGACTACACTGAAGGGATTTCTTTTGGCTCATTCCCTTTTGGCTCATGGTGGATCGGTGGTCTAGAGGTAAGCGCACCTGCCTAGAAAAGAGGGCAGGAAAACCTGGTGGATAGGGTAATGCGTATTGCGCTCATGGTCTGCCTACCCAGGTTTGAATCTCGTTCAAGACGAATTTTCCTCTGGAGTTAACATCAGTGACGATTCCACTCTCCTCGAAAGTCATTCAGATGAGACTATAAACCGAGGTCCCGTGTGCGAACGCACGCAGAACATCTTGGCGCACACGTTAAAACCCGCTCCGCTTTTCGGGAGAGTAGGCCATTGTGTGCCGGTGGGAACGAGTGACAGAAAATTGACAAAAATGCATACACAAGGGGACTGGCTGTAAACAAAAGTACATGAGTGCTTATTCCATTATCCTCGAAATAAAAGACGAAAGAAGAAAAGAAAGAAAGCGAAAAGTCCGGGTTGGAAGTGTGCGGTGGTTTGATCCTCGTTTGGGCCAGAAACTTCCCCCCATCCATTACACCATGAGTGGTGGTCTGGGTGCTAGCTAGTCTTTCGGATGAGACGATAAACCGAGGTCCCGTGTCTTACACATGATTATTTATCGCACGAAAAAAACCCCACGGCAACTAGAGAGTTGTCCTTCGAAAAATTTATGTAGAAAAAAAGTCACTCTGATAGGGAAACAAACACAGTTTTGCAAGCAGGAGAATAAACAAATAATGGGTGGCGCTGCTCTTTATTCATTTTATTTATTTATTCTTTTATATCGAGGATAATGGAATAAGCTTCCATGTGCTTTTTTAAATCCAGTCCCCGTGTGTAAGCGTTTTGTAAAATGTCATCTGTTCCCACCGGCACACAATGGCCTACTTTTTCCAAAAGCAGAACAGGATTTAACGTGTGCGCAAGATGTTCTGCGTGTGTTCGCACACGGGGCCTCGGTTTATTGTCTCATCCGAAGGACTTTTGGGGAGAGTGGAGTCTGCACTGATGTTAACTCCAGGGGAAAATATCCCCTTGAACGGGAATCGAGCTCTTATGGTGGCGTGCTTTCACTGGGGAGAGCAGCCAAAATTTCACGCAGAGAAATCTGCCGTGACTTAAAGTGGTATACAATACAATACAATAAATGCAATACAATGCAATACAACACAATACAATAGAATACGACACAATACATCACAACAGAATCCAATCCAATCCAATCCCCTTATCGTACAAACAAGCGCTACCAAGTACAAACTGAATCGGGGTATTATCATCATCATCATCATCATCATCATCATCATCATCATCATCATCATCATCATCATCATCATCATCATCATCATCATCATCATTAGTAGTAGTAGTAGAAGTAGCAGCAGTAGAAGTAGTAGTAGTGGTAGTAGTAGTAGTAGTCGTAGTAGTAGTCGTAGTAGCAGTAGTGGTAGTAGTAGTAGTAGTAGTAGTAGTAGTAGTAGTAGCAGTAGTATTTGTTGACTTCTATAACTCCTGGATATAAACAGAAAGATCATCAAACAGAACGCTTGTAATGCTTCTTCAGACGTTGTGTTATTGATTTCTGTTTTCCTCCAGAGAGCGATTCCAAGGTACTCTGTATTTTGCTCTGGAGAAGACTTGAGTAAAGAAGCGGAGAAGGGGGGAGGGGAGGGGAGGGAGAGAGAGAGAGAGAGAGAGAGAGAGAGAGAGGAGAGAGAGAGAGATCGACAGAGAGAGAGAAAGAGAGACAGATAGAAAGAGAGAGAGAACGAGTGAGATGGAGAGAGAAAGAAAGATAGATAGAGAGAGAGAGAGAGAGGAGAGAGGAGAGAGAGAGAGAGAGAGAAAGAGAGAGAGAGAGAGAGAGAGAGAGAGAGATAGAGAGAGCGATAGAGAGAGAGAGCGAGAGAAAGAGAGAGAGAGAAAGAGAGATAGAGAGAAAGAGAAAAAGAGAGAAAGAGAGAAAGAGTGAGAGAGAGGAGAAGAGAGAGAGAGAGAGGGGGGGGGAAGCGAGAGAGAGAGAGAGAAAGAGAGAGAGGAGAGAGAGAGAGAGAGAGAGAGAGAGAGAGAGAAAGAGAGATAGAGAGAAAGAGAAAAGAGAGAAAGAGAGAAAGAG
>CM054152.1:28370890-28390890 GCA_028751875.1 Rapana venosa | reverse complement strand
CTCTCTCTCTCTCTCTCTCTCTCTCTCTCTCTTCTCTCTCTTCTCTCTCTCTCTCTCTAAAGCTTGCCATTAAAAAATAATTATCATATTTTCTTTAAGTTTGCCACTATGCCATTTTAAAAATGGCTCTCAAATGTAACTGTTTTCAGTTATTGCTTCTCTGCATACAACTTAGATAAAAAGAAATAACGACATTGTGTTGTGTGAAACATGATCTCTGTACTCCGTGTGCTATTCCTGTTTCTATGTCAGTTTTGAGACAGCAGCAACTTTGGTGTTGTCGCTACTGTTGTTGTTGTTGTTGCTGTTGTTGTTTGTTGCTGCTGTTGTTGTTTGTTGTTGTTGTTGTTTGTTGTTGTTTGTGGTTTTGTGTTGTTGTTGTTTGTTGTTGTTGTTGTTTGTTGTTGTTTGTTGTTGCAGTTGTTATTTGTTGTTGTTTGTAGTTTTTGTTGCTGTTGTTTGTCGTTGCTGTTGCTGCTGTTGTTGTTTGTTGTTGTTGTTTGTGGTTTGTTGTTGCTGTTGTTGTTTGCTGTTGCAGTTGTTGTTGTTGTTTGTGGTTGTTGTTGCTGTTGTTTGTCGTTGCTGTTGCTGCTGCTGTTTTGTTGCTGCCTTATTTTCTGTGACGTTTATGTCCCGCTGTTGCCACGCCGCTCATTTCAATCTCTTTCCCAAACTTATCCAGATTCGTTATGTTGTGTCGCATCCTCAAGGTCAGAAGTCTACAGGGAACCTTTCAATTTCATGCCGCCGTGGGGCCACAAGCCAGAGGGGCCCTGCACTGCTGCTGGGTCAGTTTGGTGGTGTTCAGTGGTGCCTGTTCTGAACTAATATACCTAGGACACCGACCACAAAGCCCCCCTACTAACGACAGCAGTAGCTCAGTCATAGAACCAGACTGAGTGAGACGGCCACTTGAGGTGACGATCACTACAACGTCCTTCCAACGAAGTTCTCCAGGGAACCTCCAGCCTCGAAGGTTTTTGACACTAGCTCAGCACAGCCACCAAAATGCATGGAGAAACCGAGATTTATGTTCTAATTCAAATTCTTTATTTCTTGTCATCCCTTTTTAGGATATTGAGGAGTTTGCATAATATCAAGAAGTAAAATCATGACTGAACAACACACATGTAACATGTAACTACATATTTGAACACAATATCATAGAACAACCTTTTTTCTGTTTTACATAGTTTTCAAAGTATGTGCACATGGTTTACATGCTATTTCCGAAGATTGTTTCTTGTAATTGGAGGATGATCAAACGTGATAAGGATGATGTAATGATGCTACTAGGGAAGTGCATGTGCATTGAGGCTACTTGATTTGAGTGTACTCTTCGCTTGCTATCATAAATATCCTGGCATCAACCGGGCGCGAAAGATAGACACCTGCAGTGTTGGTCAGGTAATTTGAGCAACACTGTCAGAATTGCCTCCGTAAAGGGAATGAAGCTCGACTGTGTGGTCCCAGCATTCCCAATGAGACCACAGCATACTCACTACTCACTGCTCACTCGCTAGCCGGATTCCGAAAAGTTCTCATGACTTTTAGGGGATTCGAACCTGCGACCTTCCACTCCGTAACCCAAGGCGCTAACCACTGCGCCATGGCAACTGGTAGACACAACAGCAGTTTAACTATTATTTCATTCACGTCCACAAGTTAAAAGACATTTTGTGTGTCCATTTGCTGGAATAAGAAATGTATCATGTTTCATCTGATTATATTCTTTTTTCAGTTTAATTGGATTTTCCAAGTGATAATGATTTTACTTTTTCTCTTTATGTCCTCGGTTTATATTCAGGTCAGCATATTATTCTCTACCATTTCTTAGGGGGTTTTGGGGGGTTATTTTTGGTATGTTTTATTTAATATATTTTCCATGTACTGCTTTACCGTTATCTTCTCATTGATGATGTGCTGGGTGTGCTTGATTAATTTTGAGCTTTTTTCTGTTCCCTCTGAAAATATACACCTAGCAAGGAAATTAACTTTTGATGCTCATGGTTTTGATGTCCTTTTATTGTTGTTTTGGTTTTCCTTATGTGATGAAAATGGTTGGGGTCTTGTTGCTGTCGTTGCTTTGTATCTTCTGTCTTCTTCGTGTGCTTGCCCTTTTTGGGGAGGTCTTTTTGTTGCTGTTATAATTGTTAACAATGACGAAAATAATGATGAAAATGATATAAAGATATAATGATAATAACAGCGCTATAACAACAACATCAGCAGCAGCTGCAACAGCAGCAGCAACAACAACAGTCAGTCACTCACTCAGTCACTCATCCCTTGGTCGGGACGACCGTTGGGGTACCCGCACGGACGCTGCAAGTGGACCGCCAAATGATTCTGTCCTGGGCTGCTTTCAGGAGGTTTGGTACAGTGAGGCCGGTCCACTCCTTGATGTTGGATATCCAGCTTTTGCGTGGTCGTCCCTGCCTCCTTGCTCCTTCCACCATTCCCTGCAGGACTGTCTTTGACAGGCTGTTATGCCTTGTTGTGTGGCCAAAACCATTTCAGTTTCCTCCGTTTGACTGTATCTAGCACTGGTTCTTTCTTGTTGCCAGCCAGTGCCTCGATCTGCTTGACCAGACGTGTAGTCATTGGTTTTACGGTTTGTTGGTGATGTTCAGGATCCGCCTGAGGCACTTCATCTCAAAGGCTTGTAATTCGGACGTTCTAGATCGGCAGTATAAGTGTTCATGCTTCACAGCTGTGACAAGGCATATGGATGTGACGGGTGCCTTTGTAGGGGAGGTGACATTAGTGTGGGTTCTGATGTTATGGTTCTTTCTCCACACTTTCGCCAGCTTATCATGGAGGAGAGTGCCACAGCAGTATGATCTTCACCTCTTGTGTGCTCGTACTCTTTGGTGATGATGCCTCACAAGGTACTTGGAAGTTTCTTACCTCCTCTAGTGTGTCTCGCCACTCATCTTGATGTGAAGTGGAAGGGAGTGGTTGGTGTGCACTGTTCACTAGGATCTTGCTCCCTCTTTTCCGGGGTTTTGGAATCTTTCCTCCATACCGTGGCATTGGCTGACTGGTTCCAGTTGGTGGTTGAGATACTCCTGGAGATTTCTTCACTGCGGCCATGAGTCGAATAATCGTCTGCGAATCGAAGATTGCAGACTGGCCTTCCTCCTATTGTGATTGTGGTCTTGAAAGGTCAAGGGAGGGCTCCTGCATGAATGTTCTCCAGGAACACGTTGAAAAAGATCGGGGGATTAGCGGGTCAAGCTCTGTCGCAATCCAACCCTGAAGTCCGGGGGAAAGAAAAAGAACTTCCCCGATTTCTCCACCTTGGAGGGACCCTGCATGTGGGAGCGTTGTCATTACAGCGCCCTGGAGATATGGTCTGAAATTAGGTCCTCGTCGAAGTTTAGGTCTCTTAAAGACTTGCCACAGAGCTTCATTGCCCACTCGGTCGAAGGCCCCTCTTGAAGTCATGGAAGTTGTTGTTTGTAGAAGCTGTAGTTGAGGGTGGAGATGCTTCTCTATGAGCATTCTTGATGTTGATGACCTGCTCGACAGTGCTTCGGACCTGGTCTGATCCTATGCCTGTTCTTCTGATAGGATTTCTTCTGCCTTGTGGTTTCAGTCTGTTTAAGGCCCAATGCGTCGCATAACTTGCTTGGATGGCTACTCAGAATGAATTGTTCTGTTAATTTCGGCACTTCTTCAGGGTCTCGCCTTCTTTGGATGTGGACTACGGATGGGATTGGGTCACTGTTCTGGCCACACCACGAGAGGGAAGGCCTGCGGAAAGTAGCAGAAACGCGAAAAACAAGAAGGTCGCAAAAACCGCAAACGCAGGAGAACAAATATAAACCAGAAGAAAGGAGGATAAAGAAAAGAGTCGCGAGATAAAAAAGAGAAAAGAGACCGATGCTACGAAAGGTAAGCACAAACGCGTTAAAACTCCAGAAGCAACCTAGACAGCAAAAGCGCAGGTCACAAATGACAACCAGATACCAAGCGTCAGAAGAAGTAAGGCGCCAGAGAAGATTATAGTACTCTAAGTAAGAGGGCAATGCAGTTATGAAGGACGTAGCCCACAGAAATTCCTGCAGGTTAAACGTAAAAAAAACAAGAGAGATACATCCAACTATTTAAAGAGGCGCCAGAACGGACATACAAGAGGATTATCAATTATAAGAGGAAAGACCACAAAAAAAAAGAGGCTTAAGAGGAGCGAAACAAAAAGAAAGAGCACCACCAACGAGAAGAAAGGGCAGACAGAGGTACAAAGAAAATCGCAACACCAAAGCCCAGTAGCAAAAAAACGACAGAAAATCATAAGCAGGTGCGGTAGATAAGGCAACCCGACCGAGGACGGCGCAAACACGACCAACAATACAATACCAAAGCCTCTAAACGAAGACAAAAAGAGATAACACGGACGCATCAAAACCCGCGCTAGCGAACGCGGCAAATACCCAATTAAAGTCCAACCAGCGGCACACGGCGAAAATAAAAGCAAAAAGCAAAACCGCAAGGCGCAATACAGATAGGATCAAACGTGACCCCAAAGACGAGGCAAAGAACGACAATGACCGAGGAGGGAAAGACACCCCACCACGCTCGCGACAGCGGCGTGCACGGCAGCCGCCCCGCGTCGCCCGGGGACTCGGTGAATCGCCCCCCTCCTATTAAGCGACTCGCTTCCCCTCTTCCGGATTTTCGTCCCCCCCCCCTTCTTCCCTCCTTTCTTCGCCTTTCGTTCTGACTCTTCTTCCTCTTTGCTGGTCCAGATGCTGTTGGTGGCAGATGGATTTGGTAATGCGTGGATCATCTCTGGGCCTCCGTTCCTCGATGAAGCTCAGGCCCTGCGGATGTTGTCAATCCCTGGTGAGGTAATCCCTGAGGTGATTGGCCCTCCTTTCAAGGTTTCTTACTGCCTTTCTTCTACCTCTTCTGCCTCCAGCACACTAGGGGGTGCTTCAAGGATCTGATGGTTCTGGGATCTTTGCTCGTGTGGAAGTTGTACGGATCAGCCTTCAGCTATTGTAGTTGTACAGGATCGCTGCAATATTCTGTATCTCTCATGATAGTGGCGCTCTCTGTAAGGACTCGGCCCATATTCTTTGTTCTTCAATAACGGAGGTTCTTTGGCTGATGGGGACTTGGTTAGTACCTTGATGGTCTGTACTGCCTCCATGCTGTCATCCTTTCGCCATTGCCTTCTCAACTTGGAGCGCATTTGGTTTCTGACATCCTGTTCACCCATGGCCTCGGTCCTCTTCATTCTTGATTGACTGTTGGACTTGTTCTATACTCTTCCGGCCGTTTCTGGTGTTTTTTTGTATCTTCTCTGGCTTTAGCTCCCTACGTAGAACGCCACAGGTCACAGGATATCGTTGGTAACCCACGGTTGGTTCTTTTTCATTTCTTTCCCAAGGAGATCTTCCAAGCGTGTCTCCCTGATTGGTCTTGCTGAATGGTCTCAGTGAGGTTGTTGATGTCATTTGGAGGAAATATTCAATGCCTTCTGCCAAATCTCGCCCTAGTCGTCAGCTTTAAAAGCTTTTCAGCGACTATCGGGGTCCTTCAGCTTTTTCCAATGTTGAACCGCAACGGGATTTCTCTTCAACAACATAACAAACACCAACAAGAATATTAGTAAATAAATAATGAATGGAAGACCACCACTACTTTACTACTTCTTGCTGCTGCTGCTGCGAGCTTGCTGGTGCTGTATGCTGTGTGGGCTGTGCTGCTGCTGCTCGCCTGCTGCTGCTCCTCCTCATCCCTCCCTCCTACTCCCTCCTCCTCCTCCTCTCCTCCTCCATCATATTCATCATTCATTGATGTTAGCATGTGTGTCTGTGTCTGTGTCTGTCTGCCTGTCTGTCTGTCTGTGTGTCCGTGACCGTGGGTATGGCGTGTTTATGTCGTCTCTGTGTGTCTGTTGTGTCTGGTATCTGTTGTGAACGTGTGTCTGCGCAGGTGCATCTCAGTTGGTCTATCTGGTGCATGCGAACTTCCTGTTTCATTTTCAGAATGATGCCAAAACAAGCAGACGCTTAGAAACCCCCGGTCATTCTATCTTCTCTCCACTGTTCTGTAGTCATGCACCCAGTTCTAATGTGTCCCATTCGTCAATGGCGCAATTTAACCCACAACGCTAATCAAAATACTTCTTGCTCACGGTCTGTCTGTCTGTCTGTGTGTTTGTCTGTCTCTTGTCTGTTCTCTCACGCACACACCATACCACACACACACACACAAGAACACGCACACACCAAACACCAACCACACACACACACACACAAAAACACACCACAACACAACACACACACACACACACACACACAATCACTCTCTCTCTCTCTCTCAACCTCGCTCGCTCAGTCACTCGCGCCTGTACCTTTTTTTTTACTAGTATTGTTGGTGCTCTCTCAATTTCCCTCTTACACTGTTTACCCTAAATCAGCACATCCGTTCCAAAACTCTAACCATCCATTGTCCTTGCCCTGTTTTACAGTGTGCTGGTTATGGATGTATGTTGTCCTTGCTACTAGTGAGTGCGGTATTATGTATGTTGTCTGTACTGTGTATGCTGTATGTATGTTTGTCCTGTACTGTGTGCTGTTATGTATGTTGTCCTTGTACCGTGTTTGCTGTATGTTTGTGTCCCTGCTACTGTGTGTGCGTTGTATGTTGTCCACTTGTACTGTGTGTGCTGTAAATGTATGTATGTTGTCCCTCGTACTGTTGTGTGCTGTAATGTATGTTGTTCCCTGACTGTGTGTGCTGTAGTATGTTGTCCCGTGTACAGTGTGTGCTGTCAGTGTATGTATGTAGTTGTCCCTGTACTGTGTGTGTTGTATGTAATGTTTGTCCCTGTACTGGTTGTGGGCTGTATGTATGTCATGTTTGTCCTGTGGACCTGTGTTGTTGTATGTATGGTGTCCTGTATTGTGTGTTGTATGTATGTTGTCCCTTTTGTACTGTGAGCTCGGTATTATATTGTATGTATGATGATCAGCTTGTACTGTGTGTTTGCTGTAATGCTGTATGTATGTATGTGGTCCTGTACTGCTAATGTGTGCTGTATGTATGTTGTCCCTTGTACTGTGTGCTGTTATGAATGTTTCCCGGTACTGTGTGTGCTGTATGTCTTGTCGTCCTTGTAGTGTTTCTTGTGTGCTGTATGTTTGTATGTTGGGTCCTTGTACTGTGTGTGTTCTGCATGTTGTTTGTTGTCCCGGTTACATGGGTTGTGCTGTAAGTTATGATTTGCCCTGTACTTGTGGTGTGCTTTATGTATGTTGTCCCGGTTCACTGTGTGTGTTCTGTATGTTTTGTTGTCCCTTTGTCTGTGTGTGCTGTATGAATGTATCCCTTGTACCTGTGTAGTGCTTTGTTTGTATGTGTCCCTGTTGTGTGTGTGCTGTTTCTATGTTGTCCCTTGAACTGTGTGTTGTATGTATGTTGTTGACTCTGTTACCGTGTGCGGTAGGTCATGTATGTATGTTGTCCCTGTATTGTCTGTGCTGTTATGATTGTTGGTCCGGTATTCTGTATGTATGAAATTGTTAGTTCCCTGTATTGTGTGCTGTATGAATTGTTGTCCCCTTTATGTGTGCTGTATGTATGTTTTCCCTGTTTACTGTGTGCGGTTATGTATGTTGTCCCTGTACTGGTGTGTGCTGTTTTGTATGTTGTCCCTGGTACTAGTGTTGTGGGCTGATAGTATGTTGTTCTGTACTGTGTTAATGTATGTATGTTGTCCCTGGAAGTGTGTGTTGCTGTATGGTATGTTGTCCCTGTAGTGTGGTGAGCATTGCATGTATGTATGTGTCCATGTACTGGTTTGCTGTAGGTTTCTTGTTCCCTTGTACTGTTGTTTGCTGTATGTATTTTGTCCCTGTACTGTGAGCTGTATGTTGTATGTATGTATGGGTCCCTGTGGTACTTGTGTGTCCTGTATGTATGTAGTATTTAACTGTACGGTGTGTGCTGTATGTATGTTGTCCCTGTACTGTGTGTGCCTGTATGAATGAATGCTGTCCCGTGTGGACTGTGTGGTGTATGTATGTATGTGTCCTGTTACGGTGTTGTGCTGTATGTATGAATGCGGTCCCTGTACTGTGTGTGGCTGTATGTATGTATGTTGTCGCGTACTGTGTGGGCTGTATGTATGTATGTTGTCCCTGTTCTTGTTGTTGTTGTTGATGTTTTATGTCTGTCCCTGAAGGTGTGTTGTATGTATGTATGTGGTCTCGTACCGTGTGATGTAGCGGTCTTATGTATGTATGTTTGCTCCCTGTACTGTTGTTGCTGCATTTATGTTGTCCCTGTACTGTCTGTGTGTGCTGTAGATGTATGGATGTTGTCCCTGTCGTACGTGAGTGCTGTTAGAATGTATTTTAAGTGTGTCCTGTACTGAGTGTGCCTGTATGATGTATGTTGTCCTTTGTGTAATGTGTGTGCTGTATGTATGTTTGTCCACTGTAATCGTGTGATGTATGTTTGTTGTCCCTTGACTGTGTGTGTGGATGTATGAGGTCCCTGTACTGGGTAGGTTGCTGTATGTATGTTGTCCTTGTACTGTGTGTGCTGTATGTATTGTATCGATGTCCCTTGTACTGTGTTGACTGTAGTACGTGTCCATGTACTGTGTGCGCTGCATGTCTATGTTGTCCCTGTACTCTGTGCTGTATGTATGTTGGTCCCTTGTACTAGTTGTGTGCTGTATGTTTTTGTTGTCCTTGCTTGTACTGTTGACTGTGCGTATGTATGTTGAATGTCCTTGTATGTGTGTGCTGTAAGTATGTTGTCCCTGTACTGTGTGCTGTATGTATGTATGTATGTTGTCCCTGTACAGTGTGTGTTACTGTATGTATGAATGCTGCCATTTGTACTGTGTTGTGTGCATGTGTCTGTATGTTGTCCCTGTAGTTGTGTGGACTGCATGTATGTTGTATGTCCTCTGTAGTGTGTGTGCTGTATATGTTTGTCCTGTAGGGTGTGTGTGTCTGCATGGATGTATTTTTTGTTTGTCAGTACTGGTATGCTGTATGTCTAATGTCCGCTGTACTGTGGGTGTGCTGTATGTAAGGAATGCTGTGTCCCTGTACTGTGTTGTGCTGTAGGTATGTGGGTCCCGTACTGTATGTGCGCGTGTGATGTATGTTGTTGACCCCAGTACTGTGTGCTGGATATGTTGTATGTTGTCCCAGTTGTGTGTGTGCTGTTTCTTGTTGATCCCCTGTGAACTGTGTATTGTAGGTATTTAGGTTGTTCTGTTCCGTGTGCTTGTAGGTATGTATGTAATGTTGTCCCTGTATTGTGTGCTGTTGAATGTTGTCCCTGTATTGTGTTGCTAGTTGTCCTCTTCCACTTTACTGTGTAGTGTTGCTGTCATGTATGAATGCTTGACCTGTACTGTGTGGTGCTGGATGTATGTTGTTCCTGTACTGTCGTGCGCTGTTGTGTTGTATGGTATGTCTGTCCCTGTACTGTGTGCCGTATGTAATGTATGTTGTCCCAGTTGTGTGTGTGATGTTTCTATGTTGTCCCCTGAACTGTGTATTGTATGTATGTATGTTGCTTGTACGTGTGCTTGTACTTGTATGTATGTATGTTGTCCATGTATTGTGTGCTGTATGAATGGTTGTCCCTGTTTGTGTGCTGTATGTATGTTTTCCCTTGTACTGTGTGTGTGTATATTATGTTGTCCCTGTACTGTGTGTGCTGTATGTATGTTTGGTCCTGTACGGTGTGCTCTATGTATGTAATGTATGTTGTCCTGTTACTGTGTTGTGCTGTAGGTATGTTGTCCCTGTACTGTGTATGCTGTTATGAAGATTGTGCACTGTTATTTGTGTGTGCTGTATGTGTTGTTGTCCCTGTACTTGTTGGTGGCTGTATGTATGTTGTCCCTTTACTGTGTAGTGATTGTCTGTTTGTATGTTGGTCCCTGTACTGTGTGTGCTGTATGTATTGTTGTAGCCTTGTACTGTGTTTGCTGTATGTTTGTTCGTACCTGTACTGTGTTGTGCGGTATGTATGTAGGTTTTTCCCTGAACTGTGTGCGCTGAATGTATGTATGTTGTGCATGTACTGTGCTTGTGTGATTGTATGTTGTCCTGTCTGTGTCTGTGCTGTATGTATTGTATGATGTCCCTGTACTGGGTGTTGTATGTATGTTTGTCCCTATGTACTGTGTGTTTGCTGTATGTATGTATATTTTGGTTTTCCCTGTACTGTGTGTGCTTGTATGTATGTATGTATGGTGTCGGTATCCTGTACTGTGTTGTGCTGTTTGTATGTTGTTCCTGTACTATGTGCTGTATGTAATGTATTGTATGTATGTTGTCTCTGTACTGTGTATGTGCTGTATGTATGTATGTTTTGTATGTTGTTTCCCTTTAGTGTTTGGGCTGTATGTATGTTGTGTTGTCCTGTAGTGTGTGTGAATGTATGTATGCTGTGTTACTGTAGTGTGTGTGCTGTATTTTATGTTGTCCCTGTAACTGTGTGGTGCTGTATGTATGTTGTCCTGTACTGTGTGCTGTATGTATGTTGTCCCTGTTACTGTGTTGTGCCCTGTATGTATGTGGTCCTGTACTGTGTGTTGCTGTATGTATGTATGTTGGTCCCTGTATTGGTGTGCTGTATGTATGCATATTGTCCCTGTACTGTGTTTGTGATGTATGTTGTGTGTCCCTTGTTCGGTTGTGTTATGTTTTAATGTATGTTGTTCTCTGTACTGTGTGTGCGTGTATGTTTGTTGTCCCTGTACTGTGTGTGGTGCTGGTATGTATGTTGTGCCTGTACTGTTGTGTGCAGTATGTATGTATGTATGTTGTCCCTGTACTGTGTGTGCTGTATTGTATGTTGCCTGTAGTGTGTGTCTGCTGTTATATATGTTGTCCCTATTTGTACTGTGTGTGCTGTTTGGTATATTGTGCTGTACTGTGTGGGCTGTAGTATGTTGTCCCTGTACTATGTGTTGTATGTATGTTGTCCCTGTACGGTGTGTGCCTGTTATGTATTGTTGTTGGTCCCTGTATGTGTTTTGTCCTGTATGTATGATGTTGTCCTTGTACTGTGTTTGCTGTAGTGTATGTATATTGTCCCTGTACTGTAGTGCTGTATGTATGTATATTTCCCCATTTACTGTGTGTCCTGTATGTATTGTATGTTGTCCCTGTTACTGTTGTGTGCTGTATGTATGTTGTCCCGGTACTGATGTGTACTGTATGTATGTATGTTGTCGCTTATACTGTGTTTGCTGTATGGATGTTGCCTGTGTTACAGTGTGTGCTTGTATGTATGGTATTTGTGGTTCTGTACTGTGTTTGCTTTAAGTAATGTATATTGTCCCTGTAATTGTGTAGTGCTGTATATATGTTGGTCCCTTGTACTGTGTGCTGCTGTATGTTATGTTGTCCCTGTACTGTGTGTGCTTGTACTGTATGTTTTCCCTGTACTGTGTGGTACTGTATGTATGTATGTAGTTGTCCCTGTACAGTGTGTGCTGTTGTATGTTTGTATGTTGACCCTGTCACTTTGTGTGCGTATGTATGTTGGTCCTTTATGTGTGTGTGTTATGTATGTTTGTCCCTGTACTGATGTGTGCTTGTATTTATGTTGTCCTGTACTGTGTGTGCTGTATGTATGTTTGTCCCTGCATTGGGTGTTGCTGTTTGAACGTATGTTGTCCTGACTGTGTGTGCTGTATGTATGTATGTATGTTGTATGTTGTCCTGTACTGGTGTGCTGGTATGTAGTGTGTCCCTATGTATGCTGTATGATATGTATGTATGTATGTTGTCTCTGTACTGTGTGTGCTGTATTGTATATTTTTTTGTATGTATGTTGTCCCTTGAGTGTATGTGCTGTATGTTGGTTGTCCCTGTAATGTGTTTGAAGTATGTTTGCTGTACCTGTAGTGTTGTAGTGGTTGTGTGTATGGTGTTGTCCCTTGTACTGTTGTGTGCTGTCATGTATGTTGTCCTGTACTGTGTGCGGTATGTATGTTTGTCCCTGTGTTGTACTGTGTGCTGTATGTATGTTGTCTGTACTGTGTGTGCTGTATGTATGTTTGTTGTCCTCCTGTACTGTGTGTGCTGTATGTAAGTATGTTCGTCCCTGTACTGTGAGTGCGGTATGTTGTATGTGTGTCCTTGTTCCCTGTACTGAGGTGTGCTGTATTGTATCTGGTGTTGTCCCTTGACTGTATGTGCTGCCTGTATGTATGTATGTCTGTTCCCTGTGAATTTACATATTTACATTTATTGTTAAAATGTTCTTCCTTTATTTCGAGCAGGAGATTGGAATAAGCACTCACGTTGCTTTTTTTTTTTTTATTTTTTTTTTATACATCTAGTTCCCACGTTTGTATGGCATTTTGAAAAAAACTTTGTCATATGTTCCCGCCCTACTCTCCGAAATAAGCTGAATGGTTTGACCATGTGCACACGATGTTCTGCGTGCTGCGTCCGCACACGGGGGACACTTGGTTTATAGGTCTCCATTCCGAAGGTTTTGGGAGGGCAGGGGGTGGGGGTGGGGTTGGTGTCGGCACCTGGATGTATGTTTATTATCCTGTACCGTGACCAGTACTGTGGGCAGAGAGAGGTAATCCATATTGGCCCCGCTTTCCCCCACACCAATTGTCCAGGCACAGAACAGAGCAGAGAAGAGGAACAGACTAGCTGACCAACTGTCTGGGAATCTCAGGGCGGAATTGGAGGGAAGTGAAATCGGGGAGGAAATTGGGTTTCTGCTGAGGCAAGAGGACAAGGCTCCTTTACTGATAGCAACAGATCTTTTTTCCTCTCTCTGTTGCAGTCTCTCTCTCTCTCTCTTCCCTCTCTTATTCTACTCTTCTCTCCTCTCTATCTATCTATCTATCTATCTTCATCTATCTATCTATCTATCTTATCTCTCTATCTATCTCTTCTCTCTCTCTATCCTCCATCCATCATCCATCATCTCTCTCTATCTATCTATCTACTATCAATCATATCTACTCTATCTATCTTATCTAGCTATCTAATCATTCATCCTACTCGATCTATCTGTCTGTGTCTATCTATCATCCATCCATTCCTCCATCCATCCATCATCCTATCCATCCATCCATATCATCCATCCATCCATCCATCCATCCAGCCATCCATACCCCTCTTCTATTATCTATTTTATCTATCTTTCTAGCTATCTATCTATTCTATCTATCTATCTAGCTATCTATCTATATATCAATCTTTCTATCTATCTATATCTTATCTATTATCTATCTATCTATCTATCTATCTATATATCTATTATCTATCTGTCTGTCTGTGTCATATCTATATATCTATATATCTAATCTATCTATCTATCTATTCTATCTATCTATCTTTCTTCATGATCTATCTCTTTTACAAAAAAGTAATAATTATTCTTTTTTTTTTTTTGTATAAAAACCAGATTAAACCTCACCATCCTCCCCTGTCTGTCATCAAAATATTTTCCACTCTTCAACCTCTGCATCCATCCTAGTCGTTTTGTCTGAAGCCCGTAAAAAAAAACACAAACCACCACTGCAACCAATGAGCTGGCCATAATTATCAGGGACTTCGGCAGCCAATGTCTGTTGGTCTGTCTGCTTGAAAAAAAAGTGAATGTCAGTTTGTCATCAGGATTCGATCTGTCTGTCTTTTCTGTTGGCCTGTCTGTGGGTCTGTCTGTCGTCTTAGTGTCTGTATTTGTCTCTTGTGGCTCTTCTTTCTTCTAATGCTTTTGAGAGTTTTGGGATTGGCGCCTGATATATTTTCTTCCAGTGTTTTATCTCAATTCTTGTTGTTGTTGTTGTTGCTGCTGCTGCTGTTCTTTTTCTTGTTCTGCTTGTTGTTGTTATGTTGTTGTTGTTGTTGTTCTTGTTTTTTTTCTTCTTCTTCTTTCTCTCGCTAGCAGCATTTCCACTTGCTTGAATAAATGATAGAAAGTAAAAGGAAGATCTTGTCCATTACCTAGCGTTGCTATTGCAGTTTGTTTCCTCATTATTGCTGTATTCTTCTCCTCAGATAACACATTTATCACTATCACCATCTTCCCTGCAGTTACCAGCGGTAAAAAAAGCTTGCTTGAGCATAGAAACTTGGGATGTGATGAATGATGGTTGTGTTAGTTGATATCAGAGGTAGGATATTGAGTTTTAACAATGTACTCTGAGTATATTTACCATGGTATCTTTTTTGACCCTGTGTCAGTCTCTGTATCTGTCTGTATGTTTCTTCATCTATATCTCTGTCTCTCTGTCTCTTTCTATATCTCTGTCTCTGTCTGTCTGTCTGCCTCTCTGTTTGTCTGTCTGTGTGGGTCTGTCCTCCTCTTTGTCTGTTTGTCTGCCTGTCTGTCTGTCTTGTCTGTCTATCTCTCTGCCTCTCTCTCTCGCTCTTTCTCTCGCACAGTTTTTCTCTATATTTCTATCCATGTTTCTGTCTTTTTTCTGTCTCTCTCAGTCTTTCTCTTGTCTGTTGCTTTTATTGGCTGTTTGTCATTCTTCCTTATCTTGTTATTGTTGCTGTTGTTGTTATGTTGTTTCTGTCTGTCTGTCTGTCTGTCTGTCTGTCTGTCTCTATCTTTCTCTTTCTGTCTTTCTGTCTATATGTCTGTCTGTCTGTCTCTGTGTCTCTCTTTCTTTGTCTGTTCTGTCTATCTGTTTGTTTGTCTGTGTCTGTTTGTATGTCTTTCTCTGCCTGTCTATCTGTTTGTCTGTCTGTCTGTCTCTATCTGTCTCTCCTCTGTCTGTCTGTCTATCTGTTTGTCTGTCTGTCTCTCTATCTCTCTCTTTCTCTGTCTGTCTATCTGTTTCTCTGTCTGTCTATCTGTTTCTCTGTTCTCTCTCTCTCTGTCTCTCTTTCTCTGTCTGTCTGCCTATCTGTTTGTCTGTCTGTCTATTTCTGTGTCTCTCTTTCTTTCTCTGTCTGTCTATCTGTTTGTCTGTCTGTCTGTATGTCTCTCTTTCTCTGCCTGTCTGTTTCTCTGTCTGTCTGTCTCTCTCTATGTCCCTCCTTCTCTGTCTGTCTGTCTGTCTCTCCTTCTCTGTTTGTCTCTCTCTGTCTCTCCTTCTCTGTCTGTCTGTCTCTCCAGCTGCATATCCACCTGCTTGAACGACAGCAACTAAAGTGAATATGCGCTCCATTACTCTAGGTGTATGCTTTTATTTTCCCTCCTGTATTATCCTTCTTAAATGACACATTCATCACAATCAGTAACTCCTCTCCTAGGCCTTGTGGTTGCCAACGGCAAGAAGCAAACAGAAACCTGAGATGTGATGTATGATGCTTGCGTGTAAATTGATAGCAGGGGTATTTACTGAGTTCCATTTCTGGTAGTTTCCCGAAACTACGTGATATGTGAGAGGCGCATGCCCGAAAGAAGCTATATCGTGCATGCTTCTGGAAGCAATGCTTTAGTCTTTCGTCACGCTCTCTGATAAAAATTGATAATCTAGGCCATCGTTTGGTTTATTATATTCAATTTTATTAAATTTTGCCATATTGTTGTTTTGTACTGCCTGTGCTATCGTGAAAAATTACATTTCATGATTAAGCCCGAAGCGATCATTGAGCACATGAAAGATGATTCTTGAGTGACGAATGTACGCTCTCAAAACGTCGAAGCAAGGAATATTACAGACATGTTCATTCTCGACAGGAGATGATTTCCATCCCTATTAAAGACTGGAAGAAATAAAGATCCAGAATTTGAAAAGTTGGGCCAGTCTGAAGCAGACAAATGGCAGAAATCTTGGCCCAAACTGTGAAAATGATGCAGGCACAACATGCTTGCTTGATGGGCACACCTCAGTTTCAAACAAGCAACAAGAAATAGACAGTTCCTCTTCTGATATGGAGAATGAGATTGAAGATTTGATTGCAGATTAACCGAAAAAATCTTGGATGAGGATGTTGGCATGCTAGATGACATTGAAAATGAATACCAATCTGACAAAGTTCAAAGGCCTGACGTGGCAGAAAAGTTGTCTCAGATTTTTACAAAAATGCAAAAAGCCAAAATGTCGGAAGAAAAAAAAACGATAGAAAAAAAGGATGAATATAAGCAGTCAGGGAATTGCATTGTCAAAGTCCCCAAGGTAAACCCTAAAATGTGGGCCATGCTAAACACTGATGCAAAGGGCCATGACCTTCGTAGTCAAAAAGAGGCAAAGGCTGCTCACAAAAGCTTTTTGCCAACAGATAAAGAGTTATACAGAAACTTGGGATGTGATGTATGATCAAAGAAAGGTAAAGGTGTCCCATAACCTATGTGGTCATAGGAGAGCGAGGCATCAGAGACCTCAGCTTCTCAAGGGTCCAGCATATTGAGGGCAGCGCCCATCTCCTCTCCCTTGCTGCTTTACCTTCCCTGACCCTAGTTACCCGTTTACAGCTGGGTGAACATGGGGGACTGTACTGAAGCCAAGGTGCGCACACGGTTACCCACCCTGTGATAACCATGCTCGATGCTGCTCAACCTTAGCTGCGGAAAGCAAGTGCTCTGACCACTGAGCTATCCAGTGCCCAATGTATGATGGTAGTGTGTAAACTGATAGCAGATGTATGTTCTTGAGTTTTAACAAAGTGATCTCTGTTTCTCTTTGTGGCTCTCTTCCAACCTGTCTCCGTCTCTGTCTGTGTCTGTTTCTCAGTTCTTTCTCTGTCTCTTCCTCTCTGTGTGTTTCTTTGTTTTTAATCATCTATTCATTCATCTGTCTCTCTGCCTATGTCTCTGTCTCTCTGCCCTCTGTCTATCTCTGTCTCTCTGTCTGTCTCTCTCTGTCTCTCTGTCTTTCTCTGTCTCTCTTCGTCTCCCTTTCTCTATTTCTCTGTCTCTGTCTCTATCTCCGTCTCTCTCCCCCCCCTCTCTCTATCTGTATCTCTACCCCTCTCTCTCTAAACATAATTTATTTGTTCATTGTTTATTGTTCATTCTCTCTCCCCTGTCTCGCTATCTTCCTCCCTCTCTCCATGTTCCCCTTCTCCTCTCTCTCTCTTTCTTTCTCTTCTCTCTCTCCTCTCCTCTCTCCTCATTCTTCTCTCTCTCTCTCTCTCCTCTCTCTCCTACCCTCTTTCTCTATTTATTTCTCTCTCTCTCTCTTTCCCCCCCCCCCCCCCCCCCCACAGCTTTCTTTCTCCCCCGCATTTCCACCACAAGCGAGAATGACAAAAAGTAAAGGAAAATGAATGTGTATTTCCATTACCCAAATATTGTCTTGTGTGGCATGTTTCTTGTTCGAGTTCCTGTGTTCTTCTCCTCCTCAGATAACGCATCTATCACCATCACCATCTTCCCTGCAGTTACCAGCGGTGATAAAAGCTTGCTTGATGCGTAGAAGAAACTTGGGATGTGATGAATGATGGTAGTGTTAGTTTGAGAGCAGAGGTAGGAGATAAGAGTTTTAAGGACGTACTCTCTGCTTCCATCAGTCTCTGTGTCTCTGAGTCTCTGTCTGTCAGCTTGTCTGTCTCTCTGTTTATCTGTGCCTCTGTCTCTGGTTGTCTGTTTCTCTCTCTCCTTGTCTCTGGCTTTCTCTCTGTCTCTATGCCTGTCTGTTTGGCTGGCTGGCTGTGTATCTATTTCTCTGTTGTTTCTGTTATTTTTAAAAAAAAATTCTTTTTCTGTTTTCTTTTCCTATTCCCACTTTCTTTCTTTCTTTCTTTCTTTTCTTTCTTTTCTATTCTTTCTTTCTTTTCTTCTTTCTTTCTTTCTTTCTTTTCTTTCTTTCTTTCTTTCTTTCTCCCTTTCTTTCCGTCTTTCCTGTCTTTCTTTCTTTCTTTCTTTCTGTCTGTCTGTCTTTCTTTCTCTTTCCTGTCTGTCTTTCTTTCTGTCTTTCTTTCTGTCTTTCTTTCTGTCTTTCTGTCTGTCCCGTCTGTCTTTCTTTTTCTTTCTTTTCTTTCTTTCTTTCTTTCTTTTCTTTCTTTCTTTCTGTATGTCTGTCTTCCTTTCTGTCTGTCTTTCTGTCTTTCTTGTTTTTGGACATCCTTAGCTTGTTTCTTTTGTTCTTTCTTTTTTTTTTTCGTCTTTTTTTCGTTTTTTGATTGACTTTGTTTGTTTGTTACTTCCTTCTTTCCTTCCTTCCTTCCTTTCTCCTTCCTTTCTTCCTTTCTTTCTTTTCTTTCTTTCTTTCTTTCTTTCTTTCTTTTCTTTCTTTTTTCTTTCTTTCTTCTTTTTTTGGACATCCTTAGCTTGTTTGTTTGTTTGCTTTTTTCTTTCTTTTTTGGATTGCCTTTGTTTGTTTGTTTGTTTTGTTATTTTCCTTCCTTCCTTCATTCTTTCCTTCTTTTCTTTGTTTCTTTGTTTCTTTGTTTCTTTGTTTCTTTCTTTCTTTCTTTCTTCTCCCACTCCCTGCATTTCCACCTGCATCAATGACAAAAGCTAAAAGGAGTATATGCTGCATTATTCAACCGTTGTTTTTTTGGTATGTGTATTTTATTATTTGTTTTGGTCCTGTGTTATTCTTCTGACATGATTCATCCATCACTATCACTCACTACTTCTTCCGGCAGTTGCCAATGGCAAAAAGAGCGAAGTGCACAGACAATTGTTGTTGTTGCTGTTGTTGTTGTTGTTGTTCTTCTTCTTCTTCTTCTTCTTCTTGTTCTTTGTTTTACGTCTGTCTGTCTATGTGTTTGTCTGTCTGTCTGTCCGCCTGTTTGTCAGTTAGTCAGCCTGTCTGTCTGTCTGTTTGTCTGTGTCTGTCTCTCTTTGTCTGTCTGTCTGTCTTTCTCTGTCTCTATCTCCTTCTCCCTCCCTCTTTTTCTGATTCCCGCATTTCTACTTGCTAGAAGAACAGGAAGTTAAATGAATGTCTGTGTTATTGCAGCATGGTTCTTTTTCTTGTTCCTGTATGTGAATGTCTGTGTTATTTCAGCATGGTTCTTCCTCTTGTTCCTGAATGTGAATGTCTGTGTTATTGCAGCATGGTTCTTCTTGTTCCTGTATGTGAATGTCTGTGTAATTGCAGCATGGTTCTTCCTGTTCCTGTATGTGAATGTCTGTGTTATTGCAGCATGGTTCTTCCTGTTCCTGTATGTGAATGTCTGTGTTATTGCAGCATGGCTCTTCTTGTTCCTGTATGTGAATGTCTGTGTTATTGCTGCATAGTTCTTCTTCTTGTTCCTGTATGTAAATGTCTGTTATTGCAGCATAGTTCTTTTTCCCGTTCCTGTATGTGAATGTCTGTGTTATTGCAGCATGGTTCTTCTAGTTCCTGTATCCTTCTCCTCCTCAAACGACGCATCCATCTCCATCACCATCTTCCCTGCAGTTATCAGCGGTAATAAAAGCTTGCTTGATGCACAGAAACTTGGGATGTGATGAATGATGGTTGTGTTAGTTGATAGCAGAGGTAGGATATTGAGTTTTAACAATGTTGTCTGCGTCACTATTTATGTGCGTGTGCTTTAAAATTCAAATTTTAAAAATTTTATTCTTTTATATAGAGGATAATGGAATAAGCACTTACGTGCTCTTTTACATCTAGTCCCCGTGTGTATGCGATATTGTAAATTCTGTCATCTGTTCCCACCGGCACACAATGTGTGTGTGTGTGTGTGTGTGTGTGTGTGTGTGTGTGTGTGTGTGTGTGTGTGTGTGTGTGTGGTGTCGTATGTATGTATGTATGTATGTATGTATGTATGTATGTATGTATGTATGTATGTGTGTATGTATGTATGTGTGTATAAATGTGTGTATGCATGTATGTGGATATGTATGTATGTGTGTATGTATGTATGTATATATGTATGTAGGTATATATATATATATATATGTGTGTGTGTGTGTGTGTGTGTGTGTGTGTGTGTGTGTGTAGAAAAATCGAGATAAAAATACTACTGTGTTCAGCTTCATTTCTCCTTTTATCCCACATAACAGTAAATTTTCGCTTCTATCTGAAGCTTCCTCAGTTGGAATGGACAACATCAGTAGTAAAACCAGCATTTAATATCTATCTATCTATCTATCTATCTATCTATCTATCTATCTAT
>CM054152.1:28363390-28365890 GCA_028751875.1 Rapana venosa | reverse complement strand
CAACAAATAACAACCCTCCTCTTCCACCGACTAATCATACACACCAACTAATTATTCCCCACAGAACTCCGTCAAAAGAACAAAGCAAGAACGCCACTATAGTACGAGCACACGTGTCACTTACAGAGAAACAATACAAGAAAGAGAGTATATATATATATATATATAAGAGAGAGAAGAGAGAGAAGAGAGAGAGAGAGAGAGAGAGAGAAGAGAGAGAGAGAGAGAAGAGAGAGGGAGAGAGAGAGAGAAAGAGAGAGGAGAGAGAGAGAGAGAGAGAGAGAGAGAAAGAGGGAGGAGAGAGAAAAGGGGAGAGAGAGAGAGAGAGAGAGAGGAGAGAGAGAGAGAAGAGAGAGAGAGAGAGAGAGAGAGAAGAAGAGAGAGAGAGAGAAGAGAGAGAGAAGAGAGAGAGGAGAGAGAGAGAAGAGAGAGAGAGAGAGGGAGAGAGAGAGAGAAAGAGAGGAGAGAGAGAGAAAGAGAGAGAGAAGAGAGAGAGAGAGAGAGAGAGGAGAAGAGAGAGAGAGAGAGAGAGAAAGAGAGAAAAAGGAGAGAGAGAGAGAGAGAGAGAAAGAGAAGAGAGAGAAAGAGGGAGAGAGAGAGAGAGAGAAAGAAGAGAAAAAGGAGAGAGAAAGAGAGAGAAGAGAAAGAGAGAGAGAGAGAGAAGAGGAAGAGAGAAGGAGAGAAGAGAGAGAAGAGAGGAGAAGAAAGGAAGAGAGAGAGAAAGAAGGAGAGAGAGAGAGAAGAGAGAGAGAGAAAGAGAGAGAAGAGAGACAGAAGAGAAAGAAGAAAGAGACTGACGAAGAAGAAAAGAAAGAAAAGAAGAGAAAAAAAAAAAAGAGAGAGGAAGGAAAAAAAAAAACAAAGAAAAGAATGAAAGAAAAGAACGAAAAGAATTGGACTAAGAAAGAACAACGAAAGCAAAAAAAACAAGAAAAAGAAAAAAAGAAGAAACAAGAGAAAAAGAGAAGAAAAGAAGAAAAGAAGAGAAAGAAGAAGAAGAAAAAAGAAAGCCTGAGACAGAAAAGAAAACAAAAACAAGAGAAGAGAAGAAAGACAAAGACAGAGAGAGAGAGAAGAGAGAGAGAGAGAGAACGAAGAGAGACAAAGAGACAGAGACAGAAGAGACAACAAGAGACAGAGAGAGAGAGACGAGAAGAGAAAGAGAAAAGCAGAAAGAGAAAAGAAGAAGAGAGAAAAAACAAACAACAACAGAAACAAAGAAGAAGAGAGAAGAAAGAAAGAGAGAAGAAAAATGAAGGATGAGAAAAATGAGATAAATAGAAAAAAACAAAAAAACAAAACAAAAGACAGAAACGAATGAAACAAAAAAAGAAAAAAAAAGAAGAAGAAAACAAAATGATATGAAGAATAGAACAATAACACAACAGAATAAACAAAAAAAAAAAAAACAGAAACACACAACAAAAGAACAACAACAAAAAAAAAACAAGGAAATGAAATAAACAAACACGATAAACACTTTGACGAAATCTCTTGAAACTAATTCAAACTACAAACTCACACACCACCACAACAACAAAAAAGAACATTAACAAGAAACAAAAAAACACTTATAAACGATAAGCATGCATAAAGTCTGAAAGATGTCTAAATGTGTCAGAGTGAAACAATGCGCGAGCGAAATAAGGAAGTAAATAAACCTTAAAACAGACACATAAAACAGACACACACAAAGCCGAACATATAAAACAGACACATAATAAAACAAACCAAGTCTGTAAATAATGAAACAGGCATGGTCGCTCGGGAGTCAAAGGAATTAGAGAAACTTCGTTTTTAGACCTAGCCGCATCTAATTTGTCAAGCGACTCGCACCAAATGAAGTTCAACAACAAAACAAAACAGAAAACAAACAAACGCACGAACGAAGAAACGAATTACCAAGCAAAAGAAAGAAAGAAAGAAAGAATGAACGAATATACACCTACTAGATTTTTTTTTTGGGGGGAGGGGGGGTAGTTGTTGTTGTTGTGGAATTAAACTCTTTGCAAGGTTGCAAAGTTTAAAACAAATGAACGCATTGTTCAAAATAGGCGAAAGAAATCAAGTACAAATAGTTTCTTCTGTTATACTTCTGTTCTTTGTGTGTGTGTGTGTGTGTGTGTGTGTGTGTGTGTGTGTGTGTGTGTGTGTGTGTGTGTGTGTGTGTGTGTGTGTGTGTGCTTTGCATGGGTTACTGTTAGGAAGCTGTGTTGTGGTGTATTTTGTTCTGGTGTGATGTGTAACGATGTGTCTTTGAATGGTGTGGTGAGGTTGTTGTTCATGTTATAGTATACTGAAGCATAGATGTGGTGTGGTGTGGGTGCGTGTAATGTGAGATGGTTTGATGTGATGTGGGTTAGTGTAGTAGAGAACAAAAACAAGACCATCATTTATTTTCATAGAAGCCCAGAATGCTTGTAGACACAAACTAACAAGTTTATAAATAAATAAACAAAGTCACCCGAAGATGCATGCAATCAAAAACACACTTCCCTAA
>CM054152.1:28343390-28353390 GCA_028751875.1 Rapana venosa | reverse complement strand
AGCAGTAGTAGTAGGAGTAATAGTAGTCTACAAATACAAGGACTATTTTGACAATGATGGTATTGTACATGCTTTCAGAGCTAATATAACCTGCAATGTGAGATGGAAAAAAGATACCTGTTCATTAAAATAATAATAATATATGGAATTTATATAGCGCTATATCTTGCAGAAACAAATCAAAGCGCTTTCATTCATCCTACTCATTCACATGCAACCAGTTACAATTAATAGGTTTTTTTCCAGCTACTAAGTCCTTTGTGAAACCTTCTAAGCTACTTTGATAGAGAGAGAGTGGAACCCAGTATTACATGAATTCATGTTTCATTAAAATTGGCACATGCGGAGGGGAGGGGGGGGGGGGGGGGGGGGGGGGGCAGGATAACCTGGTGCGTTGAACGTTGCGCCCCGCACGGTCCATGATTGAACCCAGAATTGAACCCAGGATTGAACCCAGGATTGAACTCAGGATTGAACCCAGAATTGAACCCAGGATTGAACCCAGGATTGAACTCAGGATTGAACCCAGGATTGAACTCAGGATTGAACCCAGTATTGAACTCAGGATCGAGCCACCACCAAGATGCCCGGTTCAGGGGATTTGACCATCGGGAGTTAACATCAGTACTGACTCCACTCCCCCGTTAAAATCCATTCTGTCTTTCACGAGACTATTCTTTCTAATAATAACGGATGACCAAAAAATATAACAAAATGCACACTAGTGAGGTGTTTCGGCATCATCCTCGAAATCGAATGCGGTTACCGTAAAGGTAAGCCAAAACGCTCGCACACGCAAAACAAACTTTACTGTTAATTTGTGAGCCTCGGAGAGTTAGCAAAAAGAAAACCAAATAATTGGGCGCCGCATTGAAAGTTGCAAGCAGCGTCTTCTTGGCAAGGCGGGTTGATGGAGCCTATCTCTCTCTCCAAGTTTGAGAGTTTCGATTGTGTATTTTTTCGTTTCTCGGCTAGAGATCTCTCTGAGGTCGACCAATGACAGGATTTTGCGATTGCGACCGTTTCTGCCAACCGTATAGGTAGACTCATTCCAACTTCGGGGATGTATGCTGGGTATGCTCGTGTTTCTGTAACAACACCCCGAAAGCTGACATGAATGACGGGATGTTTATGTGCTTGATATTTGATTTTCTGCATGGATATATATATATGAAAGGAATTAAGGCACTGGCAGGTCTGCATTTGAAGATGACCTGAGAGATCGTAACCCCCCTCCCCCCCCCCCCCCCCCTCATTCACCAGACGCTGCCCAGATTCAACACCACGACTTCATGGACCCATGGGATTGACGTCGAACGTTCTTAACCACTCGGCTATGGCGTTCGTCATAGTTTGGGTTGAATTTACTCCTGACAAGGAATTCACCGGCTATGATTGGGTCTTCCTTACTACCAGCCATACTTGGCCTAGATCTTCTAGGGAAGATGCTGGAGACATGCACACAAGATGCTACACACGTGTTTATCCACAGGACCTCGATCTATTTATCACGGCTGAAGGTCTTGCCAACAAAAAGAAGTCACAGCCAGCGCCAACTCCAGAAAGAAACTGCTCTCAAATACACAAGGTGTTCTCACAATCTATACGGTGGTTGGGAAGCGAGATGTCAGAGACCTCAGCTTTTCCAGGGGCCAGCATAGTGAGGGGACGGCGCCTCTCTTCTCTCCCTCGCTGCTCTACCTTCCCTGTCCCTAAAGCTGGGTGAACTTGGGGGACTATACTGAAGCCAAGGAACCCAAACGGTCACTCATACACTTGGTAACCACGCTCAGAGCTGCTGAGCCTTAGCTTGGGGAAAGCGCGAGAGATAGGGAAAAGGGGCATTCAAGCTCCTTTGCCGATAATTTTACCAAACCTCTGCAACTTTGAGCCGATTCGGCTGCGCCTCATCGACTCAAAACTTGCGGCGTTTTAGTTAAAACTAGGCAACAATCTTGAATGCCCCTTTTCCCTATCTCTCTACTAAAACTGAAAGTAATACTAATTTATTTTTGATGGGTAAAACTATAAAATTATGGAAATTTATGCTATACTGGTACACAGAAAAAAGAGTTGAAGAGGGAGAGCAGCCGGCGAGGTGTGTGTCTCCTACCCCATTTCTTTCTCCCTCTTCAACTCTTTTTTCTGTGTACCAGTATAGCATAAATTCCCATAATTTTATAGTTTTACCCATCAAAAATAAATTAGTATTACTTTCAGTTTTAGTAGAGAGATAGGGAAAAGGGGCATTCAAGATTGTTGCCTAGTTTTAACTAAAACGCCGCAAGTTTTAGTCGATGAGGCGCAGCCGAATCGGATCAAAGTTGCAGAGGTTTGGTAAAATTATCGGCAAAGGAGCTTGAATGCCCCTTTTCCCTATCTCTGCGCGTGCGCTGACCACTGACCTCAAATAATCACAGATTAAAAATCCGAACTCAAACTATGAGATAGCTTTCTCTCGAGTGCAAACTACACATTCTTCTTCTTCGTCATCGGACGCTCAGACAGCAACTATTGTTGTCCGTCATACCAGCGACAATGCCGTGAAGCTCCTGACAAGTCAGGCTGCAGGCCCAGCGCAACCGACTTCGGCATGGGAGAGAGTTGTTATCTTTAAAGTCTTTCTGAAGAGAAAGGCAGGAGTACGGACACAGAAGGAAGAAAATAGACAAGAAAGGAGGTGACAGGGAAAAAAAAGAAACAAAGCAGAAAAAAGAGAAGGGCAGAAAAGAGAAAATTCCTAGCACAGAATGTCCAGAAGGTAAAGATAATATTTATACTGACAGGGTCCCCCGGCATCCCCACGGGAGGAAAACTGTAGATCATATTCATGATATACCCTTAAAAACAGGACGAAAACCTTATTCAATAAACAAATAAATAATAACTCATTTCTTTCCATTACCCAGCACTCACCACACTGTCAAGAAGGACTCAGCTGAATCTATGTCTAGTCCCCCAAACTGACAAGACTGGTGGTTTGTTTGCTTGTTTGCTTTTTTTCTTTCTTTCTTTCTTTCTTCCCAGTGGAGATGTATGCCAGTCACTAATGCCTTCCCTGATGAGCAGTCAAGGCGCAAGATCAAACAGTGGATCCTTTTAATTAACCCTCCCAGGACCAGACGTCTGCCGTGTGCGTGCTAAGAACATTAACAGCTTTGCTAAAAAGGAATCCACTGCGTGACCCAAGTGTCAATCATTCGATAAAAAAGGAGGGCAAAATATCCTTTAAAAAAAGATGTAGATAAAGCAAAAAGCAGGCAAGCAATAACCCCTCCCCCCCACCAGTCTCTCTCCTCTCTGTTTGACTCCTCCACCCCCCCCTCCTCACAAGAAAAACAAACAAAAAACAAGAGAAAACCTTTCCCCTAAACAAATAAACAAACAAGACCCATACTCACGCCTTTACTTTTGTTTCTCTATCTCTATTTCCATGTCATAGCCTCTGTTTTTTCCGATTTTGTATCTTTATCTACTTGTCCCTGTTAGAGGGGGTCGGGGTAGCTCAGTGGTCAGAGCACTCGTTCCCCCCACCCCCTCCCAGCCAAGTTAAGCAGCATCCAGCGTGGGTTACCCAGTGGATAGGTGACCGTTTGCGTGCCTTGACTTCAGTACAGTCCCCAAGTTCACCCAGCTGTAAATGGGTACCTGCCTCTTTAGGGTCAGGGAAGGTAAAGCAGCGAGAGAGAGATGGGCGCCGCCCTCAATATGCTGGCCCTAGAGAAGTGAGGTCTCTGACGCCTCGCTCCCCTACGACCTTATAGGTTATGGGACACCTTTATCTTTACTTACCCTGTCTGTGCTGTCTGTGTGTCTCTCTCTCTGTCTCTGTCTCTGTAAACTCTGACTAACTAACTAACTAACTAACTAACTAACTAACTAACTAACTAACTAACTAACTAACTAACTAACTAACTAACTGACCAATGTATTGCTTTTTAAACCTGTTTTTCCTTTCTTTTCCTGTTCTATTTCTTCAATGCATGGCTAGACGTAAAAAACCAAACTATTGCTTATTCAATGTACAACTTAGAAAATATAAATTTGACTGTGAAATACAGGATTGACTTTGACTTTGAGTAATCAACCAACTATCCGACTATGTATAACACTTTTCACGATTTAGTGCTTTAAAAATTCCATAAGTCGTTATTGTTATATCATCATCATCATCATCATCATCATCGTCATCGTCATCATCATCATCATCATCATCATCATCATCATCATCATCATAGCCTCGTAGTCATAACTAATTTCCTAATTAACTAAATGATTGAATGATTGACGGAGCTCTGATTGACTGAAAAGCCCACTGACTAAGTGATTGACCTATTTAACGACTGTCTGACTAGCTGGCTAACCAGTCTTTTACAGGTAGATAATTGATATAGACAGTGAAGACAGTCAGAAAGTTACCAAGGGAGTAAAGCGGAAGGGAAGCGCGCGCGCGCGCGCGCGAGAGAGAGAGAGAGAGAGAGAGAGAGAGAGAGAGGAGAGAGAGAGAGAGAGAGAGAGACAGAGATAGAGAGAGACAGAGAGATACAGAGACAGAGACAGAGAGACAGAGACAGAGAGACAGAGACAGAGAGGGAGAGAGACAGAGAGAGACAGGCAGACAGAGACAAAG
The DNA here is from genome assembly GCA_028751875.1 of Rapana venosa. NCBI lineage: Eukaryota > Metazoa > Mollusca > Gastropoda > Neogastropoda > Muricidae > Rapana > Rapana venosa. The sequence goes on along the minus strand of CM054152.1, from coordinate 28,348,760 downwards.
AGAGAGACATATACCAATCAGTTTGTGAGCTGACCATCCATCCATCCATCCATCCATCCATCCATCCATCCATCCATCCATCCATCCATCCATCCATTTGCACCAAAAACCAGCTTCAAATAAAAGTACTCGATCATCCATTCTTTACCATCTGTAATGGAAGACGAATGCTATGGTTGGTGATAGGGGGAAAAAACCCCGATTTTGTTGTGTATAGAGAACGAGGTAGGAGGAGCATAATAACACTCAGAAAAAGGGAAGTAAGAGGAAGAGCAGTTGTAGAGAAAAACACGTGAGAGGAATAGGAGAAAGAGAGAAAGAGAAGTGAAAGGAAGAGGAGGGGGAGAGAGGAAGAGAAGTGAGAGAAAGAGGAGGGGAGAGAGGAAGAGAAGTGAGAGAAAGAGGGGGAAGGAGAAGGAAGAGGACGAAGAGGAGGAGAAGGAGGGAGAGGATGGGGTAAGGGAGAAGGGCGTTAACTTAGTCTGGCACGTACCTGACTAATCTTGTCATCATGAGGAAGGGTTTAAAGAGATGTCAAGTTTTCTTTACTGGCAGTTTGTAAAAAGCCATTATTGGGGATATCCTTCAGTGATCCACAATGGCGGCAGAAAAGCTAGCGGCTGATCCTTGTGCTTTGACAGTTTCCTTTGTCGCGGGAGTCTGGAGTGTGTATGCTAAGAAGATGAAGTCGGGTATCATCAGATAAGTATTCACCTTTTCAGGCCAGTGTATGTGTGTACAAAAAGTTGCAAATATAACTATCAAAAGAAGAGTCTGTTGATGGTTTGCATTTACTACAGTGTAAATCTACTTAGAGTGATCGGGGGTTTTGTTGTTGGTTTTTTGTGTATTTCCGTTTCTTTTGTTGTTGTTGTTTTAGGGGTTTTTGTTTGCAATTTTCCCTTCACCTTTTTCTTATGTTAGTTTTGTTGTTGTTGGTTTGTTTGGTTTGTTTGTTGCAAATATCCATTTCACTCTCACCTGCCTTCTAGTCTAGTAGACCCTTGGGGCACTATTGGATATTTTGCAACCAGCTTCCTTCACTCCTCGCAGTTTTCAGCTTTAAGTCGTTCCACTCAAGGCCAGTCCCCGCTCTGACTTCGTCTTCCCATTGTTTCCTCTGTCTGTCTCTTCGTCTCCACACTTGTATATCGTTCCCTGTAGGACAGTCTTGACCAGTCCAGATGTTTGTGCGCAAACTTGAATGATCTCCAAACCATGCTGTCAGAGAATGAATGAAGAAACAAACAAACAAAGGCAGCTTTATTTTCTGAGGGTAATGGGATGAGTATGAATAACTTTTTTTCCCTCATTCAGACCTTGAAAAAAAAGTAAACATCAGACAGACAGACAGAGATTATTTCAACCCACCAGTTAATTAGTTAATCAATCGGCTGATCAATCACATCAAACACCATACATATCCATGTAGTCCTTGTATTTAGTCATGGAATGCAAATTATTACAGCATAAGATGAACGAAGTATGTACATACATACATGAAAATACTGGGGGTGGGGTGTGGGGATGGGTTCAGGGCTTGAATGATAAAAGAGAGGGAATGGCAAAGTGAGAGGAAGAAAAGGGATGGGGGTAGAGGTTTTAGGGTTGGGGTTGAGGTTATGTTAACTTAGTCTGGCACGGACCTGACTAATCTTGTCATCATCAAGAAGGGTTTAAAGAGATGTCTGGTTTTCTTTGCTGGAAGGTTGTAAAAACCATTATTGGGGATATCCTTCAGGAATCGGCAATGGCGGCAGAAGATGCAAGTGGTTGACCTCTGAGTTTGGACATTTTGCTGTGTCAGGCCTCTAGAGTGTGTGTGTGTGTGTGTGTGTGTGTGTGTGTGTGTGTGTGCTAAGCACACGGGGGTGGAAGCCACGAGATATCCTGGTTCATGCCCACTTGGTGTAGTAGAAAACATGGCAAACACATGAAGGGAAAAACTCAGATGATGTATTGTTTTTTGTTCGCAGTGCTAATGAGCCCATATCATCTCCCCCTCCCTGTGGGAATGCCGGGGGCCTGTCAGTATAAATAGCATGCCCACATTCTGGAAATTCTGTGCTAGGAATTCCCTCTGTTCTTCTTGTTCTTGTTCCTCTTGTTCTTCTTCCTCTTGTTCTTCTTCTTCTTTTTCTTCCAGGGGAGCGACCGGCATCAACCAGCTGATTATTCTATCCCTGTCTTGGTTTCTGCCTTGTTCCTTTTCCTGCTGATGCCTTCTTCTTGTTTATTGTCTGCCTTCTTGGTGCATTCTCCTGCCTTTGTCTAGATGACCAGAAAGACTTGAAAAACGTACAGTTTACTCCAACGCGGAAATCTGATGTGCTGGGCCTACATTGTCCGGCACTTAACAGCAGCGCAACACATTTTTGCTCATAATGCTGACAAGCAACGGCCGTTGCTATCTGAGTGTTCGACGACGACGACGACGACGAAGAAGAAGAAGAAGCTTGCAAACATATAGAAGGAAAAATTCAAACGATGCTTTGTTTTTGTTTGCAGTGCAAATGAACACATATTTACACTTTCTTGTGTGTGTGTGTGTTGTGTGTGTGTGTGTGTGTGTGTGTGTGTGTGTGAAAATATTGTAAAATATCAAGTAATAGCCGGTGGATGTTTTGCTTCTAGCCTTTTGGAGCAGTGCAAATGTACTCTCTCTTATGTTTTTTGTATGCAAAAGTCTGAATTTGGTGCTATTGTTATGAGCCACAAGTATGTCAACACATTATGTCAAAACATAGTGTGGTAGTACTCGTGTGGGAGGATAACGAGGTAAGCGTATTGTGCAACAACTACAGAGAGAGAGAGAGAGAGAGAGAGAGAGGAGAGAGAGAGAGAGAGAGAGAGAGAGAGAGAGAGAGAGAGAGAGAGAGGGGTCGGGAGGGGGGGGGGGGCGGGAGAAAGAGAGATGGCGTGTGTGTGTTGAGCGGAGAGGAGTTGTGTGTGTATGTGTGTGTGTGTGTGTGTGTGTGTGTGTGTGTGTGTGTGTGCTTTTGTGTGTGTATTGGCGTTCATACGCGAGTGTGTGTGTATGTGTGCACGCGCCCGCGCGCGCAAGTGCGTGTGTGTGTACATGCAGGCGCGTGTACGCGTGTGGTGTGTGCACGAATGTGTTTGTGTGTATATATTTAGAGGGGGAAGAGGGTAGTGAGGATGGAAGGGAGGTAAACAGAATCGCAGATAGGTTGCTGCCTGAAATCATGCCCCCTGTTACAGGCATCTCGCCAGGCTGGTTCTTTCACAGCATAAAATATGGACGCACAGAAAGCTGGCCGAATGCATGCATGTGTGCGACTCTGAACGATTCTCTCTCTCAGGTATCTATCTTTCTATCTATCTATCTATCTATCTATCTATCTATCTATCTATCTATCTATCTATCTATCTATCTATCTATCTATCTATCTATCTATCTATCTATCTATCTATCTATCTATCTATCTATCTGTCTGTCTGTCTGTCTGTCTGTCTGTCTGTCTGTCTGGCTGGCTGGCTGGCTGGCTGGCTGGCTGGCTGTCTGTCTATCTATCTATCTATCTATCTATCTCTGATAGATTTATCGTCTCATCTGAAAAACTAGCACCCAGACCATCACTCATGGTCTGATGGCTGGGGAAAAGTTTGGGGCCCAAACAGGGATCAAACCACCGCACACTTCCGACCCGGACTTTTTGCTTTCTAGGCAGGCGCGTTACCTCCAGACCATCGATCCACATACATACATGTGTGTGGTTTTCTCAGGAACCAGACAGATGATAGACTGTTTCCATGCACTGGGGTCACAGTAGGTTGTCATGGACCACGAAAACAGAACACAAAAATCATGACATGATAATTACTTAGCAAACGTCCACCTACACCACCCACTTCGGCAGCTTTCTTGGCACTCAGAACGTTTAAAAACAGATAATTATAACATCGTCGGCAATCATCGTCTGCAACATTTGTCATCATAGGCATGTTTTTGTATCTCAACAAACACATTTTCAAGTTCATTTAAAAAAAAACCTTTTTTCAAAGCGGCAACAGAATGCGTTTGGTTCCAAAGATCAGTTCTGTTGGTTGACAAACGTCATTGATGCGGTGGACCCTTTTTACTTTTGTCAGTACACACCGTACTTTCTGCCCCTTACGTGCCTCTAGCATATAATTATGTGTCATATTTTCCTGGTTCTTAAACTTTCGTTTTTGACTCAGTTTCCACTTTCGGATTTTCTTTCTGCTGGTTTTTTCCCCCCTGGATTGTTTTATTTTTGAAGCACTCTAGCACACTCTGAAAGGCAATTTCCTTGTCGTCAAGGAACGGTTTTTGGCGCTTTTGTTATCTATTGTTTTATTATTGAGGAATATTTCCCCCTCTTTTTTTTTTGGGGGGGGGGGGATCTTCACTGACAGAATTATTATTTCGTTCCTGGGCTAGAACACCGTGGTTAACCAAAGGGTGAGAGTTGAGGTACGCCACAGGTTTTAGCCCACCAATAAGGTAGCCACATTCCGACTTCGAGATGGTGTTTTAATACGTCTCCCTTGTGCATGCATTAAAACAAAAAAATTCATCCGTTCCTACCGGTACGAAATGGTCTAGTCTTCCACAAGGCGGCACGGATTTTAACATGTGCGCACACTGTTCTGCACGCGTTTGCAACACGGGAGTCTTGGCTTATAGTCTCATCCGAACAATTTTTGGGGGAGTTGGAGTCAGAGCTAATGTTAATAACCCCAGGAGAAAAATAAAAAAAACTACCCTGAAACAGCGTGTCCATGGTGGCTCGATCCCGGGACAGGATAACCTAGTGATTAGAACATTGCGCGCGCAATCTGACGACCCGGGTTCGATTCCCGTTCAAGGGGATATTTTCTCCTGGAGTTAACATCAGTGCAGACTCCACTCTCCCCAAAAGTCCTTCGGATGAGACTGAACCGAGGTCCCGTGTGCGAACGCACGCAGAACATCTTGCGCACACGTTAAATTCTGTTCCGCTTTTTGTAAGAGTAGGCCATTGTGTGCCGGTGGGAACAGATGACAGAATTTACAAAACTGTATACACACGGGGACTGGATGTAAAAAAAGCACATGAGTGCTTATTCCATTATCCTCTGTATTAAAGAGTAAAAATAAATAAATAAATAAACTACTGCCGTCAGATCACGAGCGAGCGCAACGCTGTAACCAGTAGGATGTCCCGGCCCCCATTGAAACAAGCTACAGTATAACACAGGCTAGGTGCTTGTAGAATGAAACGCTATACCCAACGTCTCTGAAGTGTGGACACATAAAGACAAGCTAGTACAGTCCAGAAGGCTCTTTTATTGATCGAAAAAGGGTAAGGTTGTGTGTGCGTGGGGTTTACTGCAGACTCCCTA
>CM054152.1:28323390-28338390 GCA_028751875.1 Rapana venosa | reverse complement strand
TTTGAATGTTTTGTTTGTTTGATTGTTTTTTGGTGTTGTTGGTTTTTTTTTCGTGTTTTGACTTTGTATTTTTTCTCTTTGTCATTTTTTTTCTTTTTCTTTTTTTCTGTTGTTTATTTCCATCTTTCTTTCTTTTCTTCCTTTTTTCTTTTTTTTCTAAGTTTCTTTCTTTTTTTCTTTCTTTTTTTTTCTTCCTTCTTTCTTTCTTCCTTTCCTTTTCCTTCTTTCTTTCTGTCTGTCTTTCTTTCTTTTCTTTCTTTCTTTCTTTCATTCATTTCTTTCTTTCTTTTCCATCTTTCGTTACTTCTCTCTTTCTCTCTCTCTTTCTTTTTGTTTTATCGTGTCACTTCTGAAATTTTTTGGTCTTTCTTGTCTTCTCCTTTTTTAGTTGTTTGTAGACTCGTTGTGTGATTCAACCGGGTTTATTTGATGTCTAGTTTGGCTAACATCTAAAATTGTTTATCTTTGAAAAATATTTTGACTTATTTTATCCATAACAAGTTCGCTTTATATATTTTATTAAGTGTTTCAATTAGATAATGCCTGCCTTTGTATTTTGAGAAAATCATTTCTTTTCTTTTTGTCTGATTTTTATATTTTTAACCTAAATTTTGGAACATTCATGAATTCAAATAAATTAAAGTGTGTTTTGCTTTCTTGTACCCGAATTGCGATCATTCATATATTTAATCAAATAAAACTTATTTTGAACCGGGTTTTTTTTAACCCCCAAAAACTAATGGATGTGCATCACATACTCAGTACGTACTCTCTCTCTCTCTCTCTCTCTCTCTCTCCTCTCTCTCTCTCTCTCTCTCTCTCTCTCTCTCTCTCTCTCAAACGTAGGTCACTTGTCTTGTATTGCGCTGAATTTCTTCCATTGTGCTGAATTTCTTTCGTTGTGCTGAATTTCCTTGAAGTGGAGGAGGGGTTTGGTCAGATATTGATTTTCGTCGCCCCTGTAAACTTTGCTGTCTATGAAGATCAGTTTACGCTGATGCAGACGTTTTGGAAATGCTGTCGTCTGATTCTGTGCCCATTTTCTTTGTGGACTGTATGCTCCTCTTTCTTTCGTTTTTTTTTTTTTTTTGGTGGTTGTCTATGTGTTTTCTTCTTTCTTTTTGTTTCTTTTCTGTGTTTCTTTGTTTCTTTCTTTGTTTCTGTTTTGTGTGTGCATTTTTTTTTTGTTTTCTGATTTTTTCTTTCTTTCTTTCTTTCTTTTCTTTCTTTCTTTCTTTTTCTTTCTTTCTTTCTTTCTTTCTTTTCTTTCTTTCTAGTTTTGCTTTGTTTTATGTCTTTGGTTTTTTTCCCCTTTTAAGTCTTTGTATTTTTCGTTTTTTTTCCTTTCTTCAATTTTGTTTCTTTCTTTGTATTTTCTATAATGTTTTTTTTACATTGCTTCTTTTTCTTTTCTTTTCTTTTCTTTCTATTCTTTATGTCTTTCTTTCTTTCTTCCTTTCTTTCTTTAGTATTTTTTTCTTTCTGTTTTTTCTTCTTTGTTTATGTCTTTCTGTTTTTCTGTTTTTTGTTTGTTTTCTTTCTTTTCGTTTCTTTTTTATTTCTTAATTTCTTTCTAATTTTTCTGTCTTTCTATGTTTTCTTTCTTTCTCGCTTTCTTTCTTTCTATTTTTACCCAATTTTTGTGTGTTTCGGCAAGCTTTCTGCCTTCCTTTTGTTTCATCATCCCTGTATGAAAAAGGACAAACGATTATACATATCCATCTCCATCTTGTTAATTTTTTGCAATTTAAGACACTATTTAAAAAATTATATTTCATTTTTTGTCGTTTGTGGTTTTGGCTGTCTTCTTCTTCTTCTTTTTTCTTCTTCTTCTTCTTCTTCTTCTTCTTCTTCTTCTTCTTCTTCTTCTTCTTCTTCTTCTTCTTCTTCTTCTTCTTCTTCTTCTTTCTTCTTCTTTATTTTGAAGGTTTTGTTTATAGCTATTTTGGTTGCATCAATCTTTTAGCGTTTAGATGTTTCCTTATTTGTTTTGTTTCACGTCCTGTGTTTTCCACAAAGCAGAAACATTCCTTCTTCGTTGTGTGTGTGTGGAGTGTGTGTGTGTGTGTGTGTGTGTGTGTGTGTGTGTGTGTGTGTGTGTGTTTGTGCGCGCGTGCGTGCGTGCGTGCGTGTGTGTGTGTGTGTGTGTTTTGAAGCCTCGTCTATATTTAAGTGTGTGTATGCTTTTCTACTTTGTCTGATCTTGTGAGACAACGTCTCTAAAGTCTCGTCTGTATTGACAAAAGATGGGTACTCTGAGACCAGATGGCAGACCTGCTGAAGTAGTTAAGCGACAGGCAGAGGGAGGAATGACCAAGTATGTGCTACGCGTCCCATCCGGTACAAGAACATAGAGGAGAGAAGAAGAGAATTGAAGAGAAGAGAAGGGAAGAGAAGGGAAGAGAAGAGAAGATGAGAGAAGAGCAGAAAAGAAGAGGAGATATGAATTAAAAAAACGAGAAGAGAAGGGAAGGGAAGGGAAGAGAAGAGAGGAGAAGAGAAGAGAAGAGAAGAGAAGAGAAGAGAAGAGAAGAGAAAAGAAGAGAAGAGAATATGAGAGAAGAGCAGAAAGAAGAGGAGATATGAAGAGAAAAACGAGATGAGAAGAGAAGGGAAGGGAGAACAGCAGAGAAGAGAAGAGGAGAGGGGAAGAGAGGAGAAAAGAAGAGGAGATATGAAGAGAAAAACGAGAAGAGAAGAGAAGAGAAGGGAAGGGAAGAGAAGAGAAGAGGAGGAGAGAAGAGAAGAGAAGGGAAGGGAAGGGAAGGGAAGGGAAGGGAAGAGAAGAGAACAGCAGAGAAGAGGAAAAAAATGAGAAAAGACGAGAGAAGAGAAGAGAAGAGGGGGAGGAGAGGAAAAGAGAAGAGAAGAGAAGGGGGAGGGAAGAAAAAGGAAGGGAAAGGAAGAGAAGGTAAAAGAAGAGGAGAGAGGAGAGGAAAGGAGACAAGAGAGGAAAGGAGATGAGAGGAGAGAGGAGAGGAGAAGAGATGAGAAGAGCAGTGAAGAGAAGACAAGGAAGGCAGAAGAAGACAGAAGAAAAGACAAAAGAAGAGAAGAGAAGAGAACAGAAGATGAGAGGAGGAAGACTGACAAAATGGCTGTTTTCATGCATGTTTTTTTTTATATTCCGTGTTCGTTTTCCCCGGACACTTTGTCATTTTGATATCAGTGATATCATAATTATTCATGTGCATAACTTGTGTTAAAAGGGTATATCAGTTCATCGTTTACTGTGATTTTCAGTTTCTGTTTTCCGATATAGAGATAAAGAGAATTGAGGTTTATTTTTGTTCAGTAGTCAAAACAAAAAATCCACATTTGTCACGACTTGGAAGTATAAAAGCTACGGAGAAGAAATCAGAAAATACTTTATTACTGTAAAAGCCAATGGAAAAAAATTCTAAAGGATAAGTTATATCATGTGTACAGATGTATGTGACACCATTTTTAATATATGAAGTAAATGAATGGGAACGGTGTATTGGAGGATGCTAAAATCATCACTGTTCTAAATGCTACACTCTAATGAAACTAAGATGATGCGTGGCTGTATCAGTCGTTTCACTTTGTCGAAATATCCAGTCTTATTACTTTGTACACGAAACTGTATTTCACAAGTGATATGGTAGATTGCACAACACGACCAGCCGCTACACGCCGACAAAGGCAGAGATATTGCTGGTCTATCCTAAGCGAGGTGAAGGTGTCTCATAGCCGATGTGATCTTTGGGAAGCAAGATGTCAGAGACCTCATTTTCTCTAGGAGTCAGATTCTTCAGGATGGCGCCCGTCTCCTCTCTCTCCTTGCTTGACCTTCTTAGTCCCTATAGGCAGCAGGTACTCAGTATTTAGATAAACGGACTGGGAGACCGTACTAAAGCCAAAGCCTACAGTCACAAATCTGTGAAGAAACCACGCTCAACGCCGCTTAACCTTAGCTTGTAGAGATTGAGTGCTCTGACCACTGAGCTGCCATGTCCTTTTTTTAGTCTAAGACAAAATAAAGAATAGAAAAATACTTTTTATTCCAATTGCCGCAGGAAAACTTTCTTTCAGAATCTGCACAAAGCATTGGCGATGACTAGCCTGGATGGGAAGCTGGCCTTTGAACAACGCGCTGTTTTCCTGTGCAGAGCTAGATCTCACGTTGTACCTTTCTAGAATCGTGAGAAAGCCTGTTCGCCACTTGTTGCTTTCCACTTCGGTTTTATCTTTGAACAGTGCGTCGTCTTCCTTTGTAGAGCTAGGTCTCAGGTTGTAGCTTCATGGAATCACGAGAAAGCCTATTCATCACTTGTTGCTTTTCACTTTGGTTTATTCTACCTGTCTGAACTTTTTGAAACCTCGCCTTTAGCACGTCCACTTTGTTCTCCTCGAAATACGGTGAACAGCAATTTTTAAGGAACAAAACCTGTTGAGTAGCATTTTGCTCTTTCTGTTGTCCATCAGTTTTAGTGTGTTTCTTTTCGTGTTGACATTTACAAAATACAACGCTACGGTTTGTCGCTTCGAAACAAAAAGAACCAATCCTTCTTATTTGTCTGTTTCAACCCTTGTACTGCTGCTGGTTTGAAATGAAACTGAGTATAAAGCTGAAACCTGTAACCTTTAGCGGATTCTAGCAATGGCTCATGCTTTTCATCTGACATTTTAAAACACTGTCCTCAGCAAACCAGATTTGCTTTTTTCTGATTCGCTGCTTGTTCAAACCACACTGGTTAACTACAAAATCCCACAGATAAGTCTTTCTCCACTCCATAAGCTTGGTCACTGAAATGTCAAAGCTCTCAAGATATCAAAACTGTCTTCAAGGTATTTTGACATACTGTTTCTTTAGTTTTTGTTTCTTTTGATCTGCCCACAACCCTATGTGCCTCAACAGCATCAATACCACTATGACAAAGGGGTCATGCTGGACTAAGTATACGTGCGTGCATTTGTAACCAGCCAGCAAGGCGCTTCGCGAATTGAATGCGGAGTTTGTGGCTGATGGAAGGTTAAGTGTTCAAATCCTATAAAGTCCTTTTTCTCACGCTATGGCTGACTCCTGCCTAGCGTGAGGTTGCTAAGAGGATAGGGAAAAAACTGGACCCACTCAGTCGATCTTCATCCCCTTTGCAGTGAACATTTGGCAGTGGTGCCCCAGTCACGTCAACCAACTTCAGCTCCTCGGGGTTTGAAAGCATAGGTAAGAAAAGGAGACAGAAAAATATGGGGCTATTTCAGCAGTTCATCTAAGTTCTGCTTCCAGCCAAACAGGGAGGGGATAGCTGAGTTGTCAGAGCATTCGCTTTCCCCAAGCTAAGGTTAAGCAGCATTGAGCGTAGTTACCAAGTGGATGGGTGACCGTTTGTGCACCTTGGCTTTAATATAGTCCCCCAATTCATCCAGCTGTAAATGGGTACCTGTCCGCTTTAGGGACAGGGAAGATAAAGCAGCGATGGAGAGGAGATGGGCACCGTCCTCATAATTATATGCTGGTCCCTTGAGAAGCTGAAGTTTCTGACACCTCGCCCCCCTACGACCACATAGGCTATGGGATACATTTACCATTATCTTTTAAACCAGTACATCCCAAGAATGATCAGAAAACACGTCCAAAATTTTTACATCATTTTCCATAATAAGACAATGCACAGAGCAGTTTCAGTGGGTTTTTTCTTCATATTCTAAGATACCTGGTTGAATTAACCGTACTTTATCACATTTTTCACAATGTTGTGTAGGATGAACTTACCATCATATAATTAGATAGCTTTTGGAATGAACTCTAATTCTATATTTTAAGGTTTCTTACAAAATGAACTTTATGTCATCATATTTCGAGATATTCTATAGAACAAACCATATGTCATCATATTTCATGATATCATGTAGCCCGAAGCATATCTTTATATCTCATCATTTCCTTTCTTTAGAATAAACCTAGTGTTTTACTATCTAACACTATATTGTAGAATGAACTGTATTTCTGTATCTTAAGATAACTTTTAGATGAACCATATCATTATTTCAAGGTACTTCAAGGAATAAACTGTATAAAAAGGATACTTTGTAAAATGAACCATATTCATCATATTTAATAATAAATAATAATAATAATAATAATAATAATAATAATAATAATAATAATAATAATAATAATAATGTATGGCATTTATATAGCGCTGAATCTTGTAAAGCAACAAATCAAAGCGCTCAGATGACTTTTTTTTTAAAATCGAGGATAATGGAATAAGCACTCATGTGCTCCCTTTATTTGATGATATATTGTAAGATGAACCGCACCTATTATATTTTACGATCACTCATGGTGCCATCATGGTGGACAAGATGGTTTCATACGCAAAATCTCACCATTGGTGAATCTCGGAGCTCTAGCCAAGGAAAACAATCACACCACATTGTAGAATCAACCGCAGCTTCCACCCTAGGTCAACGAACCGTTCTGAAACGTACACCCCCCAGCAGCAGCAACAAGACCAAACATAGACCTGCATCAGGTCAGTCACACACACACCCAAGCTCCAGCTAGCATACATGACTTCAGCAGCCAAGAGAGACCACTACGATCGAATCAAAGAGAGTTACTGACCTTGGCAGTCAATGATGGCGGCCCAGCGTCGAATCAGAGCCGACCGGCAATGAGAGATCTCTCCATAATGGAAACACTTAGAGCCTACAAGACGCTGCCAGAACCTGACATATGCAGCTGGCTAGCTGGCTAGTCCGGTCTTGGCTGGCTAAGGGCAGGCATCTGAGGCAGAAATCAATGCTCTGGTGGTTTCCTTCAATTATCGAAGCTTGCTAGCTCTTGTCGTGGTTCGTTTGCTTAGTCATCCGTCCTCTGAGAAGGATTTCATGCCGAGTCTTTGTTTGCCTGCGTTGGTTTTTGTAGTGTTGGTTATTCTTGGGTGGATGTTTGGGAATGGGGATGTTTTTCTGTTTTGTTATGTTTTGTTTTGTGTTAGTGTTTTGAAGTGCGTATGCAAAGATGAGGATGTGTTTGTTCTCACTAGGTTTTGATAAAGATGACAAGACTTATACGATATTCCATTTTGCGTTGTATTGCAGTACGTATCATTTGATAGCTATGATTTTGTTTTCCAATTGCTGAATTCGTTGTCCCGATGTAACTTTTGTCATATCAATTCTCATTTGTGCCATTTGTATCTGTCTTCTTCTTTGTTAAGAGTATGTATCTTTCTCTTTTTTGTCAGGTATTCTGCTGTCATTATTGACTTCATCTATTTTGTTATATTATACTGTGTACGTGTTTAGAAACTGGAAATAAAAGTACCATAGACCAAGACTGGCTTTCAATCTGACTAAGCAAGATATATACGCTCTAAGTCTGTTTGCTGTTCTAGATGATGTCTTTTATTGTATAGTTACAATATTCTTTTCAGAAAGAAACATGACACATCTAGTGCTGACTGAAAGTAGCGGACAAGATAGAACTATGAATACACTAAAGAGGTATTTTTGAGAGATTTGTCATCCCATTTTCCAATTTTTGTTCTTGGAGGCAACTCCTTTGTAGGCGTATTTTGCTCTGTCTGCTTTAAATCCAAGTCGCATTTGAGGCTTTTATTTACTGTCTCAGTCGAAAGACTTGCAGCCTGTCCATTACTTAATGCCTAGCATCATGGAAAGAGAGATGGGGTAGGGAAGGGATCTGGCTTTAGTTCCCATTCTGCCAGTTTGAGTGATCATCTTCACACCAAGAAGCGTCACACACAGCACACACAACACACAACACACCACACACACACACACACACACACACACACACACACTCGAACACACACACTCGAACACACACTCGAATTGTTGAAATATTCTTCTCAGCACTACTCTCTGATCCTATCCAGCTTAAGCTAGATTCCCGTAACTGAGGGAATTTCATAGTAGCCGAAAAGATCACAGAAATTTCCCGCAAAGCACTTTTTCAACCTTCTAGGAAACTTAAGACAGTAACCTTGGGGCTCTAGTTGCGGAAAGGAACAGTGGCAGCGCAGCTTTTCCTGATGGGCACGGTATCTGACAGGCAGTGGTTTTCTGCCGCCATGATACCGGAAGTAGATCACGTGGGAAGCTTGTCAGATGTAGCTGCCACGTCTGGGGTGTAACAGGACCCCAGTTTTGGGGGATACTGAAGGGATTCGCCCAGCACTGATGTGGATGAAGTCTTTTCTCGTTAGGGATTCTGCTTTTTGTTTTTTTGGTCTCACTTCCTTCCTTTCTTTCTTTCTTTGTGTGTGGAGGATTTGTACTTGCATGACCGTACGGGAAGAGTTGGTAGAGACGTGTGTATGTGTGTGTGTGTGTGTGTGTGTGTGTGTGTGTGTGTGTTTGTGTGTGTGTGTGTTTCGCGCGTGCGTGTGTGTGCGTGTTTGTGTGTGTGTGTGTGTGATTGTGTGTGTGTATGTGTGTGTGTGTGTGTGTTTTGTGTTTGTGTGTGTGTGCGTGGTGAGTGCGTGTGTGTGTGTGTGTGTGTGTGTGTGTGCACGCTTCAGTATGCATTGAATTTGTTCTCTCATCTTTTTTCTTTCATTTTTCTTTTTGTTTGCTCATTTGTTCTGTTGTTTTTTTTGGTTTGTTTATCATTTTATTGTGTTTTTGTTTTTGGTTAGTTGATCTGGCATTGGGTTTTCGCTGTTACATTTGTTAGTGTTTTATTTTGTGTGGCTGGTGAATGTGCTACCAATAAAGTGATTGTTTAAAGATAACTACATTTTTAGGGGATATTGTAAATGCACATTGTGATAGAATATACAATTTTACTGTGTATGTCCAAAGGAATATTGCATCATTCATATCTTTTTCAACTGGCCAAGCTTCCTAGAGCAACGGGTAAAAGAGGATTGCAAGAAGAATAAATAGAGAAACAATTGTTATGATTGAAACTGAAAATACAATCATCGAAACAACCATAAAACACAAAACGAAACAAACTTCTGATTGCAGTTGTGGAATACAATTGATCAAAAAGCCAATATCACTGTCTAGGTGGTGTTGTCACTGCCTGCTTTTCTCTAGGGTTTCTTATTTCTTTCAATCTTTTTGTGGTCTGCCTATATTCTTGCTCGCTGCTATCTTTACTTTTGTTTCTATTTCTTTATGTTTTTGTCTGCCTGTCTGCGAGTCTGTCTGTTCCTCCGTGTCCCTGGTATCTTTACATTGAGTCTATGTTCAGGTTAATGTGCACCTACCTGCTCAAGACAGGCTAGGAGACCACATGTAGTATGGACATTTAACAGTTTACAGAAAGATTGCATTTCCATATCAAATCAGATCTGACATCACGTAAACATTTGATGAACTATGCCAAACTCATTTGAAGGGGAGTGGGGCAGATTTTGTCTGATCTACAATTTCCCCCCAAAAGGTTCCAAGTGTAGGTTTAAGTTAGATTTTTGTTTTGAGCAAACACACACTGCACTGCCTAGTCTATGATCAGTAAATGAAGAATGGCTATTGTAAGGATCCATGGCTTAAACTGTGAGCTTGTTTTCACGCAATGTTTTCTTTAAATATCACCCCCCCCCCCCACACCTTGTTTTTTCTTCTTCATTGGTCATCTTAAAACAACTTACCCACTGATGCCCGAAGGAAATGACCTCCATGTTGAGAATTTCCAAAACATGGAATAACACGGAATAGGAAAAATGATAGCAAAATGCAGGGTAGCCAATATCCCATTTACAGCATGTCGGACCCTGCTATAAGATGTCTCCTGTCTGATGTCCTTACTTCCCTCCCAGAGTGAATATTCACAGAGCAAGGCACTGACTCTGCTCTTGACATGCACCTTAGGCAGGTCAAACCTAGCTAGCACAGTCTATCCCACCCGCTACACATTACAGATTGTGTTCTCGGCTTGGTAGATTCATCCATACTCACATCATTGGCCATGGCACGCACGCTGTTCCCCAAAGTTGGACAAGTTTTCAGACCTATCCATGAACCAAAGTCAAAGTATAAACCGAGAAAGGCTAGGACTAGAACTATATTATAGCTAATGCTCAGATTCCTGATTATGATGGGCGTTGCGGACACAGTGAGAGGCGATATGATAACATGTCTGGTCAGTAAGGTGGCTAGGCACGAACTGGCAGTAGGCTGCGCGCGGTTTCTCATGTGCCTGTAGTGGAGGTATACAGGAAATGAGCAAGAATTGTTACATCTAAACCACTGGATTCGAAAAGAATGAACAGTTCAGGGGGGAAATCCAGATCCAGATACTTCTGTGAAGAATGGAACCCGTATCCACGCAGTTACTGTCCCAATCAGGAGTTGAGCGCTCTAACCGCTAGGCTATTCCGCCTCACACATGCATAAGCAGAATGAACATGCAGCGTTTTTCTTTTATTTCTAGTTGTTGCTGTGAGGAAGCAATGCAGATGAGTCATCACAGCATTGTAGACTGCCTGGGGAAAGGAAGGGAAGAGTGGGAGGGAGGGGGAGGAGGGGGAAGATGAAAGCGAAGTGGGAGTGGAGCAGGGAGGTAAGCAAACCCTTCAGACGGGGCACTTGGGATTATAACCCTGCCCTTTGTGCATGTTTAATGAGCCTCGTTTCTGTCAGGCACAAATCGGTAGGGAGGGAGGAAGGGAAGGTGGGAGGTGATGATGACATTTCTACATTGCTATGGTGGACTCTAAAGATGCTGAATGTAGGCGTTTGTCACTTCCATAGCTTGTGCAGATGATTCTACAGAGTAAAAATCCTCTGTCTCTTAAAACTGTTGTGGACATGGCGCCTACGGACTAGCTGGAAAAACGTAAAGCATGGTAGTTTTTATTTATTCTTGTTATTTCAAGGATAATGGAATAACCACTCGAGCTTTTTTACTTCCAGTCCCCGTGTGTGTGCATTTTTTGTAGATTCTGTAGTCCGTTTTCACCGGCACACAATGGCCTACACTTTCCGAAAAAGCAGAACGTGTGCGCAAGATGTTCTGTGTGCCTTCGCACACAGGATCTCAGTTTATAGTCTCATCCGAAGGACTTTTGAGGGGAGTGAAGTAAGCATTGATTTTAACTCCTAGAGAAAATATCCCCTTGAACGGGAAATCCTTAGCTGCCTCAAGCGTTGATTATTGGAAGAGCTAGCTGTTGGGTAAAACAAAATGTTGTATGGGCAGGGGCAACAACAACAACAACAAAAACAACAACAACAACAACAACAACAACAACAACAACAACAACAACAAGAAATACGAAGAAAGGAAAAAATATCGCCACCTATCAACCAACATCTATAGTCTTCAATGGCTATTGCGCTTTGAACACACGCTTAAAAGATACCTACACTGTTCATAACTACTGGCAAACTGATGTTGTTGCTGGCGTGTGCCCTGCGATGCTGCTGCTGCTGCTGCTGCTTGTGATGCATCTACTGCTGTAACGATAGGGAAGACAAATTACACACATGTACATGCAAGACAGAAAAAAGAAAACAAAATGGGTGGCTCTGCTCTTCTTGTGGGGGCGAAACGCTCTACTTGAAGAAGGAGAGCAGCCTACAATTTTCACGCGGAGAACTCTGCCGTGATTTAAAGTGGTGTACAATACAATACAATACAATACGATACAATACAGCACAAAAAAACACAATACAAATTAACCACTGTTATCTGCTGAGACTGCCATTCCATCTCCCCTTTTCTTTTCCCCGTCATCTTCCTCCTCCTCCTTCTCCTCCTCCTACCCCTCTTCCCCCTTGACTACTAATATCCCAATGTTTCCACCACAGCAACAGCCATCCAATAACGACAATGGCGACGATGGTACCATTACCACCACTATACTTCTACTGCTGCCACTGCTAAGATAAAGGTAAAGGTGTCTCATAACCTATGTGGTCGTAGGGGAGCGAGGCGTCAGAGACCACAACTTGTCAAGGGGCCAGCATATTGAGGGCGGCGTCCATCTCCTCTCACTCGCTGCTTTACCTTCCCTGACCCTAAAGAGGCAGGTATCCATTTACAGCTGGGTGAACGGGGGGGTGGGGTTGGGGGGACTGTACTGAAGCCAAGGCGCACAAACGGTAACCTATCCAAACTGGTAACCACGCTCGATGATGCTTAACCTTGGCTTGAGGAAAGCGAGTGTTCTGACCATTGAGCTAACCCCCCCCCCCCCCCCCCCCCCCCTTTCTATAACGACGAAGGCGAGGGCAAGAGTGACTGGTACGAGGAAAGCAAAGCTATGTTTACTGGGCGACGTCGAACTGTGAGAATACTGTTACTACTGCCACTGCTGTTGATGTTGCTGCTGCTGCCACAGCCACGATTACAATACTACTACAGCTGCTACAACTACTATAGCATTTGCTATGCTAAAGCTGGCACTACTACTACTACTACTACTACTACTGCTGCTGCTGCTGCTGCTGCTGCTGCTACAACTACTATAGCATTTGCTATGCTAAAGCTGGCACTACTACTACTACTACTACTACTACTACTACTGTGCTGCTGCTGCTGCTGCTGCTGCTACAACTACTATAGCATTTGCTATGCTAAAGCTGGCACTACTACTACTACTACTACTTCTACTTCTACTTCTACTACTACTACTACTACTACTGCTCCATTGGCATTCTTCAGTCTCGGAAAGACTATGGAGTTGCACCGTAGGTGTTAATTCTGGTACAGCATAAGTTGTGGCTGGCCAATCCGACACGGGAATGACAGTCCCTATGGCAAAGGGCTCAGATGAAGTGTTACGCTGGTCTGTCTGTCTGCCTGGGCTGCAGCCTTTCTTCTCGCTCTCTTTGCCTCGTGCTGCTGAGCAGGCAAGTGTCTCTTCGAAACTTGGACAGACCTTTCTGCACAGTCTGTCTCCAGACTGACCGTTAGAGGACTACTACTACTACTACTACTACTACCACTACTACTACTACTACTCCTGCTACTACTACTTCACCTGCTACTGCTACTACTGCTACTGCTACTACTACTACACCTGCTACTACTACTACTACACCTGCTCTACTACCTACTACTACTACTACTGCTACTACTACTACACCTGCTACTACTACTACTACTACTCCTGCTACTACTACTACTCCTGCTACTACTACTACTACTACTCCTGCTACTACTACTACTACTGCTACTACTACTACACCTGCTACTACTACTACTCCTGCTACTACTACTACTACTACTACTACTACTACTACTCCTGCTACTACTACTACTTTCACCGCTGCTACCAAAACTGCTTCTGCTACCACGGCCATAACCACCCCTACCACCCCCACCACCACTACTACTATCACTCCCACTGGCCGCACCAATACCACTCCTACCAAACCGGAAAGAACGAGTCCCTTGGCGGTCAGTCCTCGTATGGCTTTTGTGGTCAGAAGGCCCATAAACAACATGGGGGAATCCATATGGAAGCAATTCAGTGCGGTCCACTAATCATAACCATTGACCGGTCCGTTCTGGCAATCCCCGCTGAAACTCGGAAAAGAAAGACCGTGTCCTCTTTATCTCCCTTTGGGATTGCCTTCGTGGGCGTGCAGAAACTGAGCTCACTTGCTTCATGAGCGAGAGAGAGAACAGAGAGAGAGAGAGAGAGAGAGAGAGAGGGAGGGGAATCTTTCTGTTCAAAGGCTCAGCCATAACATCCTGTATCTTGATATCGCCCCGGTCCTTAATTTCATGGACTGCATGATGATAATCAACTTATGATGGTAATAAATCAGGCTACCGATACATAGATAAAGGAGTGGTATATCGATACAGTTGGGCAAAATGTGGCTATGTAAGAGAATGGTAGATCCATTTGGGCAAAATGTGAGTATCAGAGTGTTTATAAATATCATATATCAATACTAAGAGGTCTGTTAGTTCTATTGGTAAAGAGTATAGGAGATTGGCTACACTTCACATAGCTTGCATCATATTTACTTTTGATTGGACAGTAGCTGTTACATATTTACACTTCCTGATTTGTAGGTGGTTTCCTTGAACTTCGACAGAATAAAAAGTTAAATCACCAACCGAAATTGATCTCTTATAATGAGAACTCAACGGCCCCCAATGATCATATACAGAAAACAGTTGACAAAACATTTATAGGCTTCATGCAACAGCTTTTTCATGGTTTTAAACGCTTTTGGGGTTTTCTAAACTACTTTATGCTACTATGTGTAGTTGATGATGTCCGATGCAAGTGGCAGAATTATTTTCTTTTATCATTTACATCTTGTAAAATATTAGGATATGCTTAAGCATTGTCATTTGAATGGAAACACAGTTGGTCCTATCTGTCATAAGCTCCTATAAACAAAGTAGTTATTTGAAGAGCCCAAACTACCATCTAGTATAATAGAACCTCACACAATTCACTGGTGCGTCTAATTTTAGTAACACAAGGCGTACCATTCTGGCTTCTTCTGCAAGGGAGAGAATGCAGACCACTCCATTACTGTTAAGTCAGCTTTTAAGTTGGTTAGTTAGTTTGCTAGACAGCTAGATGATGTTTGTTTGCTTGAGTTTTTTAAAAAGTTGGTTGGTTAACTGGTTGGTTAGTTTACTTAGATAGCTAGTTGGTTAGCTAGTAAGACAGCAGTCATCCATCCAGCACGCAAAGCAATCAAGCTAGCTGGATTGTCATGTGGCTAGTTGATTTATTTGATAGTTAGCCAGATAGCGAGCTTTTTAGGAGTTCAGATGGCTAGCTAGATGTTTGCTTGTTTGCTTGTTTGTTAGCTAGTAAATGGTCATGTTGTCGGGTGGTTAGCTGGTTAGCTAGTCAGTCAGAAAGTTAGTTTCATGGCTAATTATTAGTTAGCCAGAGCGCGTGCGAGCGCTGTGGTCTGTTGTCTTGAACATGTGTATGAGTAGTTGTTTACAATATATGTTAAGCTCCATTGATCTTTCCAAAGCAGGTTTTGTGCCCGTGTATAAGTTAGCCCGGTTGGCTAGTTAGCCAGCCAGCTAACTAGCTAGATAGCCGGTCAGTCAGCCTGTCA
>CM054152.1:28313390-28315890 GCA_028751875.1 Rapana venosa | reverse complement strand
TCTCTCTTATGCCGAAGTCAGATGCGCTGGCCTGACTTGTCAGGTGCTTAAAGGCAGCGTGACGCATTTTTGCTCCTATCATAGACAACAATAGTTTGCTGTCTGAACGTTCGAAGAAGAAGGAGAAGACGAAGAATGTTGTCCTCGTGATTTGAAAGTCCTTCGGTTGAGACTATAAACCGAGGCCCCCGTGTTCGAACGCATGCAGAACATCTTGCGCACACGTTAAAATCCTGCTCCGCGTTTCGGAAGAGTAGGCCATTGTGTGCCGGTGGAAACAGATGATAAAATTTAGAAAACCGCATGCACACGGGGATTGGGTGTAAAAAAGCACATGAGTGCTTATTCCATTATCCTCGATATAAAAGAATAATAAAAAAAAAGTAGCTGAGGGTATCAGTTCAAATCTGCTGAAGTGTCTTGTGAGAGAGATTGTTTTTTCTCTTTTTTTCTGGAATTAATATTCACACTCACTCTGCTCCCAAAGAAAATCCTGCGAATGAAACTATAAGCTGGAGTCCCCTGCACAAACGCACGCAGAAAAAAAATCATGCACATTAAAATCACAAATCCAGTTTTCGTAGATGACTAAACCAGGTGCAGGTAGCAATGGACGGTACCATCATACCCAGCATGCATGCTGCTAGGGATAGGCTCCGCTCAAGTCCAACATGCTTACGACAACAGTCTGAAAGAAAAAGTGAGTGCGTGTCCTTATGACTTCTTGAGGAGTCAAAGGGAGAAGTCAGGTCTAGATATTTCTGGTTCTATCTTTTTTTTCTTTCCCGAATTGTTGCAGTGTCTTTGACTGCCTGGATCTTACTGTTCGCTGTCTGACCCTCTCTGTCTCTGTCTCCGTCTTCAGAACATCTTGCGCGCACGTTAAATCCTGTTCCGCTTTTCGAAAGAGCAGGCCATTGTGTGCCGGTGGGAACAGATGACAGAATTTACAAAACTGCATACACACGGTGACTGGATGTAAAAAAGCACATGGGTGCTTATTCCATTATCCTCGATATAAAAGAATAGATACAATAAAATAAAATCTCTCTCTCTCCTGTCTCTGTCTGTCTCTTTTTCTGTCTGTCTGTCTGTCTGTCTGTCTGTCTGTCTGTCTGTCTGTCTGCTCTCTCTCTCTCTCTGAGTCTGGATCTCGACTTTTTCTCTCCCTCCCTCTCTCTCTGTCTCCCTCCTCCCTCCCCTCCCTCCCTCCCCTCTCTCTCTCTCTCTGTAACCTCCCCCACCCTCTCTCTACTTTCTGTGTGTGTGTGTGTAAGGGGGGGGGGGGGGGGTGGGGGGGTTAGGTGGGGGAAGGGAGGGTGCACACGCATGTAGACGTGCAAATTCAATTGTTTTAGGCGCCCAAACTCAATCAGGCCCAATGAAAGTTTGACGTCAATACAACACGTTTGGAATTTGGTGTGAATAGAAGGGTCGCAGACAGACAGAAAGAAATATGGTATTTTCGCTCTGATTATGGAATCACACTTCGTTTACTACGTGTGTGTCTGTCGCTTGCTTTCTTCGTCTCTCTTGGTGTCATCTGTGTGTGTGTGTGTGTGTGTGTGTTGTGTGTGTGTGTGTTGTGTGTGTTGTGTGGTGTTTTGTGTGTATGTGTTTTTTTCTGTGTGTGTGTGTTGTGTGTGTGAGTTTGTGTGTAAGTGTGTGTTGTGTGTGTGTTTTGTGTGTGTTTAAGTTTAAGTGTGTGTGTGTGTGGGAGATAGTTTAAGTGTGTGTGTATGTGTGTTGTGTGTGTGTGTTTTGTGTATGTGTGTCAGTTTAAGAGTGTGTGTGTGTTTGTTTGAGTGTGTCTGTGAGTTTGTGTGTGTGAGTGTGAGTTTGTGCGTGTGTGTGTTTGTGTGTGTGTGTATTTGTGTTTTGTGTATGTGTGAGTTTAAGTGTGTTTGCGAGAGGAGAGAGAGAGAGAGAGAGAGAGAGAGAGAGAGAAGAGAGAGAGAGAGAGAGAGAGAGAGAGAGAGAGAGAGAGAGAGAGAGAGAGAGAGAGAGAGAGAGAGAGAGAGAGAGGAGAAAGAGAGCGTGTGTGTGTGTGTGTTTGTGTGTGAGCGGGGAGCAAGTGGGTGGTGTTGGTAAATGAGTGTGGGTCGGTGGGTAAATTATGCAAGTGTTTAACTGTTTGTCAGTTCGTCTATTCGTCTACCTCTGTCTGACATCTATTTCTCTCCATCTGCACATTTTAAAAATAAAAATAAAAATAATAATAATAACAATAATAATAATAAATGGAATTTATATAGCGCTATATCTTGCAAAAAGAAATCAAAGCGCTTGCAATTCAACACACACATACATACAACCAATAACAATTAACAGAGTTAACAAATTCAAATGCACACACACGCACACACACAGCTGCAGAGTTTTCTGTGTTTCTGTCTGTCACATCTGTCTATTCATTTTTTTCTGTTCCTTCTGTCTATCTGTCTCTGTCTCTCTCACTCTTCATTTCACTCTCTTTCTCTTTCTTTCTGTCTGTCTCTGT
>CM054152.1:28305890-28308390 GCA_028751875.1 Rapana venosa | reverse complement strand
TTTCTTCCTTCTTTTCTTCCTTCTTTCCTTCCTTCCTTCTTGTCTGTCTGTCTATCTGTCTATCTGTCTGTCTTTCTTTCTTTGTTTCTGTCTTCTTTCTTTCTTTCTCTTTTCTTTTTCTTATCCTTTCTTTCTTTCTTTCTTCTTCTTTCTTTTCTTTTCTTTTCTTATTTTTTTTGCATTTCTCATTCAAATGTTATGCTGCTTTGTCTCTGGCAATACAGACCCATTACCTTTTCCTCTGTATCTGTACATCATTTTTCTTCATTCCCTATGCACTTCGTGTTTCTTTCCTTCCGCCATCCTTAACGCTAGCTCTTCATTCACCTCTCTCTCTCTCTCTCTCTCTCTCTCTCTCTCTCTCTCTCTCTCTCCTCTCTCTCTCTCTCTCTCCTCCTCTCTCTCTCTCTCTCCTCTCTCCTCTCTCTCTCTCTCCCTTTAAATCCTTTTATTCTATTGTTTCAAAGAAAATGAAATAAGCAATCATGTGCTCTTTTACATCCAGTCCCTTTGTGTTTGCAGTTTCGTAAACTTTGCCATTCTTTCCTTGGAATAGGGGTGGGAGGGGGTAGTCATTCTCTTTCTGTACTTCTTCTTTTTCTTTTGTTTTTAACCGACGTATTTTGCAACATCTTTTTTTTTCTTTCGTGCAGTTTTTTTGTCTTTGTTTCTTTTTGCGTCCATTAATTTTCTCTTTCTTCTTTTCTTTTGTTTCTCTAATTTTTTTAGTTCTTTCTTCTTCTTCTTCTTCTTTTCTTTCTTCTTCTTTCTTTCTTCTCGTAGTGTCCGCTCTCGCGTCTCTCTCCATTATAGGACACGAGTCGGGCAGTTACCCGGAAAGAGCTTCCTTAATCCACTCTCAGACAGTTCCAGGAAGAATGGAATCCACGGATCTGCGGACATCAATGGAAGATGGTTTTTTGAGAGAGATGGACATTATTTTTATATATATTAAACCTAGACTCGTCTGCTGCGGTGCGTGGGAGAGGCTCCAGTTGGGTTGGGGAGGTGGGGGTGGTTGTTTTGTTGTTGTTGTTGTTGTTGTTGCAGAATGATGGTAGTTAGACAATATCAGAAGTCTTGTGTCTTCTTTTCGTGAATTTTTATTGTGTTTGTGTTGTGTTGTGGGTTTTTTTTTGGTCAGGGTTTCTATGGGGGTTTGTGTGTGTTGTGTGTGGAAAAGTCTGTTATGGTATTGTGGGGGAGTATTGTGTGTTTGCTTGATGATGGTGGTGGTGGTGCTTTTTTAAAAAAAAATCTTGTTACTCTTTTTTTGTTTTGTTCTTGTTCTTGTTATAGTCTTGTTCTTCTGGTTACTCTTGCGTTTTGTTGTTCCTGTTGCTTTTCTTGTTCTTGTTCTTGTTCTTCTTCCTCCCCTTCCTTCTCCTCCGTAATGTCATCCACCACTCTTTACATCATTTCTTACTCCACCTCCTTCTCCCCCTCCCTGTTCTTCTCCTCTTCCTCCATCTCCTTCTTCACCTCCTCCTCCTCTTCCTTCTCCTCCTCCTCCTTTTCCTTCTTCACCTCCTCATCCTCCTCCCAATTTCTCTCTTCCTTCCTCCTATTCGCCTGCGACTTCATCACTCTTTGATCCACACGCACTGTTATGCACATCGATACTGGTACATACAGCAGAAGACTGTTCGCTTTGGAAATGTGCTATCGGCCTGCAGAGTACAGTCTCGATTTTCCAATGCCGGGTACTTAGGACAAGGAAAACCACAGGCATCGGCTGTTTGTGCTTGGCCATAGATGGCCGTGAGACAGACACTGAGTGTATTGACGAAATCTGTCCAGATACTTGACTTCTCTCTGTTTCTGTCTGTCTTGTTTTGTCTCTGTCTGTGTGCGTCTGTCTCTGTGTGTCTGTGTGTCTGTGTGTGTGTCTGTGTGTCTGTCTCTCTTCCTCTCCTCTCCTCCCCATCCCCCTCTCTCTCTCTTTCTCCTCCCATCTCTCTCCCTTCCTCCCTTCATCCTTCCCCCTCCCTCCCCCTCTCTCTCTCCTTCCCCTCTTCTTCTCCCTCCTCTCTCCCCCCTCCCTCCCTCCTCCCCCTCTCTCCCCCCTCATCTCTCCCCCCCTCTCTCTCCCCCCATCCCCCTCTCTCTCCCTCCTCTCTCTCCTCCCCCTCTCCCTCCCCCTCTCTCCCTCCTCTCTCCTCCCCCTCTCCCTCCCCCTCTCTCTCTCCTCCCCCTCTCTCTCTCTCCTCCCTTCCCTCTCTTTCTCCCCCTCTCTCTCCCTCTTCTCTCCTACCCTCTTCCTCCCCCCCTCTCTTTCTCTCTCTTCGTTCCTCGGCTAGAACTCCTAGGTTCACCAATGGTGAGATTTTGCAACTAGTATCTTATTTTGCCCAACGTGAAGGTAGCAGCATTCCGACTTCCTCGCTGGGCCTGTCTTGTCTAGGCGCTTAACTGCAGCGCAACGCATTTTTGCTCATAATTATGACAAAGACACTAACAGTTGCTGTCTGAGCGTTCGACGACGACGACGACGACGACG
>CM054152.1:28298390-28300890 GCA_028751875.1 Rapana venosa | reverse complement strand
TTTTAAACGCCCGTTAGAAAAATGACATTTTCAACTACGTGAAAGTGGTTGTGCTGTCATGTCGGAGTTTTTTGTTCTTGCCCCCCCCCCCCCCCCCCACCTTTACTTTCTTCTTCTAGGTTTCTCTATCTCTCTTTCATTCCTGCTGTCTTTCTTTCTCGCCTGCTTGCTTGCTTTGATTTTCTGTTTTTCTGTTTTTGTCTTTTATCCTTTCTGTTGATTTTTTCTTTTCTTGGACTTTCACGGTTTTTTGTGGGTCTAATTTCTTTCTTTTTCCCTTTGTTTTTGTTCGTGTTCCCCCCTCCCCTCTGTTTTCTCTTTTTTGTCTTTTGGCAATTTTAAACAGTTTTCTTACCTCGGCCTGTCAATCCTTGAAATGTCTCTGTCTTTTTTTTGGACTGACAGTTTCTAGTCTCTTTTTTGTTTCCAAATTGTTTTCTGTTTCGTGTTATTACTCTCCTATCTTTCTTTTCTTATTCTTTTCCTTCTCTTCTGTGTATAAGGGGAAGAGAAACTGTTCTCTCACATAAGCTGCTTGTTTTTTCCTCACATTTATTTGGGGGGGGGGGGGGGGGGGGGGGGGGGGGTCAAAATTGTACATAGTAGATGCGAAATTAAAAACAATGGAGAGAGAGAAAGATTTTCCTCCTTGTGGATTTTAAAACACAAAATAAGATGACTGCAAATTGAAAATGGAACTATCTCACAACAATATAACACAAGCTGGGTAGGCTCAAAACCATTTTGATCTCATTACGACTTAAGCTTGTGGGGAAAAAATACTACCCCAAAGAATGCATTTCCTAGAAAAGTGGTAACAAAATCGCCTGGTGATCTTTCCAGTCAGCAGCTCGCCTCAAGATCACAAGACAAACCAACTGTCTGGAGAAGAAAATGAAAGGGTAGACTGAGCATGCACCTTGCTTCCTGGAGAAGAATGGGCTCCGCCGTATTCCATTCGCCAAGGACACTCTACCTGAATGTGTCAATGGGGCATTGGAGAGATGTTATTGGGGCATTGGAGAGATGTTATTGGGGCATTGGAGAGATGTTATTGTGCTTCGCTATGTTCAACTAGCCCACGACACACACACACACACACACACACACACACACACACACACACACACACACACACACACACACACACACACACACACACACACACACACACAAGCCGGGAAAACGCATGTTGCACGGTGCCGCACCAACTTCTCAAGAAGTTGAGGCAAAAGTCAGACAAAGGATTCAGACGAAGCATTCAGACAAAAGAACTCAGACCCCCAAAAAACCAAACCCAAAAGTCAGACAAAATCGTGGGTCAACGTTATGGAGAGCTAGGGTTTGGGAGGTAAAACATCGTGCTTCATCTCCACGTGGCAGCATAAGAAAGATGATCCTGTCAGGAAAACTGACCCTTGCTGATAGACAGCAGTCATAGGTAGCCCAAGAGGTGACGTGACGTGGCGTGACGCTGACATCCGGTCTGCGGACCGGAAGCGACCCCCCATTGGTCCATCTGGTCCTTCTTCGGATTCATAGACCTCACGTCTGCTAAGTCATTGGTGGGATGAGGGATGGGGTTGGGGGGTGGGGGTGAGGAAGGGGGGTGATATTGTAGAGCCCAAGGCTGACTGGATTGTGGAGACGTGTGGAATGTGTTGAATAGTATGATTATTGGTGTAACGGGTTTTTTTTGAGGGGGGAATTTTTTCTCAGCCTTGTGTATGAGGTGGGGGTTTTTAGGGGTAGGGGATGGGGGTGGGGTAATGTTTTACACGTAGATATTTATATTTTAAATGCGAGTTTATTCGCACGTAGATTTAAAAGATATACATGCGACTAATATATATATATATATATATATAATATATATATATATATATATATATATATATATATATATATATATATATATATATATATATATGTGTGTGTGTGTGTACATACATACGCACATCCTTACATACATTCATACATACATACATACATACATACATACATACATACATACATACATATCTATCTATCTATCTATCTATCTACACACAAATACATATATACCTGCAAGCATTTCATTAAATTAATACAGTCTCAACACACATACACACACACGTACAAACACAAACACATCCACAAGACAATCATATAATGACATATACATTTATAACTGACATACCTAAAACTACCTTTTAAAAAACTATTAAATATGGGGAAGGTGTATCGATCATCAAAACAGGATGAAAATCCATTTACTCCACGTATTTTTTAAATTTACAAATGAAATTTCTATGTGCACAAAAAAAGAAGAAAAAAAAGAGGCTGGGAAAACATCAAACGTTTTCAGCCAAGATGGTCACTCCAATGACTCTCACCTTTGAAATTGTCTCGAGAATATCTGTTTAGAACTGATAAAGGCTTCCCTTTGATGGAATCTTCTTTTGTTTCCCTTTTTTGTTACCCCCCCCCCTCCCTCTCTCTCTCTTGGTTTCTGTTGTTG
>CM054152.1:28290890-28293390 GCA_028751875.1 Rapana venosa | reverse complement strand
GACTGTCTGTCTGTCTCTGTCTCTGTGTCTGTCTCTGTTCTGTCTCTGTCTGTCTCTGTCTCTGTCTTCTGTCTGTCTCTGTCTCTCTCTGTCCTGTCTGTCTCTGTCTGTCTGTCTGTCTCTGTCTCTTCTGGCTCCGTCTTCTCTCTCGTCTGTCTAGTCTCAGTCGTCTCTACTTTTCTGTCGTATTGTCTCTGCGTCTGTCTGATATCGTCTATCTACTGTCACGTCTCGTCTCTCATTCTCTGTCTCTCTAGTTGGCGTTGCTACTCTCCTCTCTGGCTCCAGTTTTGCTCCGTTGTCATAAATAGTAAGTAAGTAAGTAGCACACGTTTCAGCATATCAGGTAGACCCTATCAAAAACCCACACCGTATGGCTCATCCACCTTATTGTCTTCAGTGGGCATGCACAACACACACACACACACACACTACACACAAACACACACAACACACACACACACACACACACACACACACATACACACACACACACACACATGCACCACACGCACACACAACACACACTCACACACACTAACACCACACACATACACACACACACACAACCACACGACGAGCACATACACACAACACACACACACCCACACACACACACACAACACACACACACACACACCACACACATCACACACACACAACCACACACACCGCCGGTGAGCGAGTCAAGGATTAAACCCATCAGCAAAGAGTCACGAGCATAGTACAGAAATCTTTTTTTTTCAAACCTGCCTTTGTAATCGGAAAGTAACTGGATACCAACTAGACTTGCTGTGTGAGCGTTCAGCGATAACGAAGAAGAAGAGGAAGAATTGCAAAGAAGAAGAATTGCAAAGAAGAAGAATTGCAAAGAAGAAGAATTGCGAAGAAGAAGAATTGCGAAGAAGAACAAGAGAAGAATGAAGAAGAAGAAGAATTGCGAAGAGGAAGAAGTAAAAAGAAGAATTGTGATGAAAAGAAATGCGAAGAAGAATTGCGAAGAAGAATAATTCTAAAGAATTTGAAGAAGAAGAAAGAAATGCAAAGAAGAATAATCTGAAGAATTTGAAGAAGAAGAAGAAGAATGCAAGAAGAAGAAGAAGAAGAATTGCAAAGAATTGCAAAGAAAAGAAGAAGAAGAAGAAGAAGAAGAAGAAGAAGAAGAAAGAAGAAGAAGAAGAAGAAGAAGAAGAAGAAGAAGAAAAAGAAGAAGAAGAAGAAGAAGAAGAAATGAAGAGAAGAAGAGGAGGAGGAGGAGGAGGAGGAGGAACTGGGTAGCTTTATTGTGTGAGAGCAAGGTTCTTGTCAGGCTGAAAACAGACTGTTTATACAGAGGTCATGAGATATATCAATGCAAAGCAGCTAAGGAGTGTAGCAGAGATTGCTTTTCAAAGTGTCTTGTTTTATGCATTGTGTTACTCCCCCCTCTCTCTCTCTCGCTCTGTCTCTCTCTCTCTCTCTCGCTCTGTCTCTCTCTCTCGCTCTCTCTCTGTCTCTGTCTCTCTCTGTCTCTCTGTCTCTCTCTCTCTGTCTCTGTCTCTCTGTCTCTGTCTCTCTCTGACACACACATACACACTTTCTTGCGCACACGTTACAACCTGTTCCCCTTTTTTGTAAGAGTAGGGCATTGTGTGCCGGTGAGAACGGATGACAAAATTTACAAAACCGTATACACACAGAGACTGGATGTAAAAAAAATGCACATGAGTGCTTATCTTATTATTCTCGAAATAAAGGAATAAGTAAATAAATAAACAATAGATAAATAAATAAATAAATAAATAAATAAATAAATAAGAAGGATGAATGCTGCTTTGGTGTGTAGGAACAAAATCAGGTTTGCAGATATTTTTTCCTGGGTACTAATTCCATCTTCCAGCCACCTTGTTGTTTACTCCTGGTTTTTTTTTCCTCTATTGACACGAGAAAAGAAAGACAAAAACCCCAATAACTGGAGGAATGATATTATTCAATGTACCGTGTGGACATTTCAAAAAGAAAACATTGACAGCAACAATACATAAAGTGAAGAAAACCGTGAAGACAGAAAGAAGAAATTAACGAACTAAAGGAAGGAAGGGAGGAAGAAAAGAAGGAAGGAAGGAAGGAGTAAAAGAAGGATGGAGGAACAAGAGAAGAAAAAGAGAAGAGAGGAATAGAGAAAAGACATAATGATAACAGATGAAAAAAATATCAGAGAAAGAAAGAAAGAAAAAAAACCCTAGAAAGACAGGTAAATGACAGAATAAGTGAACATTAAAAATATCCAGAATGACAACAACAACTACGCGAAAAAAATGCAATGGAAAACAAGGGTGAAAAAACAATGCAATGAATTGCAAAGCTTAAAGGAGAATTGCACAGAAGAAATACAATTGTAAGGGAGGAGAAGAATTGCGAAGAAGAAGAATTGCAAAGAAGATGAATTGCGAAGAAAAAGGAAAAGAAGAATTGCGAAGAAGAAGAAGAATTGCTAAGAAGAAGAAGAAGAAGAAGAACA
>CM054152.1:28285890-28288390 GCA_028751875.1 Rapana venosa | reverse complement strand
CGGCGTCAGTTCAATGCCCAGGAGATAACAGACGCATTTGCAGGAACAGTCAAGTCATAATGAGGAACACAATCAAATTTGCATGCGTGAAGTGCAGTGAACGCTCGATGGCATGGCCCTAGTCTATGAAACGTGGACCATACATAACAGCAGACGTTGAAAGAAGGACACAGGCAATGGAGATGAGAGCCTTTCGCTAGCTCCTTGGTATCTCATACAGAGATTTATTTTTTTTAATGTTATTTTATTTATTTCTTTATATCGAGGATAATGGAATAAGCGCTTGTATGCTTTTTAAAAAAAACCACATCCAGTCCACGTGTGTATGCAGTTTTGTCAATTTAGTCATCTGTTCCCACCGGAACACAATGGCCTACTCTTACGAAAAGTGGAACAGGATTTACCGTGTGCGCAAGATGTTCTGCGTGCGTTCGCACACGGGGCCTCGGTTTATAGTGAAAACAGTCCACCACATAAAACTTCTCATCCAGTGTGTACTTGTGGTATCAAAGTGGGTCCCAGATGAGAGGAGAGGTGTTGTGCATATTCTGGGTCCCCCCCCCCCCCCCCCCGCCCCCCCACCCAACACCCCCACCCCGAGTTAAACTGAGGAACACGCAACAACAACAACAATTCCCGTTAGATTATGTTTTTAAGGCTGCGGCCAGCTTCTATTCTGATTGTGTTTGTTAGGACCATACATTTTGAATAACTGTACCTTCACCTTCATCTATGCCGTAGTACTAGTAGACAATTGTGGCACCACAGAAGATTTTGCTAGCAACTTCCTCCACTCCTCAGCTTATTGTAGTTTGTCGTTCCACTCAAGGCCAGTCCTCCACTCTCTGATGTTGTCTTCCCATCGTTTTCTCTGTCTGCCTCTTCTTCTCCCTCCTTGTACTGTTACCCTGTAGAACCGTCTTGGCCAGTCCAGATGTTCGTGTGACGTGCCCGTACCACTTAAGTTTGCGTGTTTTCACTGAAGTCGGGAGTTCTGCGTACAGCCTTATGGCGTTTTCACTCGTCTGGTTTTCCCTTTGTTAGTGATGTGATCACTGCGACCCGGTTTCGATTCCCGTTCAAGGGGATATTTTCCCCTGGAGTTAACATCAGTGCAGACTCCACTCTCCCCCCAAAAGTCCTTCGGATGCGAAGTTTGGGGGGTAGGACTGTTTTCACGTACCTCGCCATAATAGGGAGTCATAATCCCATTTTAAATATTTTCCCTCCTTGTATAGGGAATACAGGTTGTTATGGTAAGAACTTGTCATGGCTGATGACAATTTCAACATCACCTTTTTGTGTTGGTTAATGCATTAACAACAATTTCAGGAAAGTGTTGGCACTTCACTTACGTCAGACACTAACAAAGCATGTAGCTCAGGTCAAAGACAGGATTTAAACCCACAACCTCCAACCCTGGATACCAGCGCACTATCCACTCTGCCACACAGTGATTTGTGTTCTTTTTTCCATCAATAATCAGTGCTGTAACAGAAAAAAAGATCACAGCTATACCAAACAAGTCATTTGACAGTTTATGACACAATGTCACAAGATTCAATATCCATCGCGCCATCCACTTTGCCACAGAGATGTGTGTGCTTTTTTAAAAGAAAATCGATAGTTAGTACTGTAACAAAAGATCACACCTATACTGAACAAGTCATTTAAATGCTTATGAAACAACGTCACAAGATTACACACACAAACACACACAAAACACATACACACACACATACATAAGAACTTGGCAAATACAAAAAAGAAAAGAAAAAAGTCCTGAAATAGGTCAAAGAGAGAAAGAAGACATTTAGAATATTGAAAAACACTTCTGAGTGTAGTTAGCAACTTTTCAACAGTAAAAACCTCTGTCTACCACTATCTGAATAATAAAAGACAAAACCCCAGAGCGTTAAAGTGTTACAGAGAATTCATACGATACATCCACCAGTAGCGCTCTCCTGCAAATGTATTGTACCACGAGAATGCTTCCCTATTCTTATCTTACCGCTAACTGCTGGTAAAACTGATCAACTGATATGCCCTGAACCTGGCCCTATTGTGATAAAGGCATTGAATATGAAATGAAATGTAGAGAGTGAGACAACCGAGCTCATCTTTCAGTCATACGGCATCAGTAGCTCAAGGCCAGCCGTTTACAGGCATGGGCGGTAAGCTATCCTCTGGAAAAAAAGGACTATTTGAGAGGTAGGCCTGTTACATTGTGAAGATGTAGAAGATGCTTACGTGTTTATCATTTAGTTTCACATGTCTGTTAAGTGTTCATCGTTTTTTACATGTTTGAGCCGATGTGTATGTATAATAACATACAGATATTTGATTGCGAGTTTCTGTGTGTGTGGTGTGTGTGTGTGTGTGTGTGTGTGTGTGTGTGTGTGTGTGTGTGTGTGTGTGTGTCTGTCTGTCTCTCTGTGTGTGTCTCTCTCTGACTCTCTCTGATTCTCTGTCTCTCTGTGTCTGTCTCTCTCTGTCTCTC
>CM054152.1:28278390-28280890 GCA_028751875.1 Rapana venosa | reverse complement strand
GAAAGTCCTTCGGAAGAGACTACAAACCGGAGTTCCGTGTTTACAGGCACGCAGAACATCTGTTCACAGCGATAAAGCCTGCTCTTTTTCTGATCTCTTGGTGTGGAATTCTGTCCTGCATGGTTAAAAAAAATTACTGTGGCTTTATTTCGTTTCTCAACTACAGCTGTCCGAATGTCTGTCTGTCTGTCTGTCTGTCTGTCCGTCTGCCTGCATGCCTGCCTCCACCCCCCTCTCTCACTCTCTGTCTGTCTCTCTCTGTCTGTCTGTCTCTCTCTCTCCAGTTCATTATTATCTTCATTACTATGTATATGTTACATATTTCTTTATGGTTTTGCTCGTTTGTTTGGTTTTTCTTTTATAAGGGCCTGGTGTAAAGAACCCCTGGCTTATCCATAATTATGCCCTCAAAACATTCGAGTTCTAGTTCTCTCTCTCTCTCTCTCGCCCTCTATCTCTCCCCCCTCCCCCCCCCCCCCCCCTCCCCCTCTTCCCCCCCCCCCCCCCCCTCTCTCTCTCTCTGTAGCTGTCCAAATGGGGTGACACAGTTTGTTTATGTCGGGTGTTATTTCCTAATCAAAGGCTTGGCGCCCACGACATAATTGCTCTTCGCCCGGGCAAGGGAATGCAGCATTGCATGTTGCAGCACTTGCCGTCAACAATGCTCCTAACAGCCTGCAGGATCAGGCCCAATGGCCCAATGGTTAGACCATCCTTGTGCCCGTGGTCTGACGACAGCTTGAAGGCGCTGGGTTCAAGTCTCCGCTTGGAAGGGAAGCGGGCGGGATAGCTAGCCCTAGTAGCGGTTAGAGCGCTGTGCTGGCGATTTAACGGCCCCAGGAATCGAGCCCTGTTCCAGCCTCTACCGAGATGCACTGTGATTTTTTTTTTACAAGATATAGCGCTATATAAATTCCATGTGTTATTATTATCGTTATCCTCCTCCTCCTCATCATCATCGTCATGATGATGATGATGATGATGATGATGATGATGATGATGATGATGATGATGATGCCAGTTCGAGAGGATTTTTTCCTCCCTGGAGTTAACATCAGTACTGACTCCACGCCCACGAAAGTTCTTCGGATAAGACTGATAACATAAACTTCGGATGAGACTATAAACCGAGGCCCCGGGTGCGAACGCACGAAGAACATCTTGCGCACAAGTTAAATCCTGTTCCGCTTTTCGTAAGAGTAGGCTATTGTGTGCCGGTGGGAACAGATAACAGAATTGACAAAACCGCATACACACAGGGACTGGATAAAGAAAAAGCACATAAGTGCTTGTTCCATTATCCTCGATATAAAATAAGAACGAAAAAACAATAAATAAAATAAAACCTGAAGTCCCGTGACGCGTGCGAACGTACATAGAACATTTTGCGCACACTTTAAAAGTTGTTCTGCCATTTTGGGAAGTGTAGGTCTTTTTGTAGCGATAGGAGCAGATAACTAACCCCCCAAAAAAAACAACAACAAACAAAACAAAACAACAACAACAAAACCAAAACAACAAAACCCAAACAACCCGCAACTGTATTTGCTGTGGTGTGTTTTAGACATCTTCCCCGAAGTCAGATTGCGGCTACTGTTTTAATGGCGGACTAGAATGGTCACGTGCGCAACAATCTCACCATAGGTCAACCTCGAAGCTCTAGCCGGAGAACGACAAATAAAGTCTCCGCTGAAATCAGGGAATAGAAGAAGGTCCGTTCAAGGGAATTTCCCCCCTGAAGTTAACGTTGGTACCAAGTCCTCTCCCCAGAAGATTTACTTGCACGAAAATGCAGGCTGCAGATGTGAAATTTGTTTAACGCCTCTTCCCGAAGAAAAAAGACTTGCCCTCAGACCGGTAGCTTCAGATAATGGGATAGAAAGGTCTGGCTTTAGATCAGATTCCAATAACAGACCTCTTGCTTTTTTGTGCTTTTCGGTAAGAATGTGTAGTGCCCCTAGGTTGGGTAGGCTTCTTCTGTCTGAGCAGACAATGGCTGTACCTTCTTTATCACATCAGTCTTGGCTTGGAGCAGCGTCTGGAGTGAGGGGCTCAGCAGACCGATCCGTGCATGGCAGTCTCTGCCACAGTTGGTGCAGACAAAATTTGGACACCGGGTTGGTGGCCCGTTTTTCGATATCTCTCTCCTTCATGCTGCTTCATCTGTCTGTCTTTCTGTCTGTCTATCTGTCTGTCTGTCTGTCTCTGTCTCTCTCTCTGACTGTCTGTCTATGGTTCTCCACCATCCACTGCGAGTTTCTGTAAGCGCTTCCCAGCTGTCTGAGTTTATGTCAGTACCTTTCATATCACGCTTGCACACACATCCTTGCAAGGTAGTGCTGGACGCCCTGAAGGACCGTGTCCTACAGTAAGTTCACCATACAGGATGTCCTTGGGAATGCTGCCATCCTTCATAGTTTTGACGCTGGGGGCAACAGCAAAGTGAGAGGCTGTATGATCAGCGGCTTTCCCACTCTATGGAATTCCACTTTTCAGCTTA
>CM054152.1:28268390-28273390 GCA_028751875.1 Rapana venosa | reverse complement strand
CATGCGATTTGCGTGGATGACTCTCGTGCTTTTTTTTTTGGGGGGGCTGGGGGGTGGGGGGGTAGGAAACGTAAAAGAGATTTCACTGTCCAGACTCCCAGAATGGCTTACAGGTCTTTAAATTGTTCACTTTGAGCCGTTTCTAACGTCATTATTGTCTATAAGGCAAATGAGAAGTTTGTGACAATTGTTGGTGGGAATATAATAATAATAATAATAATAATAATAATAAATGGAATTTATATAGCGCTGAATCTTGTAAAAAACAAACAAATCGAAGCGCTTGCACTCAAATCATGTACACGCATGCAACTCTCCTTAAACATAATAAACAACAGATTTCAAATCCATGCGCGAGCACGCACGTACGCACACACACACATACACACACACACACACACACACACACACACACACACACACACACACACACACACACACACACACACACACACACACACACACACACACACACACACACACACACACACACACACACTCGCAAACACACTTAGGAGGTGAAGGATGCTGTTGAAGATTAGGGACAGATATGAAGGGAAATGTCTGAGGTAGGAAATAAGTATGTTTTGAGGCTGGATTTGAAGGTATCAAGTGAAGGCTTTTGGCGAAGTGAAAGAGGGAGGTCATTCCAGGTGGATGGACCAGAAACAGAGAAAGAGCGACGGCCAACAGTGGTTTGTTTGAATCTGGGTGTTCGAAAGCACAAAGTATCTGCGGCTGAACGAAGGGAACGGGATGGAGTGTACAGGTGAAGACAGTTACAGAGATAAGAGGGTGCAGATTTGTGGAGACATTTGAAACAGAGGGTATTGATCTTATACTCCAGTCTTTGTGAGACAGGCAACCAGTGATGAGATCGAAGAAGAGGAGTGATGTGTTCAGACTTTTTCTTTCTTAGGACCAGTCGAGCTGCAGAGTGTTGTATGCGTTGAAGAGAGTGGATGGATGATGCTGGTAGGCCAACCAAAAGAAAATTACAGTAGTCTAAACGTGAAAGAATGAGAGATGTGACAAGCTTGGAAGTTGCATCAGTGGACAGATACTTGCGAATATGGAAGTCTTTGTGTCACGATGATATTTAGGGATTTAAAAAAATCTGTTGGGAAATGCTGCTGCGACAGATGTTGCACCATCTAGACACTAACACTAGCTAAAAGGTTTGTAAAAAACCGAGGCTTTGGGTTGATTGATATACACATATTTTTTTACCATTACTGCTGTCGAGATGGACAGTGAGTAACAGCGCAGAATGTATAGGTAGGATGTATAGGAGCCTGCATTTATGATAGAGTTTGTTTTTGTATTATGTTGAAATATCTCTAAAAGATATTGCTTCAGCAACATCCCAGCGTGACCCAGAGTTCTTTATGTACTGGAGTCATGACAGGGTTGTGTTTTTTTCCCCCTATAGGAAATGGCTTTGGAAGAGGTGGCATTATTCTTAGGGAAGATGAACTGAAAGGTCTCTGAACTTTGGAGGCTGTCAGTCGTACATTGACACCAATTTTTTGTCATCATTACTGTCTGGGAACAAAATGACAACCTTGCAGAGAGCGTTTTGTAGGCTATAATAGAAGTCTGCATGTCTATCAACATGTGATATTTATATAGAAGTCTGCATCTGTATCAACAAGTGATTTTTATATAGAAGTCTGCATGTGTATTATAACGTGATGTTTATATAGAAGTCTGCACGCATGTTCACATTTGTTTGTAGTTTTTCTGTTGAGAACAGCTTTGACATCTGAGATATATATCTGACAGATCTTTAAAACTTGAAGTCCTGAAGTTGTTCATTTTACACCATTTTTGTTGTCAACACATTTTGTCTGGAAGCAAAACCAGACTGTGTAGAAAGTGTTGGTGGAATAATGTATAAGCGTGCATACATGACAACCTTCGTTTAAAAAATATTGTATTGTGAAATAGCTCTGACAGATGTTGCATCATCTCTATAGCATAACGGGTTCTTAAGGCCTTGGAAGCTGACACCATCTTTTTGCCATTACGATTCTCTGGAAATAAAGTGAGAACAATGCGAGAAAAAGTATAGGTAGGTGGAATATACAGGAGTCTGCATTTATGATACTGTGTTTTTTTCTCATCAGGGAAAAGTTCTGCGAGATGCTGCATCAGCAATAACTTTTTTTGTAAACCTTGGAATGTGTACGTTGTTAACATTATACCATTTTTGTCATAAGTCACGTCTGGAGGCAAGGTAAGGGAAAAAAAACACCTCCAGTGAGAACTGTGCAGGAAGAGATGATGTAATAGGTAGGAGTCATTGTGTATGATAGTACTGACTGTTTGTTTTTTTGCTGTTGCTGTCGTTGTGTCGGCAATAGCTGTGAAAGGTGTTGCATCACATCATCCAGCCTCCCAGAATAGCAGAAAGGTCTCTCCTGCCTGACATCAGTGATGGTGGTCATCACCATTGTCTGGAGGCAAAGTGACAACAACGTGAAAAGTGTAGGTGGGAACGTGTAGTATAGGGGGCCTGCCTGCCTTCGTGATATTTTTCTTTTTATTCTGTTGAGAATAAACTCTGAAAGACGTTGCCTCCTCCATGTTTATTTTCATTCTGTTGAAAATAAACTCTGACAGATGTTGCCTCCTCCATGTTTATTTCCATTCTGTTGAGAATAAACTCTGAAAGATGTCGCCTCCTCCATGTTTATTTTCATTCTGTTGAGAATAAACTCTGACAGATGTTGCCTCCTCCATGCTTATTTCCATTCTGTTGAGAATAAACTCTGAAAGATGTTCCCTCATCCATATCTCTCCCACGCTGACGTTAGATGCGCTGGGCCTGACTTGTCAGGCGCTTAACGGCAGCGCAACGCATTTTCCCTCATATTAGAGAGAGCAATATGCCGTCTAAGCGTTTGACGAAGAATCAATACTGCAGAAGGACTAAAAATAAGGCTTTTA
Organism: Rapana venosa; assembly: GCA_028751875.1. Taxonomy (NCBI): domain Eukaryota; kingdom Metazoa; phylum Mollusca; class Gastropoda; order Neogastropoda; family Muricidae; genus Rapana; species Rapana venosa. The sequence goes on along the minus strand of CM054152.1, from coordinate 28,270,438 downwards.
AATATTCCAATCTTTAACTTGTCCACTTTACACACACTTGTTTATACAAAAACTGCTGGTGTAACATGTAGGGATCTGCATGCATGAGAGCAATACATTTTTGTTTTTATAGAAATGTTTGAAATTGCTGTGAAAGATATTGCAATATCGGCATAGCAGAACGGCTTAAAAAGTCTTGAAATCGATGCTGAAGTCTCCTAACTGCTCACTGAAAACAAACTTGATATCACTGCTGTCTGGAAGCGAAGTGCGAACTGCGCAGAAAGTGTGGATGAGATTGTAGGGAGTGTATAATGCATGCATGAGAGAGTGTGCGTCTTATTCCACCGGGAACCTCTCTGAGGTGTGCTACATCCTTCACCCTGCAGACCAGATGGAAAGTCTGTGAATCTTGGAGGTCGCTGCATCGTTCTGTTCACTTCATTCCATCGCTATCTTTGATTCCATCTCTCTACTGGGGTGCGAGAAATCTCAAAGCACTTAGTTTCACGATCATAATTGTTTTGAAGTAATAATAATAATAATAATATATGGAATTTATATAGCGCTGAATCTTGTAAAAAAAACACCCAAACAAATCGAAGCGCTTAAAGTATACATATTTAAAATACGTATTGTGGTAAAAGATCTAATCATTTAAATCGGAATGCTTGAGCATCTTTCTCTCTCTTATTATATATGCAATCAATATTGAGAGGGCGCGCGCGCGCGCGTGCGCGCACACACACACAAAAACACACACACAAAACACACACACACACACACACAAAACACACACACACACACACACACACACACACCCCACACGTGCAAGCACGCACGCATACACACACACACAGAAAGGAGAGACAGACAGACAGACACAGACACTGACAGTCTCTTTCTCTCTATCTAGAGAGAGACAGTGACAGAGACAGAGGGACAGAGAGACTGACAGAAACAGAGTGACAGACAGATAGACAGGCAAACAAAACGGACATGCAACTAGACAAAGCCTACACATGAAAACAATGCGTTCTTATTAATCTTTAAAGCGTGTCCAATAAAAAAATATAAAGAACATCGTTGCAAGTTTTTATTTGTTGCAAAAATTCAATAAAATTTATTACGTGTGAACATGGCCCTCCTGATTGCAACAGCAAATTAGTTGGGACTGTATTGAGTGAGACCAGGAATGCATCAAATCTAAAATAAGAAACATGTTCAACTTTTGGCTCGTCTGTTTTTGCTTTTTTGGTGTTGTTGCTGTTGGTTTTTTGTCAACTAGTTAATAATTGGACATTGTCAAGCACAGGCCTATTTTGGATTCTTGTCCCGATGCATGCCAGGCTGATTGCAAGAGCTTTTCTTGGTGGGCTGTCTTCTTTGTTCTAATCCCTGTTTCTGTCTGGTGTGTTTGTCTGTCTGTCTGTCTGTCTGTCTATCTGTCTGTCGGTCTATCTGTCTGTCTATTTGCTTGTCTGACTGTTGGTCTGTCTGTCAATTTGCTTGTCTGTCTGTCTATCTTCTGTCTGCTTGCCTTCCTCTATCCATCTGTCTTTCTGTCTTTCTCTGTGTCTCTTTCTGTTTGTCTTCTTACTGTTTTTGTTTCGATCTATATATCTCTTTCTCTCTGTCTTAATTTTCTCTCTCTCTTTCCCTCTTTCTCTCTCTTTCTCTCTCTTCTCTCTCTCTCTCTCTCTCTCTCTCTCTCTCTCTCTCTCTCTCTCTCTCTCTCTCTCTCTCTCCTTCTGAATCAGAGTCTGGTCTATTTGTCTCTTGTATCTCTGTATCTGCCTAATGTCTTGTCCTCTGTCTTCTGTCTGTCTCTGTCTGTCTCTGTCTGTCTCTTTTGTCTGTCTGTCGCTGTCCTGTCTATGTTTTGTCCGTCACTTTCTCTCTCTCTCTCTCTCTCTCTCTCTCTCTCTCTCTCTCTCTCTTTCCCTCTTTGTCTCTCTGTCTCTGTCTTTGTTCTCTGTCTCTCTGTCTCTCTCTTCTCTCTCTCTGTCCTCTCTCTCTCTCTCTCTCTCATCTCTCTCTCTCTTCTATCTCTCTCTCTCTCTCTCTCT
>CM054152.1:28243390-28263390 GCA_028751875.1 Rapana venosa | reverse complement strand
TAAATGAGTACCTGCCCTCTTTAAGGACACAGAAGGGTAAAGCAGCAAGGGAGATGACAAGGGCGCCATCCTCAAAATACTGGCCCCTGGAGAAGCTGAGGTATTTGACAGCTTGCTCTCCTATGATTGCATAGGTTAGGGGACGCCTTACCTAGATATACGTAAGCATAACCACCTTACCAATTGCGTCTGGTTTTCTTGTTGATGCATGCACGTCTGTGTAAGCGTGTACTTGCCTCCTTTCATTTTCTTCCTTTGGGAAGGGAGAAGGTGGAGTGGAGTGTGGTAGGGGTGGTGGTGGGGGGAGGGTAAAGGGTGAAGGCATGGTGTAAAAGAAATGATGTTATCACGATCTATCGTGACTAGTGGTGTTTATGCTTTTGTCTCTGCGCTATGTCTGTTTCTCTTTCTGTCTGGTCTTTCTCTGAAGGTCTGAAGAGTGTTTTTGTAAAAAAAAAAAAAATAGGAATGAAAAAGCATGTGTGTGTGTGGTGGTGTGGTGTGTGAAGAGTGTGTTGAGAGAGAGTAGCGAGAAGTAAGCAGAGAGAGAAGAGGAGAGAGAGAGAGAAGAGAGAGATGAGAGAAGAGAGAGAGAGATAGAGAGAGAAGAGAGAGAGTTCGATAATCCACAATGAATCACCCGAAAGAAATGTATTCAGCTTTTACACCGTACTTCTGATGGAAGCCACCGAGACAAGCAACGCCTTTTCAGCAGTTTAATGGGCGTTCTCAACATCTTGTATTCCGTGAGCTCATTTCCATAGGACACAAAGGGTGGATGTGTTTTCCTTCCCGCTTTTTATTCTTACTTTCTTGCTGGAATCTTGAAAGAAGCAGCACAGTTCTTTTATTACCCTAAAACCGACCATTTCTACGGCCCTCCTCTCTTCCTGTTTATTACCGTCTTGTTTCAGAATAACTCATTCAGTTTCGTCTTTATCGCGTTTCTCGAGTCGCCGTTAGGTATAGTACGAATGTTAACATCAGTTTTGCATCAGTCTATGTATTCGATCAAAAAAACACACACAAAAACAACCCCCACCCCCACCCTTTAATGGTGCTTCTGTTCCATTAATTTGTGATGTCCTCTTTTTCGCTTCGTGTAGAAGGGGGGGTCGTTGTCCTATTTTCAGAAACAAAACAAATAAGGATAAAAAAAAACCAAGTTGGAGGTGAGACATCATTAACCGAAAATAGTGTGAACTACAGTGAACTTTGGATGTAAAATTTGTCTACTTGTTCTACCACCACCACCCCTCCCACCCCCACATCCCCACCCTACTTCCCCCACCGCCCCCTCACACTCTAAACCTGAAAGTTATAAGATATAACCGACAGACCTTCTCACACAAAGATGCTTCCAAATTCAATGATTTAACAGACAAAGTTCTGGAACGAACACAATGATCTATGTCTCCCTAGATAAAATGGCATATAGAGACATTTTCAAGCCAAAAAGAAATGTGAAGATATGTTATGTTATAGTCGTTCAGTTATAGTGTCTAGGAGTCGTAAACTAGTTCTGATCGTCTTTCCGCGAGACTTTGTGATTCACGAAAGTGATGTTGCCTGCTATGCGGCTTGCCGTGGATGTGAGATTGTTAGTTGTGTGTGTGTTGTGTGTTAATAGTAAGGTAAAAAGCTGTGTTTCTGTTATCGTTAGACAAGAAATGGCACTTGTATCTCGTTCTTCTATCTATCTATCTATCTATCTATCATCTATCTATCTATCTATTATCTATTATCTTCTTTTGTTGTTGTCTATCTATTTCATCTATCTATCTATTCATATATCTAATCTGAAAAACTTCTATTATCTATCTGTCTGTCTATCTATCTACCTATAGACCATCAATACATTGCTCTTATATCTTTATTATCTATTATTTCTGCCATCTATCTATCTATCTATCTATCTACTATCTATCTATCTATCTATCTATCTATCTATCTATATCTATCTATCTATCTATCTATCTATCTATCTATTATTTATCTATCTATCTATCTAACTTTCTATCTATCTATATATGTATTATGTATGATGTATGTATTTATGTATGTATAGTATGTATGTTATTATGTTTATGTATTATCTATCTATCTATCTTCTTCTATCTATCTATCTGTCTGTCTGCGCCTCAGTCTGTCTGTCTGTTTGTTTGCAGATCTATCTCTAATCACTACCCTCGCATTCTCCTGTGTACTGTTATATTGAGTACAGGGGCTGAAGTGATGTGTATGAATTTTCTTTTCGATCTGTCTACACCAACTTTTCCCATCAAAACTTGACTCCCGAAGGGGCAATGTATCTGTGCAGAAACAAAAGTTTCTGCTCAGCCTGAGGATTCAGTACAAAGACACATGCAGAAATATTTCCATCATCTTTCCCTTTCCGGTGCTATCGTTTGCACGAGCGATTAGACGAGCAAACAAACAAACAAACAAACAAAGTAAAGAAACAAAATACTGAACAACTCTGGGTAAAAAATATCCCCAGCAACAAAAGATGAAACGTAGGACATAAAATGATTGAAATACCAATTCATCCATTCAGATTTTTCTTTATTCTGTCGTACACGTATAAACAGACAAACAGCCCTAAGTGTGTGTGTGTTTGTGTGTGTGTGTGTGTGTGTGTGTGTGTGTGTGTTTGTGTGTTCGTGTTTGTGTGTGTTGTGTTTGTGTGTGTGTGTGTGTGTGTGTTTGTGTTGTGTGTTTTGTGTGTGTGTGTGTTTGTGTGTGTGTGTCTGTGTGTTTGTGTGTGTGTGTTTGTGTGTGTGTGTGTGTCTGTGTGTTTGGTGTGTGTGTGTGTGTGTGTGTGTGTGTGTGTGTGTCTGTGTGATGCATTGGTGTGTTCACCGGACAGGAAGATGGCATGAATAAACAAAACCAATTTCTGTCCTGTATTGTGTAGATTTGTGTTTTTTGTTGTTGTTATTTGTGCCTGAGATAGAAACAAACAGCATGCGAGAGCATTCATAGATTTAGACACAAGCAGACAGACGGTCATGCATACACACGCATGCAGGCACGCACACACGCAGTTGCGACACATAAACACACACACAAACATACACATATCTATCTATCTATCTATCTATCTATCTATCTATCTATCTATCTATCTATCTATCTGTCTCTCTCTCTCTCTCTCTCTATATATATATATATATATATATAGTTATAGGAGAGAGAGAGAGTAGAGAGAGAGAGAGAGAGAGAGAGAGAGAGAGAGAGAGAGAGAGAGAGAGAGAGAGAGGAGAGAGAGAGAGAGAGAGAGAGAGAGAGAGCGCACACACACACACACAAAACACACACACACACACACACACGACACACACACGCACACACTGACCTCAGGCGTGTCTTTGAGTGCAAGTGCAAGTGCGCATGACTGTGTGTGTATGCTTACGCGCGTTTATCTATCTTTCTGTCTGTCTGTCTGTCTATCTCTGTGTGTGTTTGTCTGTCTAATCACCTAGTATTGTAACACACACACACACACAAGCCAGCCAGTGGATAGCAAAGCAAAGTCACTACAGCAGAGACTGCCAAACGGCTTCAGTCAAGTACAATGGACAACGGATTGCACCAGAAGAATAAAAGGTGCGACATTTTTGGCCACGGGTTTTTGGCTTTGAGCGTGTTGTCCTTCAGTCCCAGTGACTGGCCGGCAATGCTTGTAGGCTTGGCATCAACACAGTCTCCGAGCGCCCTTGGGTGAAAATTGGTGCTAGGTGTTGGCCTGGGTGTTCAATGTGTGGACGTAATGGATTAGTGGTCAAGAGGTCACGCGCTTGTCTAGAAAGAGATAAGTTGTAGGTTTGATTCCCTGACTGAGCCCGAGGGTAGTGTGGTAGTCTGGGAGTTAGGATTGTTTTTAATGAAGTGTTAAATTAATGTCAGGATTGTTTTTAATGAGATGTTAAATCAATGCCTCAAGTGTAACACGCATTCCGCGCAAATGAAAAAGCAAAAGTGACAAGAGAGGAGGTGTTTCTAGCAAAGTTCTGTAGAAATGAATAAAGTCATTTCTGATACAGATGTCAACTTTTGATAGCCCCGACAGGAGTTTTGTTTTAAAAAGGACTGAACTATAATTATAGTTGCGTGTGTATGCATGTGTGTATGCGCGTGTGTACGTGTCCGTGCGTATTTGCATGTGTGTGTGTGTGCACGTGTGCGTGCATACTCGTGCACGCGTGTGTATGTCCGTGTGTGCGTGTCCTCTCGTGTGTATGTAAATTGGTGATAAAAAAGCCATCTGATCTGTAGCATGTGGGGTCCATTTTCTAGATATATCTAGGGCGGATCACAATCTTACAGCAGTTAAGCAAACCATTCAGTGTAGATAACGCACTCGGACAGACAGACAAACAGACAGACTGACAGACTGACAGAGATAAAGTGAGAGAAAGGAACACACACACACACACACACACACACACACAGAGAAGAGAGAGAGAGAGAGAGAGAGAGAGAGAGAGAGAGAGGAGAGAGAGAGAGAGAGAGAGAGAGAGAGAGAGAGAGAGAATCTTGGAACTATCCCGCACGGTGTAATCTTCTCTACTGGAATCCCTGTACCTTTAACAACATAATACAATTCAACATACTGCTTTCAGTAACACACATCAGTAGCAGACTGCTTTGACAAAAACCACCTCAGCCTCCCCCAAAACGAAGACAGAACCGAATCACACGTCAATGGACCATCAACAACCATTCCACTCTTTGCATTAAGTGTTAAAACCTTTCTTTCCAGAGACTTAGCTGTTTTCCTTCCTAGAGTCAAGTAGTGGGTGGAAGAACTCTTTTTACATTCGAATTCTATTTCACCTCGACAAGAATTTTGCAAAAAGATATTCAGATATGGTGAGGGGGCGGGGTGATGGGAAAGATGAGGGGAGTGTAGGTGGCATGTTCGTTTGTTTTTTTCTAGGTCAGGTCCTCTGGGATAGGATGTAAAATGGCTCAATTGAATTACCGCTTCAGTTCCTCTGTAACTTCTACAGTTAGTCTCGGGGAACAGATTCTAACTTGAATTTTACCATCAATTCTTTTTGTGAAGTGTCACTTTTTGCTTAGGAGAGGCTGAGGGGTTTTTCCCTTTAAAAGTAGGGCATGCATGGTGGGTGATATTTTCTTTGCTTGTTCCGAGCCTAAATTGATTTAAGGTGAAGGCAAGATTAATTTAGAACACGTTGAATCAGGCAAATGCTTTTTGTGTGTGTTTCCTTGAAAAACAATGTTACTCGTATAAAAAAAAAAAGTGTATGTAATTTGGGAAAAAAATGCAGTTTTCGATTGAGGTGATTAAGCAAGTGCAGTGTAGAGAATTGGGGGAATGTTTAGCAACACAATGATTTGCCCCTTTGGGAATCTGATTCCTATGTTATGACAAGCTGATGAAAATAGGCTTTCATCAAATTTCTGAGTGGGTTCTCTCTCTCTCTCACTCTCTCTCTCTCTCTCTCTCTCCGCTTTGCTTTCTTTTACAAGATGGCTGAACACTTTGGTCTCTCATTCCAGCATCTTTGCTGCTGATGGTGAACGACCAATGGCTATGACAAGGTTGAAACGTTCATTATGTATTTGTACACGGCTCCGTTATTAGATCCTTTTGGTATGTTGAGGGGATGACACAGTTTGGTGGCCAGAGCACTAACTTGCTCTCCCCAAGTTCAGGTTTAGCAGCATTGAGCGTGATAGATGGGTGACCGTTTGTGCATCGTGTGCTTCAGTACAGTTCCTCACCTCACCCAGTTGTAAATGGGTACTTACCCTCTTTAGGGACCAGGGAATGTGTAGCAGCGATGGAAAAGAATCGGGCGCCATCCTCAGTATACCGGCCCCCGAGAGAAGCTGAGGTCTCTGACACCTCGCTACCCATCGACCGCATAGGCTATGTGAACACCTTTACCACTTAGTACGTGTAGCCCATACTTCAGATGAAAAAGTGGAGATAGTTCGTTAAACTCATTCCACTAAAAAACAGAGCACTATCTCTTATGAAAAAACTATATTTTCCAGTGTATACAGCCAAGGTGTGAAATCAGTCGATCATCCAGATCATGCAAATGTTGATAAGAGAGGAGGGCGGAGTGGCGGAGGAAGGGGAGGGGGATAGACTGATCTCATTCTTGTGATGTGATGGTTACTAAGGGTTCATGTTCAAGCCTTCTCTAGGATGTCTGTTCAAAGAGATTTCTCTCCCCCCCTCCCACCCTGGATTTTACATCGCATATTACTGGCACTTACTCCTCTCGCCTGAAAGTCTTTTGGGCGAGACTGCAAGTCGAGGTCTCGTGCAGAACGCAGGTAAAATACATTAAACACGCGTTAAAATTTCATCATCTTTCGTTGGACTTTCAGCCGGTTATGGCTGGTGGCATGGATGACACGAGCATACCCAGCATGCACCGTCAACGCAAGGGACGGACTCCGCCAGGATCCTCTTGACTACTTAGAAAGACTTGAGGGCAGTGTCTGCAAGGACGTGAAGGAGGAGGTCAAGTCAAGTCAAGTCAAGTCAGGTCAAGTAAAGTCGAGCCAAGCCAAGCCAAGTCAAGTGCTATTAACCCACCATTTAAATCACATACTGCAATAATCCATAGGTTTTCGAATCCAAGCCAGTGAAGGGGAAGTAATGGGAAGAAATAAAATCCTTCACCCTCACTTATCCCAATGGGGCTCCACTGAATATTTTTTGCAACCAGCTTCCTCCACTCCTCGCAGTTTTCAGCTTTCTGTGCCAAGTCGTTCCACTCAAGGCCAGTCCACTCTCCGGGATATTGTCTTTATCCCTGAGGAATCAACTCAATATCACCAAATAATTATTGAACCTGCGTTTCAAAGTTCTGGGAGCGAGTTTTGAATGTACACAATTTGACTCCTCACCTCACCTATCCCGAAGTCCCTTGGACCATAGGGGCCGGGCACTAATGAAGATTTTTTTTTTTGCAAACCAGCTTCCTCCATCCCGGCGGTCCTCTGCTTTCCGTAGCAATTCGTTCCAATTTTGACTGAAAAGAAAATTGAAAAGAAAAAGGAACATTCTTTCTACCATTGCAGCAACAGTCCAGTGTTTGTCTAAAATGCACCATCCTGGTTATCAGCAGCAGCAGCAGCAGCAGCAGCAGCAGCAGCAGCAGCAGCAGCAGCAGCAGCAGTAGCAGCTCTCCTGAGAATGCAGCCACATGTGGCGCCAGCTCCCTGATAGGACCACAGCACGGATGGTGTGTTGCCAGGGGCTGGAAGGAACCAAAGGGCTTTTCCTTATCGCTTCGTCATCATTCTCATCCTTAGTCTTTCCTGGCTAGTTCAATGTGACACACAGAGAGTGTGAGTAAGGGGGGGAGAGGACGGGGGATGGGGGGGAGGGTGGTGGTGGTGGCGAGCGCTTGCAGCAAAGCGTTTTTTTCTTATCGCAATCATCGTTATCATTATTATTCTCTGGCTAGTTCAATATGACACGAGGGAGTGAGAGAGGGAGGGAAGGGAGGGAAGGGGATGGGGTAGGGTTGTGTTGTGTGGGGGGGGGAGGGGGTTGGAGTGCGGGGTACTTGGATCAAAAAGAGCTTTTTCCCTTATCGCTTCGTCGTTATTATCATCCTTATTATTCTCTGGCTAGTTCAATATGACCCACAGAGAGTGAGAGAAAGAGAGGAAGGGAGGGAGGGGAGGGATGGGGGGAGGGCGGTGTTGGGGGTGGGGAAGGGGGGTGGCGGCGCTTGGAGAAAAGCGTTTTTCTTATCGCATCATGGTTATCATTATTATTCTCTGGCTAGTTCAATATGACACGAGGGAGTGAGAGAAGGAGGGATGGGAGGGATGGGGGGATGAGAGATGGGGGAGGACGCTTGGACTGAACTGAAGTGTTGTTTTTTTTTATTATCGCATCATGGTTATCATTATTATTTTCTGGAGAGTTCAGTACGAGAGAGAGAGAGAGACAGAGAGAGACAGAGACAGACAGACAGACAGACAGAGAAAGAGGAGAAAGATAAAGAGGACAGCTGCTGTGTAGATAGATTAATCAACGACAAAAAAATACCTGACCGAAACAAACAACTAAAGAAAAACAAGACACAACAAAAACCTGGTCAGCTTTCCTGCTAAAGCACGGTTTTGCCATTTAATGTTGCATATTATTATACAGTCATTCTTAGTAGATAAACAGCATCTTCCCCCACTAGCATTACCATGTTACAGGAATATGCAAATTAAAAGCTTTATCTGTAAGAAACATCCTAAAAATCTTAACTGTTACATCTCTAGTATGTCTGTCTGTACGTCTGTCCCCCCTCTCTCTCTGTTTGTCTGGACTGTGTCTTCCTGTATGTCTGCCTTCCTGTCTGTCTGTCTGTTTGTCTCTCTGTCTCTCTGTCTCTCCCTCCCTCCCCTCTTCTCTCTCTGTATGCCTCCCAATTAGTATCCGATTTCTAAAACCTGGCTTTAAGTTAAACACTTCTTGATTCATCAATAAAACACTACAGTAATGGTACACTTAACATCATTTATACTTTTTTGTGTCTAGCTGTTGTTACCGACAGTGCAACTGTGCTTGGTTAAATCTGCACAAATCAGTGTCAACAGTTCCGCTGTGGTAACAGTATCACGATAAACACGATGTTACCTAAGGCAAACACTGATAGCAAACACGCGCTACAATGTCTGACGCCTTTAGGATAATGGTTTTCAACTGGGCGAGCAAACACACACACATACCACACACACACACGCGCGCGCGCACGCACTCACACACACACATACGCATCCACACGCACAAAGAGAGAGAGAGAGAGAGAAGAGAGGAGAGAGGAAGAGAGAGAGAGAGAGAGAGAGAGAGAGAGAGAGGAGAGGTCATATCAAAGTAAAACAAAGCAAAGCAAATCAGGTTCTTTTACTTTTACAAAGATAATGAATAAACACGTCAGTGGGTTTTATATATTTTATATACATCCAGCCCCAAAACGGATAGCTAGTACTGTGTGTGTGTGTGTGTTGTGTGTGTGTGTGTGTGTGTGTGTGTGTGTGTGTGTGTGTGTGACAGAGAAACAGAGAGACAAAGACATACAGATACAGAGAGAGAGAGAGTCAGAGAGACAAACAGACAAACAAACAGACAGACAGACTACAGACATAAAAACCAATTAACTTCACACAAGCGCAGAAGCCTAATAGACCAGACGAAGATTCACCTTGACCATTCATTATCTGCGGTCCATCGCACGTACATAGAAAGTGACAATGGGTTGCCACCCCTTTCCGACTGACAGATGGATGGATCAGGGAAAGTCAGGCTTTCACGCACGCCTGCACAGATGCATTGAGGCACGCACCCACGCATGCATGCACGCACACACATACACATGCACGCACACACACACGTCCGTACGCGCGCACACACACACACACACGTACGCACGCAAAGACACACACACACACACAGTAAACAGACAGCTAGCATGCTAGACAGGCAGACAGGAAAGATGCATACAGAACCGCATACATACATACATACATACATACATACATACATACATACATACATACATGCATGCATCATGCATACATACATACATACATACATACATATATATACATACATACATACATACATACATACATGCGCACATGCAAACATACATATATCCATTCATTCATCCATCCATCCAACCATAAATACATACATGCATATATACATACATGCAAACACACATATATACATATAAATATACGCACGTACGTACATACTGACATAAAAAAACACACCCTTAACAGGAAGATATGTGTATACACATACTGGAGAACAAAGAAATAAGCAAGCGTCTAGTATTGGTATGGGGGGATAAAATGCAACATAGATGCAGGATGCTGATTATAATATGTGGGTAGATACACATTATGGCATTAATGAAGTAAAATGGTTCTTGTCCTATTTGACTTTTGATGATGACAGAAAGTAAGTAGCGATGATTAAAGGAAGCCAAAGCTTGCTATAAAAACAAGAAGTTGAAAGCTCAGTGGCCGAGAAATGGTATTAATAAAAAAAATAATGTCAGGTCTAATACTGATAGGAATCAGTGAGAGATTACATTGATGGATGAATCTGGACAGACTACCTTAAAAAAGAGGCTTGAGTGATTCACTTTTTTTTCTAAATCAATAGACCAGTTAATAAGTAAGTTGGAGATTTTCTTCCATAATAACAATAAGGCGATTGAACACAAGAGGTTAATATGTTTTTTTTTCTTTTTTGCAGTTCTAATAGCACTTTTCTGAAATAAAATACTGCTATCACGATATTAATTTTGTAAGCTTAGAAAATACGAAACACATAATTTAAACCTTAACTTTAATTCACCTAGGCTACACAACGAATTTTGTCATGTAAAAAAATTGTCATTCCTTCTTTTAAAAAAAAACACCTGTATCAGCACTGTCATCATTCATAACACGAAACAACCTTCTTTCATCTTACTTTCTCCCACTCAAGAAAATGCGTGGCTAGCAAACATCAGCTTGAATCTGTCAGTATAAGAATCCACTTTTTTTTAGCAGGACGACTTGAGCTTAGATAAAAAAAGCTTTTATCTATCGGCCAAGATCTTCCCTGTGTGTTGAAGTACCATTACACACGTCATTCACTCCATCTGACAAATCTAATCAAACATTTTCCAATGGTAGGAAAGCCTTGCAGCTTTTATTATCATTTTTATTTTTTTACGCGTGCATCTCCATCCATGTTCGTTCTTTCAAAGCAGGTAACAACTCCCTCTGAAAGGTTTCATAGAAATGCCCGGATGTGCATGTCATCTTTTCCTTTTACTAGAAGATTCGCGCCATTTTCCCCTATCTCTGCTGGAAAGGAAAAGTAACTCTCGGTCCATTAACATTAAACTTTCTGCAAGAGGGAGCATGGGCATATTTTAGCGATAGGAATGGCACTAGATCTCCATGTGTTGCCCATTTGCTGGAGTGCCTGTCTTGTCTGTCTGTTCTGTCTGTCTTTCTGTTTGTCTGTCTGTTTGTCTCCTTGGTGAAGTGAGAAAGTCTCTTGTCATTTTTGTCAAAGTAGCTTTTTTTGTATTTTAGGTTGATTTGTTGGGTGTTCCCCCCTCCCCATCTGTCTGTCTGCCTGTCTGTCTGTCTGTTTGTCTGTCTCTCTCTCTGTCTCTGTCTTTGTCTCTCTCTATTTCTCAAAATACGGACCATTACCAAATTATGGCCATCATTAAATACCCCGATCATTAATTTATCGCGGTCTGATTTATAATCCCCCCCCCTTTTTTTTAAAAAACATTTCTTATAGAAGTTCTTACTCTTTACTCTTATATCACCAACATTTTTTCTGTTACTTAACCTGAATCTTACCAAATCTGCTACCCTTTACGTACATACGTACGTACATACGTAAGCATACGTGGTGTCTCTTGCATACTCTAAGGACGTAGGAGAACGAGTTGATTTTATTTTCCAGCCGAAGAAGCAGCACTTAGACTAAACCTGCAAGTTAAATCTCCAGGGAGGCTGCGCGCCATACAGCTAGCCTACAAGTGTTGCTGCTTCCATAATTCAATACGGCAGTACATGACTGTCAGCGATGCGACAGACAGACGCGCTGCATTTCTCGGTAGTATAAAACGGTGTCGTATAATGTAGGAAGCGTTCTTCTCTCAGTGTATTGAAGAGAAGTGAAGCCTTAGAAGAACAAAAACAGCTTTTAAAGAGACTAGGCTGGCATGCGTTCAGTGTAAAAACAAGGGGGAGGAGGAGGAGGAGGAGGAGGAATAGTAGTAATAACGGTAGTAGAAGTAGTGGTAGTGGTAGTAGTAGTTGTAGTAGTAGTAGTAGTAGTAGTGGTGGTAGTAGTAGTAGTGGTAGTAGTAGTAGTAGTAGTAGTAGTAGTAGGGTAGTAGTAGTAGAAGTACAGTGGTAGCAGTGTAAGTAGTAATAGCGAGTAGTAGTAGTAGTAGTAGTAGTAGCAAGCAGTGGTAGTATAGTAGTAGTAGTAGTAGTAGTAGTAGTAGTTAGCAGCAGTGAAGTACTAGTAGTAGTGGTAGTAGTAGTAGTAGTAGTAGAGTAGTAGTAGTAGTAGTGGTAGTATTAATGAGATAATGATGATAACGATGATAATGACAATGACGTCGACGACGACAATTAATAATTATGATAATGATAACAATGATGATTATGATAATAATGATGATGATGATGATAATAACAATAATATATGCTGCTGATGATGATGAGGAGGAGGAGGAGGAGGAGCATCATCATTATATCAATAATGAGAATATGAAAAAGAAGAAAAAAGTTATCATTTTTATCATAATCATGATAAAAGTTATAGTGTTAATCATAACACAATTTGAAAGAAAGAATAATAACATTCAATAAATAACACAGCCAAAAGAACTAACCCAAATTCATGAAGGAACACCAGTTCAAATACCTTCACACAATTTAAAACATAAAGGACTAGGCAGGAGTTAAATAAAAAGCGAGAGTCTGAATGACCACAGTCGTGGTGATAGCAGATGGGATTAACATATCTTTGGTGAAAGATTATGTCAACTCGTAAATATTAATTAAGTAATGGTACACACAGGTTTTGTATCTTCTAGAATTAGAATAACATTCCATAAACATCCCAAGGAATACATAAGGCTGGATTGATATAAACTAACTAACGTGGACGGAACGTTTAGTTCATGAGTATTGATATTCGTTAAAAACCCCCACAATATTCCTAAAAGAATGTAGAGCATTGCCTTGGTATATTTTGTATTTTAAGAAATCCTGTTATTGTAACCAAAAAAAAAACACCAAACTGGCTGGGACAAAAAGACACTTGTCTGTGTGCAGTTAAAATCTGTCCGGGTGGATGGTTTACTAATGGCGATTTTAATAGCTCTTTTGTGAACACTTAACAATACTTTAAGTACGTTTTGGCTCGATAGATCCCAAAGCGTAGAAGAATTCATCAATATCATATTGAATATTTGCATACAATAATGATTTCTAGAGACAGGGAGAGACAGACAGAGCAACAGAGACAGAGGTTATCTGTGGTACATAGGGATCTGGATATAGGGCATGTGGGAACTCTCAAAGCCAGGGTCACAGTTATAGCAACAGCAGCAGCAGCAGCAGTTCAGAGAGTGACAGACTGCTTTGGCCACACACCACATATACCATTTTGAAAGGTCGAGGAGTGCCTTCTTTTGCTGCTGTATAAAAAAACCCACCCTGTATTTGATGAGAAACAGTGAAAATAGAAACAAAATGAGCTTTGCGCTTGTTTTGATGCGGAAAGGGGGAGGTGGTTAGGACTTATGATAATATCAGATTAATAAAAGTATAAAAAAAAGGGAGATAAAATGATTGT
Source organism: Rapana venosa (assembly GCA_028751875.1). NCBI lineage: Eukaryota > Metazoa > Mollusca > Gastropoda > Neogastropoda > Muricidae > Rapana > Rapana venosa. The sequence goes on along the minus strand of CM054152.1, from coordinate 28,249,994 downwards.
AAGGTAAGGAATGATTAAATGATATTCGTTAAAAAAAAACCCACAACCATATTCCTGAAAGGATGTAGAGCATTGCCTTGGTATATTTTGTATTTTAAGAAATCCTATTATTGTAACCAGATAATCAGGGAATCAATATTACCAGGGAATGACAGACTGCTTTTGTCACACGCCACATATATTATTTTGAGAGGTCGAGGAGTGCCTTCTATGCTGCTGTATTAAAACACTCCTGTATTTGATGAGAAATAGATGAAAATAGAAACAAAAATGAGCTTTGCGCTTGTTTGATGAGGAAAGGGGGAGGTGGTTAGGACTTATGATAATATCAGATAAGTAGAAGTAAAACAAGAAAAGGGAGACAAACTGATTGTAACGTGAGGAATGTTTCAGCTTCTACACTGACGCCTCGCGCATACTTTTCATCAGTTTCAATCATTTGATCTGTTCATCTTTCTACATTGATGACCCATGCATACATTTCTGTACTTTTTATATTATTCATTCAAACACATATTCACTTTTTGTGAGGATGATCGCAAATAAACAAAGAAAGAAGGGGGTGCATGGTATCTCCTGGAGTTTCTAAACTAAGCTTTTCATCCTAAGACATTCTTCGAAATCGTGTAAGTTGTGAGATAGACACTTCTTTTTTCCCGTTTTTGCTTTCTGTTTGCTCTTGCCTTGAGTTTGCTTTATTTTGCAGAGTCATTTTTAAATCAAACAAATACTTGCTAGTATACCTGAATGGTTGGCAAGTGCTGTGTGGACAATAGCAATCTAACAGGGATTGTTGTGTGACTTGGGAGCAAAGCTTAACTGTGGTTTGCGGCCTTGGCCATTGTTATCAGCAACAAGTAGTCCCTAGAGATTCAGACCATTGCTTCTGCTGCTGCTGCTGCTTCTATTGATTGATTACAGCATGGGGCTGATTGTTGCTAGGCGTTACAGTGTGTACCTTTTTATTGCGCAATAGTTATCACTGTTTTTAGGGTCCGGGAGCAAAGAGAATAAAATTATGGGGATCTTTCTGGCTTGTCCGGAGCACATAAACACATGCACGAGGTCACAGGTCTGCACGCACGATCGCACGCAGGCACGAACACGTACACCCACACACAGATACAGAACAAGGACTGATTACATAGCTGGCTATCTATTCATCTCTCCAGGCACGCAGGCACGCACACATGCACCTACACCGTTACTGACATACCAAATGTGATTGACCACGTCTATCTATCTATCTATCTATCTATCTATCTATCTATCTATATATCTATATACCTACCTACCTACCTACCTACCACTTACCTATCTATCTACATACCTATCTATCTATCTATCCATAAGAAACAGTTATACAAATATATGAAACTTGTCAATAATGTAACGTAACTGACATAATTATCAACACAGAACTAACGTTTCGGCAATAATAATTATGAACACATAGCCGAAACGTATTTAAGTAAAAACAAAAAGAAAGCCATTCTTAACTCATCATCGCCTTAAGCATGCTCAAAACAGCTTTGGATGTTATTATGAGCAAAATGGAGAAAAGAGTAAGTAACCACTAATTTTCACAATTTAAAAGAGCTTTAAGCTTCAATACACTCTAACGTTTCCTGAGCACTTTTGGCAAACATTTTCTTTCAAAAAATGGAATGACAACAAAAGAGCACAGATGTGGTATGGACTATGGACGTGGAAGTGGTAGTGTTGGTGATAGTGATGTTTATGAAGATGTAAGTGATGATGGTGGTAATGGTGATGGTTATGGTTATGGAGGGGGTAGTGGTGATGGTGGTGATGGTTATGACTGTGGTGTGATGATGGTAGTAATGGTTATGAAGGTGGTAGTGGTGACGGTGATGACGGTTACGGAGGTGTTAGTGGTGATGGTGGTGATGATGATGTAATGGAGGTGGTAGTGGTGTTAGCACTGGCACACATGCTTCCGAGGAAAAAAGTGTTTCAAACCTAGAGAGAGAGCGAGAAGGAGAGAGAGAGAGTGGGAGGAGAGGAGGAGGAGCTAGGGGATGGTGTGAGGAGAACGGAGGTGGTAGTGGTGTTAACAGCACACATCTTCCGAGGAAAAACAGTGTTCAACCTAGACGAAGACGAGAAGAACAGAGAGAGAAGAGAGAAGAGAGGGAGAAAGAAAAAGACAGACAACGAACAGAACAGAGGAGGAAGACAGAAACAGACACAAAACACACAACAACACCACAGCACGCACCAAACACACACAACACAGCAGCACTTACGACACACGCTAGCATCTCACACACACACACAACAAACACACAACAAACAGACCGACAATAACACAACAAAAACAGACACACAGAGTCAGACAAGCACGGAGAGACACACGACGCACAACAACATGTTCACACAGAGACAGACATACACACGAACGACAGACATACACAACGAACAGGTGCCTCGTAACAAACACAAGCAGCGCACTGCACTGCACACACGCACAAGCCACCGCGCAAACCACAACACACACACACACACACACACACACACACCACACACACACACACACACACACACACACACACACACACGCACGCACACACACACACGCACACACACACCGCGCGCAACACACACAACACAACACACACACGCTCACAACACACACACCACACCGCGCACACAACACGACCACACACCATTCACGTACACTGACCGCGCACACATGTTCAACCACGCATTTACGCGCACAACACACACATACGCACACACACGAGCGCGACACACACACACAAACACAACACACACAAAACATATCACACACCTACAGGACAACACAGTTTGTGTTTGTTAACTAATGGATCGGGCTCTTGCCTGTACGTTTTTAGTGGTCCATTGGATAGTAGGGACGAAAAGAAAATGGTAAGGTGTCATTTTGGTTGAGTTTTTGCTGGGTTTTTTTGTTTGTTTCTCTCCTAAGCGTGGTAGTTTCTTTGGTTTCTGCTGTTTTCTTGTTGTTTCTTTGTCTGTGTGTTTGTTTGTGTGTGTTCTCTGTTTGTGTATGTTGTGTGGTTTTGTTCTCTGTTTGTCTGCCTTGTGTATGTGTTTGTGTGTCTTGTGTGTGTGTCATGTGTAGCGTTGTGTTCTGTTGTATTGCCTCTAGGCTGTCTCGTTGTCTTGTTGTGTCTTGACTGTTTACCAGCTTATGCTGATCTTTGTTGTCAGCAGTGGCCCTCAACCCTCCGGTTTTATGTCTGTGTGTATCTGTGTGTATCTGTGTGTACCAGTGTTTTTGTTCTTGTTTGTTGTCTGCGCGTTCGTGCGCGCGTGTATGCTTATGTATCTGTCTGTCTGTCTGTATAGGTGCGTGTGTGTATACGCACACGAACTTGTGTGTTAGTCTCCCTGTCTCTCAAACATTTTATCTGTCCCTCCCCCCCCCCCCCTCTTCTCTGTCTCTCTGTTGTTCTCTGTATCTGACTGTCTGATTAACTGTCTACATACAAGGTCACCCAACCTACCAACCAACCACTAACATTTAATCTCTCTTACCATCAACTAACTAACTATTCATGTCGTGTGGCTGGTTTTGTGTGTGTGTGTGTGTGTTTGTGCGTGCGTGTGTGTGTATATATGTGTGTGTGTGAGACTATCATCATCATCATCCTCTTTCATTCGTCACGATCTCTGTGTACATAGAGCCCTGTTTGAGTGATTGATTCCAATGGCCTCGCTTCCCATTCAGTAAGGACGGAAATCATCCGTCTGTGTTGGCAGCAATTACCACTCCGCTGTTTATCGTTCCTTGTCCATTCCTAATGACTGCACTGACAGCGTGGGCAGTCAGTCTAGTGTAGGCTAGTGTAGGCTAGGCTAGGCTAGGGTCTAGTCCATCTATCTCTCTTGTGGGGGGCAAAGTTGTTGAATGTTATCACCGATTTGTTGACGCTTGTGGACGCGCGCGTACAGTCATGTACGCATGCAAGTAATGCAGATAGGTAGGCATGCGAGCATAATTATGCATATACGTTTTGTATGTATGTATGAAAACAGAGACATATACGCTCAGAGTGTACAGAAAGACCTACATATAAAATGTATGTGCATAATTACTTACATATACGCGCACGCGTACAGAGACGCACACAGAGTTTTGTGCATAAGGATAATGATGCATGCTTTCTTAGTGTTTTTTCTCCCTTGTATTGTTTACCAAAGGTTAATGCTGATACTTTGTTGTATCATCTATCTTATCTCATTCCAAGAGGCTGTCAAGGGAAAATATGTATGTGTGTGTGTCTGAGGGAGGAAATCATGTGTGTGTTTGTGTGTGTGTGTGTGCGTGTGTGTGTATCTGTATGTCTGTCTGTCTGTACATGTGTATAAAGCAACCAGTAATGTTTTCAAAAAGAAAAAGAACAACTTTGCGAAACCAGAACGAAAGGTAAAGGAGTTCCTGTAACCTATGCGTTCGTTGGGGAGCGAGGTGTCAGAAACCTCAGCTTCTCTAGGGGCCAGCATATTGAGGGCGGCGCCCATCTCCTCTCTCTCTCTCTCTCTCTCTCTCTCTCTCTCTCTCTCTCTCTCTCTCTCTCTCTCTCTCTCTCTCTCTCGCAGCTTTGCCTTCCCTGACCCTAAAGAGAGCAGGTACCCATTTACAGCTGGATGAACTGGGAGGGCTGTACTGAAGCCAAGGCGCGCAAACGGTCACCCATCCAAGTGGTTACCAAGCTCGACATTGCTTAACCTTACCTTGGAGAAAGCGAGTGCTCTGACCACTGAGCTATCGCACAACCTGGAATCTTAGGTGACCAGACAATAATAATAATAATAATAATAATAATAATAATAATGTATGGAATTTATATAGCGCTGAATCTTGTAAAGCAACAAATCAAAGCGCTCAGATTTTATTTCATACCACTTTAAGTCATGGCAGATTTCTCTCCGTGAAATTCGGGCTGCTCTCCCCGGGGAGAGCGGGAGAACGCGTCGCCACTTAGCGCTGCGCCACCCGCCACCCTTTCACCCTTTTTTTTTTTTTCTGCAGCTGTATTTGTTTCCCTTATCAGAGTGGCTTTTTTCTAAGAATTTTGCCAGGGACAACTCTCTTGTTGCCGTGGGTTTTTTTAAAGGTAAAAAAGGTAAAGGAGTCCCATAACCTATGTGGTCGTAGGGGAGCGAGGCGTCAGAGACCTCACTTCTCTAGGGCCAGCATATTGAGGACGGCGCCCATCTCCTCTCCCTCGCTGCTTTACCTTCCCTGACCCTAAAGAGGGCAGGTACCCATTTACAGCTGGGTGAACTGGGGGAACTGTACTGAAGCCAAGGCGCGCAAACGGTCACCCATCCAACTGGTAACCACGCTCGACGCTGCTTAACTTGGCTGGGGGAAAGCGAGTGCTCCGACCACTGAGCTATCCCGTCCCCCTTTTTTTTACGTGCGCTAAATAATTACGTGTAACACACGGGACCTCGGTTTATCGTCTCATCCGAAAGACTAGCGCCCAGACCACCACTCATGGTCTAATGGATGGGGGAAAATTTTCCGGTCCAAACGGGGTACGAACCGCCGCACACTTCAGACCCGGACTTTTCGCTTTCTAGACAGGCGCGTTACCTCTAGACCACCGATCCACCAGAAGGGTCAGACAAGGGAGCTAAGTACAGCCGTTTCCTTATCATACGAAGCAAACCGCAAAACAACCGCCATTGTTTTTGTTATGATAGCCATGAAGATTTTCGCTATCATTATCACTCTTTTTTTTCGCGAGGAGATTGTTTTCTTCATGTGTAAATGATCTGTCGTTGTCTGTTTGTCAATTGGTTGGTCAGTCAGTCAGTCTGTCTGTCTGTCTGTCGATTGGTCAGTCTGTCTCTCTGTGTTTGATTGGTTGGCTGGTCGGTCTATTCGTTTCTGTCTTTGCCTTTCTTTGTTTGCTTCGGTTTCTCTATCTGTCTGTCTTTCTCTCAGTTTGTCTCTCAGTCTGTCTGTGTCTGTCTGTGTCTCTGTCTATTTGTCTATATGTCTGTCTCTGTCTCTGTCTCTCTCTGTCTCTCTGTCTCTCTGTCTGTCTGTCTGTCTCTCTCTCTCTCTCTCTCTCTCTCTCTCTCTCTCTCTCTCTCTCTCCTCTCTCTCTCTCTCTCTCTCTCTCTCTCTCTCTCTTTTGTGCCGATGTAAGAAGTAAAAGACGTAAGTTTGTGATGAGTTTCCAAACTATACAATCGCACACCGTACTATAATGATCTGCATATTGGTATTGATGGTCAAATATCCGACTGGCTGCCCGTGGCAATATAAGCATTTGATGAATACACCCAATTTTCTTCTTCTTCTTCTTCTTTTTTATCATCATCGTCATCATCATCGTCGTCGTCGTCGTCATCATCATCATCATCATCATCATCATCATCATCATCATCATCATCATCATTCTTCTTCTTCTTCTTCTTCTTCTTCTTCTTCTTCTTCTTCTTCTTCTTCTTCGCATTTCTACTTCGCAATTCTTCTTCTTCGCAATTCTTCTTCTTCGCAATTCTTCTTCTTCGCAATTCTTCTTCGCAATTCTTCTTCTTCGCAATTCTTCTTTGCAATTCTTCGCAATTCTTCTTC
>CM054152.1:28235890-28238390 GCA_028751875.1 Rapana venosa | reverse complement strand
CACACATATGCGCGCGCGCTCACGCACTCACCTACGCACAAGCATACACGAGCACAGACACACACACGCACACTCACACATGCGCATACACAACAACAGTAACAATACCAGCTAACAGTAACACTATCAACTGAAACACGATAAACAAGAACGAAAGAATTAACCAACGTAAAACATTAAAGGCAGGAAGGACAAGCAGATAGACATACAGACACACTACTAGACACCTATACAAGCAGCACAGATTCCACACACACACATACACACACACACACAACACACACTCACACACACACTCACACACACACACACACACACACACACACACACACACACACACACACACACACACACACACACACACACACACACACACACACACACACACACACACACACACACACACACACACACACACACACACACACACACACACACACACACACACACACACACACAACGTACAAAAGACGAGAGTGAACAATGCATCGGCACTTTACGAATCTTTTGAGACAGTACCACCCCCTCCCCCCCCCCCCTCCAAAAAGCCTTCTAAGAGGCTGTCAGTATTCAGACGCAGACTTCCGACCGAAAGCAAAGAACTCTTTAATGGTATACAAAAAGGAACAAGACATAGACAAAGTGGCCCAGTGGTAACGTACCCCTCTAGACAGCAAAAAAAGGTTTCGAGTTCGATTCCAGTCTGAAACCGGACTTTCTCCTAAAACCTTTTCCACCCACTAGGTTTATAGTCTGGGTATTAGTCTTTGAGATGAGTCGCTAAAAAGAAGAAAGAAGCTATGATCCCGTGTGTGATATACATGAAGTGTATGTAAAAGATCTCACAGAGAGAAGAGAGTTGCCTTGGGCAGATATCGAACGGGTCAAAGAAGTCTTCAAGGTGTCTGGAACTGAGGCTGTTCCAGCACACAGTGGACATTCTTCTGTCCCTGTTTCCTCCCAGACGATCAGAATCTGCTTTCTGCCATGTTAGAGAGTAGTGGGAGAGGAAGAGGGAAAGGGAGAGAGAGAGGAGAAGAATGCAAAGAAGAAGAAAATGAATACAAAGAAGAAGAAAAAGAGGAAGAAGAAGAAGAAGAAAAAGAAGAAGAAGAAGAAGAAGAAGAAGAAGAAGAAGAAGAAGAAGAAGAAGAAGAAGAAGAAGAAGAAGAAGAGAGGGGCAGGCAGGTAGGTAGGAAGAGACAGTCAGATAAGTAAAAACAGATACAGAAATACATAAAAGACAACGAGTCCGACAGACAGACACACACACACGCGCAATACACACACGCAAACACAAAACCAAGACACCAAAGACAGACAAACAGACAGACAGACAGACAAGAGGCAGAGAAAGAAGAAAGAAACACAAAACGAAAACTGAAGACAAGGAGTGTGCAAAAACAACAACAACAAAGAAACACAATCACAGCACCAGAGTCAGAGTGAGAGAGAACAAAGGCAGACAGACACACAGACAGAAAGACAAACAGACAATCAGACAGACAGACAGACAGACAATCAGACAATCAGAGAGGCAAACACAAAAAACAACCCCAGACAAGAAGACACACAGACCGCAAACGAAGACTGTTTTATAATGATATTAAGAAAACATAATGCATATCCATTTTAATTCTGACTCCACCCTCCCCTTCCCTCCCTCCAAAAAAGAATAAGGATAAAAACCTCACAAAGCGTCTGAAACCCATGAATATTAATGTACAAGATTTTAAAATGGGACAACAGCAATGGAAATGTACAAAATAAGAAATATAATCAAAATTAAAACAAAAAGAAGAAGAATTGCGAAGAAGAAGAAAATTTGCGAAGAAGAAGAATTGCGAAGAAGAATTGCGAAGCAGAAGATTTGCGAAGAAGAAGAATTGCGAAGAAGAAGAATTGCGAAGAAGAAGAAGAAGAATTGTGAAGAAGAAGAAGAATTGTGAAGAAGAAGAAGAATTGCGAAGAAGAAGAAGAATTGCGAAGAAGAAGAAGAATTGTGAAGAAGAAGAAGAATTGCCAAGGAGGAGGAGGAGGACAACAACAACAGCAGCAACAACAGCAACAACAACAACAACAGCAACAACAACACCAACAACAGCAGCATCAGCAGCAAGAACAACAGCAGCAACAACATAACCAAAAACAGCAGCAGCAACAACAACAACAGCAACAACAACAACAACAGCAACAACAACAACAACACCAACAACAACAACAAGAACGAGAACGAGAACAAGAAGAACAAGTGCAAGAATGGACAGAGAACTAGACACATTGAAAAAGGGGAACTTGACTGAGTGAAAGTTTGGACGCGAGACAACTGGGGGAGAGCTAATGAATATGTAAAACAGGAATTTCATCAGGAAACGTTGGGGGTGAATTCATTATACCATTATTTAAATCAAAGGACGCAGGTGGCGGAGAGAGAGAGAGAGAGAGAGAGAGGAGAGAGAGGAGAGAGAGAGAGAGAGAGAGAGAGAGAGAGGAGAGAGAG
>CM054152.1:28228390-28233390 GCA_028751875.1 Rapana venosa | reverse complement strand
CTTCTCTTCTCTTCTCTTCCCCTGCTTTGTAATAACATACTGTTTGTTTTGCCATCTTCTTCGATGTGTGTGTGTGTGTGTGTGTGTGTGTGTGTGTGTGTGTGTGTGTGTGTGTGTGTGTGTGTGTGTGGTGTGGTGAGAGAGAGAGAGAGAGAGGGGGTAGGGGAAGTGTATGTGGAAGGGGGCGAAGGGCCTGTGCTGGGGTGTTTGTGTGTGTGTGTGTATGTGTGTGTTTGCATCAGTCTGTGTGGGTATTCTTTGTTGTTTAGATGTTTTGTTTGTTTGTTTGCTTGGGTTTCATAATTTGTTTTAGGGGTTAATTTCGCTTGTTTACATAAAAAGATATTGTTGTCATTATCAACCTCACATCGACTGCTTACTGACTTTTCCTTTTATTCCAGACAGCAGAATCTTCATTTGTCTGGGTAACGGGAAACGTGCAGTCATGAGCACCATATACTAAATATACATCATTCCATCTCTTACCTTCTGGTTAATATAAAATGATCCTACACTATTGACGTGCACTGAACTCCATATGACCGACTTTTTTTTTCTTATTCCCCGTTACCATGTAATCAGCCTGGCGGGCAACAGTTCAGTATACTCTTACTTATGGGAAGATATTAGCAGTACTAAACTATAGTCATGTTATCAGAGAGAGAAAACTTCTCTAGCGCTTTACTTTGAACAAGTCGAGTCCAAAGCTCTAAGATATAAAATAACAAGCTCTAAGATATATAATAACAGTATACTGGCCTCACGAAGCACAGAACGATAACAGGACACAAAAAAACCCCACCCAAACCACAACCGGGTAACAATTGTCAGGGGAAATAAACAAAAAATTACAATTACAAAACAAAGAACAATCAGCCAAGATAATATCCAGACAGGTGATTCTATAAGGTTACTGGAGCCAAACGTTACGAAATAAATATTTAAAGGTTACTAAAAAAAAAAAAAGCAGCTGCTAAAATGAACAACCGGTTGGATTCCAGTTCAAGGGGGATATTTTCCTCTGGAGTTAACCATCAGTGCAGACTCCACTCTCCCCCAAAGTCCTTCGGATGAGTCTATAAACCGAAGTCCCGTGTGAGAAGAACATCTTGCGTACACGTTAAATCCTGTTCCGATTTTTGTAAGAGTAGGCCATTGTGTGCCGGTGGAAACATATGACAGAATTCACAAATCCGCATACACACGGGGAATGAATGTAAAAAAAAAGCACATAAGTGCTTATTCCATTATCCTCGATATAAAATAAAAATAAATAAAATGATATAATAAAACCCAAGCAAACACACAAACAAGCAAACACACAAACAAACAAGCAAACACACAAGCAAGCAAACGAGCAAGAAAGCAAACGTTCCTGGCCGGATGCCGGAGGCTTATCAGTATAAACAGCATCCTCGCCTTCTGGCAAAATCTGTGCTAGTAATTCTGTTTTTTCTGTCTCTCCCTTTGTTTCTCTTTGTTTCTGCCTTGGCTTTTTGTTTTTTTCTTCCCGTCACCTCCTTCTTGTCTTATTTTCTGCCTTCTTGGTCCATTCTCCCGCCTTTTTTCTCTCCCCCAGAAAGACTTAAAGGATAAGCATTCTCTCTCTTATGCCGAAGTCGGATACGCTAGGTCTGACTTGTCAGGCGCTTAACGGCAGCGTAACACATTTTCTTTCATAATTTTTATAACAGACAATGATCGTTGCTGTATAGGCGTTCTACGACGACGACTAAGAAAAAAAGCAAACAAACAAACACACAAACAAAGAAGCAAACAGCAAAAAGCTCATAGCACCATCCAATTTTCTTTTATTTCAAATGAAGGACTCGGAATGTTAATAGCACGTGTTACGAAATCAGGCTTTCTGTGGGAAGATGCACAGACGACACATACACACACACACACAGATACATGGACGCACGCACGCGCGCGTGCGCGCACATACACACACACACACACGCGCGCGCGCGCACGCATGCACCCCCCCCACCCCACCCCCCCACACACACACACAAACACACACACACACACAAACACACACAGACAAACAAACACACACACACACACACACACGGACACACACACGCACACACATACACACACACACACACACACACACACACACACACACACACACACACACACACACACACACACACACACACACACACACAAACACACACACTAACATTACGAAATCCATTTGGGGCAGTTTTTGGGCGGAGAAAAGTAGATGTACACAAAGAGAAATGGTACAGAGACAATAACAAGCCATCTCGACACCTACTTGTCTATAAAAACAGGGGGCTGGGGGCTGTGAAGAGGAGGAGGGGAATAGGATGACAGAGAGGAGGGGTGGGGGGGTAAGGGACAGACAGGTTGACTTACAGAGAGAGAGAGAGAGAGAGAGAGAGAGAGAGAGAGAGAGAGAGAGAGAGAGAGAGAGAGAGAGAGAGAGAGAAGAGACAGACAGACAGACAGAGACAGACAGAGAGTGAGAAACAGAGAAAGAGACAGACAGACAGGTATATAGACAGTGAGACAGAGACAGACGGATACATATATAGACAAAGACACAGATAGAGAAGCAGATACACACAGACAGACAGGCAGACAGATAAAGACAGACACAAATGAAGTGATACAGATTTAGAGCGACAGAGACAGTGGGAGACAGACATTGATACAGAAACACAGACAGACAGACAGACAGACAGACAGACAGACAGACAGACAGACGGGGGACGGGATAGCCTAGTGGTTAGAGCATTGCTCTCGCAATCTGACGACCCGGGTTCGATTCCCGTTCAAGGGGATATTTTCCCCTGGAGTTAACCATCAGTACAGACTCCACTCTCCCAAAAGTGAGACTACAAACCGAAGTCCCGTGTGCGAACGCACGCAGAACATCTTGCGCACGCGATACATCCTGTTCCGCTTTTCGTAAGAGTAGGCCATTGTGTGTCGGTGAGAACAGATGACAGCATTTACGAAACTGCATCCACGTGGGGAATAAATGTATAAAAAAAAAACCACCAAGCACATGAGTGCTTATTCCATTATCCTTGTTATAAAAGAATTAAAAAAAAATAAAATAAAAAATATTAAAAAAATAGAATAAAAACAGACAGGCAGAAAGATCACGTACCCACACATTAGACACGCAGGTGCAAGGTGCAGCTATTTGCGGCTGTGTATGTCATCTCATCCATTTTTGTTTGTTTGTTTGTTTGCTTAAAAGGCAATCGCATTGAGAAATTTATTTAGATATATATTTTGTTTTATCATATTATGCAAGTTTGGAAGGTGTGAATCCGTTTGCAATACAATCTTTCAAGGCCCTGCAATCCTACGCTTTGTTAATTAGGCCTACATGGAAATGATTATAAGAAGGAAAAGGAAAAGAAAGTCAGTAACAAAAAATAATATGATTATTATAGCAAACATGAAGAAAGTAAAGACAAAACAATGGAGAAACAACCAACAAACAAAGAATGAAAGAAACGAACGAATGGTTTTGGGGTTTTTAAAATTTTATTATCACTGGAAATATTTTTGGACAAGAAAATTAAAAAGCAGGGAAGAAACTTTCATGAGTAAATAATAATAATAAAAAAAACATTTTCATGAGTAAAAATAGAATAAAAAGGCATTTTCATGAGTAAAAACAATATTAAAAAGCACGGTTATGAGTTTTTAAAAAAGAGAAAAGAATAAAAAGGCACTTTCATGAGTTAAAAAAAAGAAGAAAAAAGGCACTTTCGTGAGCCAAAAAAAATTATATTAAAGAGCACAGTTATGAGTTTTGAAAAAAGGAGTAAAAAGGCACTTTCATAAGTTAAAAAAAGAATAAAAAGGCATAAAATAATTCAAATAATTGTTTTTAATCCGTCACTACTCTTTCCCACATTCAATATTCTAATATCACAAACGTTCAATCACTTTGTTTTTTTAAAAAGTTTTTAAAATAAAAAACCCACACAAAAACGCATGATTAACAACCAAAAAACCTAAAAAATTGTAATAGATATCAGAATGCTGTAAATTATTTACAAATGACAATTCTGTCAATATGGCACATCTATGACAAGAACATATGCAACAGAAAAAAAAATCTTTTTTACCTCAGTTTAGATGCCGGTAAGAAAATCTTCTCAGAGAACATCATCCAAGTGGCAATATGTAATGGATGAGTACAAAAAAGCAGCAACAACAACAAAATATATATATCCACTGTAATCATTTCTATCTTCTCAAGAGAACATTCACCCAAGTGCAATATGTATGATGGATGAGTACAAAAAAGCAGCAACAACAAAAAAATATATCTATCCACTGTAATCATTTCTTTAGAGCAATACAAAACTCCTGCTTCAGGTCTGTACGATTTTGAAAGATTACTTTCCCCCGTGGAGATGCCGGGTGTCTTTCAGTATAACCAGCATCCCACCTTCTGGAAATCCTGTCCTACACATTCCCTCTTTTCTATCCCTCTCTTTGTTCCTTCCTTGTTATTTTTTTTCTTCCTGTCGCCTCCTTCTTGTCTATTTTCTGCCTTCTTCGACAATAATTCTCTTGCCTGCTTTTTTGTTTCCCACGGAAAGACTTACAAGATAACAATTCTCCCCCATGCCGAAGTCGGATGCGCTGGGCCTATCTTGTCAGGTGCTGGACAGCAGCGCAACGCATTCTAGCTCATATGACAGAACAACAATAGTTGTTGTACGAGCGTTCAACCAAGAAGAAAGAAAGAAGAAAGAAAGAAAAGAAGAAAAAGAACAGTATCAACAACAAGTACAACTATAGTTACCTTTCATTCAACTGGTCCCAAGTCAGCCAGCTAGCCAACCAGCCAACCAACCAACCAGACAGCAAGCCAGACAGCCAGATAGTAGGCCAAATAGCCAGTCCAGTCAGCCAACCATCCAACCAGCCACACGCGCACAAACACACACTCACACACACTCTCCATACACACACACACACACACTCTCTCT
>CM054152.1:28213390-28215890 GCA_028751875.1 Rapana venosa | reverse complement strand
TTTCTTTTCTTTCTTTACGTTTCTTTCTTTCTTCCTTCCTTCCTTGCTTTCTTCATATCCTTCATTCCTTCCTTTATTTATTTTTCTCTCTCTTTCTTTCTTTCTTTCTTTCTTTTCTTCTTTCTTTCTTTCTTTCTTCCTTTCTTTCTCTCTCCCTTTCTTTCTTTCGTTCGTTCGTTCTTTTTTCTTTCTTTCTTTCGTTTTCTTTCTTTTTCTCCTTTGCTACTAGACCTAGCCATAGTCTATACCTATTCCCATCCAAGGACTGACGCGAATGATCCATAGTGAGCCATTAGATGTTGCCAGTGACAAGCTTCGTAAGCTAGGTGTCTTCCGAACATAACAGATGTCATTAACTTAATGGCACATACACACACACGTGTGTATATGTTGTGTGTGTGTGTGTGTGTGTGTGTTTGTGTGTGTGAGTGTATGTGTGTGTGTGTAAGTGTAGTGTGTGTAGTGTGTGAGTGTAGTGTGTGTAGTGTGTGTGTGCTTTGTGTGTGTGTGTGTTGTGTGTGTAGTGTGTGTGTATGTTTGTGTGTGTATGTTTGTGTGTGTGTGAGAGAGAGAGTGTGTGTTGTGTGTGTTTGTGTATGTGTGTGAACATATACATAATATCTATCTATCTATCTATCTATCTATCTATCTATCTATCTATCTATCTACTACACACACACATACACACACACACACACACACACACACACACACAACACACACACAAATATATATATATATATATTATATATATATGTGTGTGTGTGTGTGTGTGTGTGTGTGTACACGCGCGCACTTGTGTATTGCATAATATAATATATGTGTCTGTATATCTGTAGATGTGTGCACATGAATGCGCATGCATATAGGTAAATAAATTAATGCACACTCGTGGGCACGTGTGTATGGACTCCAGAGAGAGAGAGAGAGAGAGAGAGAGAGGAGAGAGAGAGAGAGAGAGAGAGAGAGAGAGAGAGAGAGAGAGAGAGAGAGAGAGAGAGAGAGAGAGAAGAGAAGAGAGAGAGAGAGAGAGAGAGAGAGAGAGAGAGAGAGAGAGAAGAGAGACAGACAGACAGACAGACAGATAGACAGACAGAGACAGAGAGACAGAGAAAAGAGACAGAGATACAGATAGAGGCAGAGATTTTTTTATATAAAACCACCCTTTTATCGAGGATAAGAATAAGCACGTCTGTGCTTTTTTACATCCAGTCCCCGACAGATAGACAGAAACACAGAGGCAGAGAACGAGATACAGAGACAGAGAGACACAGACACAGACCACACACACACACACACACACACACACACACACACACACACACACACACACACACACACACACACGGAAATTTAATTTGACTCCGCCATATTAAAATATATTTAAATTTCTTTCTGTCACCTTTCCTCCTCCCCCCCCCTACCCCCCGATCTCCTTTTTGTCAGAGAGCGTTGTCCCCTTCAGAATCACCTAATAATAATCATTATTATTCACATCACAAATGAACGCAATTATAGAAGTGTGTGTTTGTGTGTGTGTGTGTGTGTGTGTGTGTGTGTGTGTGTGTGTGGTTGTAGGTAGTGTGTGTGTATGTGTGTGTGTGTGTAGTGTGTGTGTGTGTGTATGTGTGTGTGTGTAGTGTGTGTGTGTGTGTGTGTGTGTGAGAGAGACTGACGGGCCAAATTAAGTGTTTTAACACTCGTCACTAATAAACTGGCAGCATCCCTGCAAAAGGTGTGAACGTGTTGCGTAATTGATATGATGTAATATGCCTTTTGATGGTTCATTTTGTTTTGTTCCCGTTTCTCTCTCTCTCCCTCTCTCTCTCTCTCTCTCTCCCCCCCCCCCACCTCTCTCTTTCTCTCCTCGTATGTGTTACGGTCAAAAGCTCTAGTCTATTATTCTTAACAGGTCAAAAGTTGAAAGGACAATGAAACCTTTTTGGGGAGGGTTTAAAAAATTCTCCTCGCACATATTATATCGTTATTAATGTTATTGTTGTTGTTATATTGTTATTTTTTTATTGTTCCTTTGTCCAACTCTGTGAAGTATTTAGGAGTAGTTCTTGACAACACACTCTCTATGAAAAAATTCATCACCCAGACCTGCCAGTCTTGCTACTATCAATTACGGCGCATAAGCGGTATTCGCAAGTATCTGTCCACTGATGCAACTTCCAAGCTTGTCACATCTCTCATTCTTTCACGTTTAGACTACTGTAATTCTCTTTTGGCTGGTCTACCAGCATCATCTATCCACTCTCTTCAACGCATACAAAACTCTGCAGCTCGACTGGTCCTAAGAAAGAAAAAATCTGAACACATCACTCCTCTTCTTCGATCTCTTCACTGGTTGCCTGTCTCACAAAAACTGAAGTATAAAATCAATACCCTCTGTTTCAAATGTCTCCACAAATATGCACCCTCTTATCTCTGTAACTGTCTTCACCTGTACACTCCATCCCGTTCCCTTCGTTCAGCCGCAGATACTTTGTGCTTT